>NGKI01000006.1:240464-268261 GCA_002162615.1 Myriosclerotinia duriaeana
TTTTCTTTCCCCGCATCCCATCCCATCCCATCTTATACTACGCTATACCCACCATAGTCCCTAAGAATCTCCTCCTCAAAGTGAGCTGATAGTAATGGTGACGATGACGGTGCTACCTATACGCTGTAACACACTACACTACGCTACGCCACGCCACCCATACAACATTCTTGCATGCCAGCTGAAAGCCGTCGCCGTGGCCAACATATTCGCTTGAATTGTGTTACAACAGGGTATGGGGTAAGCGAACATCTACTAGGTGAGGTATCTACTACTCTCAAAACAAGTGTGGCTTTGGTAGGACGATTGATTGTGGCATCATATCCGCATATTCAACACGCTCAATGCATCCATCTCCCTATAAGTTCCACTGGATGGTGAAATTTTCCAACTCAGTTCTACTTCAAATTTCTTCCCCCAAATCTCTTTTCTCACAAACTTCTCTCGCCATCCCAATTTCGCCATATAATAGCACATACCTAATACTTTACCCCTCCCTTTACCCCTCCCCTTAACTCTCTCTTCTCTTGCGAAAGACACAAAACACAAAACACAATATACAAAATACAACGTCCAGTCCATTTCATTCCATTCCATTGCATTCCATCCCATTCCATTCCACCCCATCAAACCCAGCCATGAGCACCGCCCAGCTCGACCTCGTTTTCAAAAAGTAAGCAGTACCCGAGCGATTGATCCGACCCAACAAACAATTTCCGAAACGCTACTACAGTAGAGTCTGACTATTTCATCCCAAATGTAGAATAGACGAGCTTGCCGTTGCCGCGACTCCCCATAACATCATCACCGATAGTGCGTCAAACAAACGCCCGCATATCATGCAACAAACATACAACTTCTAACCCGAGAACAGGACTCGCATCCGCCATCAAGATCCCCTCGATTTCCTCACTCCAAACACCCGACGGTCGTAAAAATGTAGTAGCTGTAAGCCCTCCTCCATTCCCACTCCCCAGAAAAATCTCGCCCGCGCTACCTTCTAACCCGCACCCCGCATCCATCCAGATGACCGAATTCCTCTCCACCCAACTCACCGCGCTGGGCGCCTCCGTAACCCGGCACAAACTCGGCCCCCAAGCCGGCACCAACCTCGACCTCCCCGACATCATCACCGCAAACTACCCCAAGCAATACAACGCCCTGAAAAAGACCATCCTCATCTACGGCCACTACGATGTGCAGCCCGCCGGGGCCCGCGACACCTGGGCCACCGATCCCTGGACGCTCACGGAAAAAGATGGAAAGCTATACGGACGCGGTGCGACCGACGACAAGGGTCCCGTGCTCGCATGGCTAAACGCACTCGAAGCCTATCAACTCGCCCAAGTCGACGTCCCCGTAAACCTCATCTTTTGCTTCGAAGGAATGGAGGAATCCGGTTCCACCGGCTTTGCCGCCTTCGCCAAAGCGAACCACACCCTCTTCCGCCACGTGTCCGCCGTCTGCATCTCCGACAACTACTGGCTCACGACCAAGAAGCCCTGTCTAACCTACGGCCTACGCGGTATCAACTACTTCAACCTCAGCGTCTCGCACCCCGGCGCCCAGCTGCACAGCGGCATGTTCGGAGGCTGTGTATACGAGCCCATGACCGATCTCATCCTCCTCCTCTCCAAGCTCGTCGATTCGCAGGGAAACATCTTGATCCCCGGCATCAACGGACTAGTCGAGAACATATCGGAAGCCGAAGTCCAGGAATACGCCACCATCGAATTCACCACGCAGGATTTCCAAAACACCATCGGGAGCCGCGCCAACATCTACAACGACCCCAAGGAAACCCTCATGCATCGATTCCGCTACCCCTCTCTCACCATCCACGGCATCGCCGGTGCAGATTCCAGCCGAGATCAAACGACCGCCATTCCCCCTAGCGTGATGGCTAAATTCTCCATTCGCACCGTGCCGAATATGCATCAGGATGCTGTGACCGATCTCACCATCCATTATCTCGAGCAGGAGTTTAAGAAACTCAAGAGTAAGAATACGTGTAAAGTCGAATTATTTGGGGAATCGGCTCCGTATTGGCTTGGGAAGAAGGACGATCCGAATTTCACAGCCGGGAGAGCGGCGACGCAAAAGGTTTATAATACGGAACCTGATTTGACGCGTGAAGGAGGAAGGTTAGTCAAGTTTCTTACTGTTTTGGGTCTTGAAATTGCGTGCTCTGTATATGGTAGTTGACTGACGACTCGACAACAATATAGTATCGGAGTAACGCTCGATTTGCAGGATGCTTTGGGGGATAAGAGTATTATGTTGTTGCCAGTTGGAATGTCAGATGATGGAGCTCATGGACCCAACGAGAAACTCAATAGGGATAACTATATTAAAGGGAGCAAATTGCTCGGGGCTTACTGGTGGTATTTTGCCAATCCAAACTCCTAGTCTGGTGATTTTTTCCATTCATAGGTGTTTATTTCATGTTATTTCGCGTCTGTTGGTCAAATTTTGAGGTATGTTGGTAATGTTTCGGATATATTCAGTTCGATTAAGAACAAATCGATATTCAACCAGCTCCAGTATCAAGATAGATTTAGTTGTGAATTGAATCCATGACCAGAGAATTCAATAATCCGTACTACATACCATATTTCCACCCGAACTCTCCTGAAGAATGTCCCGCAAGAATCCCCTAATCATCCCCTTCAGCTCCCTGGCCGCTTTAGCATTTCTCCAGAAATGCTCTCCATCACAAATCACTTCATGTCTAAAGGTAATTCCATTTTCAATTCCTCGACTGTTGCATATACTGGAAAGTTTCTCGGTCCAGCCTGTGACATTATTTCAGTACCCGGTCAATATGAAGGAGAGTCAACTTTACTTACGCTCAAAAGTCTTGACGTGGACAAAAAGATCCCCAGTCCCATACACAACCAACGTAGGGTCAATTGTGAACTTAATATCGTTCTCCATTTTCTGGCTTTGCTTTCCAAAAAGGAAAGTTGGTCTCAAACTTCCAATGCTGGCCAGATTATTAATGATGCCGTCAGGAGGTAAAGGAGAAACAAGTAGGTAGGCAAGCTTGAAATCATCCCCAAAATTATCCGCAGTGTTGAAATTACTATCTTGGGAATGTTTCTCCGGAGTTCCTACATTCGCGTCACTGCTTTGACCTTGACCAACTGTGGAATTATGGCTTTGTCCTCTTTTTGGCGACCCGTGTTGAACAATAGACTTGATTCTGTCTAAACTCTTCCTAAGCTTCAATGGTGCATCCACTGAGATTGATCGTCTAACTCCAGATCCATGCATATCATGACTAACCCTTCTAATATCTTCATCACCGCCCATTCTGACTCCAGAGCTAGATGGTCGAGTTTTATGATTCGTTATCTGGTCCTCAAATTGTAGACTTCGCCCGCGTCGATGGCTTCCTGCTCGAAGTAATAAAAATTTAGTTTCAATGGCTTCATTCTGTTGAGTGGCTAAGAATCGTGCTCTAGATCTTATGTCGGCATATGGACTGCTAGGAACAGGTTGTTGAAAAGGAGCGAGAATACCGAGGAGGCTAGGTTCGAGATTTATTGTGATAAGAGATCCATATGAATAGCCCGCAAGCAATAGGAGAGGTTTAGACTTAAAAGTCTCAATGCCTGGCTCCGCAGACGTAGCTTTGTTTGAAAGACTATCATTTATAGGTTGCAAAAGACGTTCTGATGGAACTTGAGCAAGATCTTGGAGTTGAGGCTCGGATTGTGTAAATGAAGGTGGTCTGGAAGAGTGCGGTACGGTAAGGTGATGTAGGTAAATTACCATGAACCCAAGAAAAGAAATATAATCTTTTTGCTCAGGCAGGGAGGACCACGATGTACGCCCTTTGGAAGAGCCCGCACCACTATGGAGAGTTAGTAAAGGTGAAATTCCATGATATCATGAGAGCTACATAGGTATCTGTACCGGAAATTGAAAGTCCCCACAACAAATCCCTCCTTTAGAATAGTGGAAGCAATCAAATCAACCACAGCATCATCATAGCATCCTCCTAATGGCGCATACGGATGCGCAACGATAGCAGCCTTCTTTCTCCATGGTATCGCCTGCGAAGCAGACGTAGGCACCAGACATGCTGGATGATAGATGCGACATTCGAGAGACGAGTTGTCGTGTATAGAGGGGATTGTGAAGCTTAGCGTAGGTGATGGTAGCATAATGAAGGTTCCCGGGGATGGATACTCTCATCCGACGGGTAGGTTATATGGGATTGTCTTTGGCATCATGAAGTTAGCTTCTGCCAAAGATTAAGGCATTGATACAAGTAGTTTTAGATGAGAATCGAGATTGAGGTTTGCATTTGTAAGATGTTGGTTGTGGAGCAAATGTTGTATGATGAGGTACCGGTACCTAGGTAATATGATCTCAGTGCTAGACATTTTAGGGCTGTTGCGGATGATTTTAGGCCCGCACCGGTCTGTAGATCCCCCGGATAGTACCTAGCTGAGGCTAGCTCATACACAGTCGATAATTGTTAATCATTATTAAAATTTTATATCATAGCTATGGATATCTGAAGTCGCATTTTTGAAAATATCCATCTTTTCTTCAAACTTCATCACCCTATAGAAAACCTCGGAATCCCAAGGATGATACAGATAGTCAAGAAGATTACTAACTATGACATTGTTCCGCTGCAGACACAAGTATCTACCTAGCTAGGTAGTTACTTGGAAGTAGTTTTGCTAAAGTTTGATTTGTTACTACTGGATCTAATAAGGAAACCAAAGAATCTTTGATGTGGTATCCATGAAGTTGGAGGGGGGGCAGGAGGGGACAGGGGGAACAAGAAGGAAATGAAGTCGAAAGAGAGCGCGGCGAGGCGGGGCGGGGAGGAGGAAAACTATAATGTGGGAGGGAATCTTCAGAATCTGACAAAGACCTCGGGGGGGAAATCGATGTCGGGTAATAAATCCGGCTGGTACCTCGGGAGATTGGTAGCAAGATGTGGAGATGCTGTCAAGAAACAATATACATATTTCCAAGGTTGGCAATGCACATTCTGTATTGGGCTACATTTCTTTTCCTTCATTTGTCTGCAAGAGTATCCTGACTCATAGAGAAGAGAAAACTATCCGTCAACCTTAACCATATCGTCGTTATCCCACCACTTTCAAGCGGACATGTCCTCATAAAAACGCCCAAAACTCCGTGCAATTTCTACCCCAATCCTTCTCCATCTCGCAAGATATTGGACATAACTTCGTTCCCTCGGCGCATCCGAGACGCATGTTCTCTTGTTCGTATATCGGTCTCGAATGTCGAAATCATCTCTTCCTCTCGAAGAAGCTAGAGGACCCTGCGATGGCTACCGATTGATCCATGACCCATTCACCAACTCCAAGGTATTTCTCAATCCAACCGTTGATCTCTTTGTTCTCGGTAAGATCTTTCTTAAGGCTGGGTCTAGAGTCCCGAAGGATGGGAATCGTTAGCCCTTCTGGTAAACTTCATATCTACACCGCCAAACAAGAAAACCAAGTTGTGTTTCTGAATTGCAAGTTGATCATCTAGGGTTGCGAAGGAAAGTATAGGGGTAAACACACGTTAAACCAGTTGATCTCTTCATACCAGCCAAGAATGCAGAAACTGTATCAAGAATTGTCAGTACATCTCCAAGCTTTGGCAATGAGGGGAGGGGATAGTTACATAGGACAGCATCAAATGCGTAATGAGTAAGTTTTCCGAGCTTTCCCCAAAGTCCAAATGTTAGTAAATTGAGGAACTGAGCTGATTAGGTACTCATGTTTTGAAAGACCTCAAAGATTAGGGGAGGGATAACCAACCACCATATTTTATGATTTGAAGAGCAAGAATTGTATGCTTCTCGAAATGAAAGGTAGTATTGAAGAGGTAGCGCAAATGAATCGAAAGTCGATTGTTATTTGATGTGTGGAAATGTGGAAATGTTGAGATGTGATTTGTTTGATTTGATTTGAGCTTGACTTTGAGTTTTGATAAGTCTCGGATACGATACTACCTACCTAGTACTCACCGTTCGTCGAAACATCATGCGACGAGAAACTAATTTGAAGCCTTAAATCTTAGGCATTAATATTTTTTTCCCCCCACTGATGATAGCTGGAGGTCAATTGGTACCTTAAGGTTAAGGCCAACATTATTTCTATAATTATTTCTATAATAATAATCTGGCCTTCATTATTATTATTATTCATAGGAGAGGAATAATGGAATCTTCGAACGGACAACCTTGGAACGCGGCCTAGAGCGCCCAGCGGATAAATGGCTTGGTAGTAGCCAAGTAGCCAAGTAGCCAAGTAGTAGGTACCTAGTAATAAGCAACAGTGCAACACCGAAAGATTGGCCGACTCTCATCCAAAGTAAAGATCTCACTCAACCTCACTATTCTTGATCTGGGATAACGTGGAATCTGGTAAACTACATATCGGACCTGAGTAGTATCAAAGAGTTACACAGCAACGGATTTCCCCCCAAAAGTCCATGGTGAAGTGAAGGAAGTGAAGGAAGATTCACCCAATAATGGACTCTTGGTATGCAGGTAGGTATGCAGGTGTGCAGGTGTGCAGGTATGCTGATATGAGAAAGTTGGATAGAAGATGTGAAGATAGGGGGAATGAATAGCTGGGTACCTACTTTATATGTGTATGTAAAGAAAGGTAGGAGAATACCAGGTAGGTAAAGGTAATTCAATATATCTCCAAATATCTCCTCGATATCTCCTCGATATCTCCTCGATATATCTTCAATATATCCTCAATATATTGATTTTATACAAACTGTACCTAATACTTAGGTGGTGATATTTGAGTCTTGACATCCATGGATACTACCTACAAAGTACCATACGGTCCATGATACATCGATACCGGACCTATCTCCCTGCACCCTTGAGTCTTGACCCAACGTGCTGATGTGGAGTTATGGCAAGCGTAAGCCTTGAAGTGGGATATAGAGTGGGCTCTCCTATATGGCTGCTTTTGGAGATGAGGGGACGATTTGCTTTTTTTGGGTTTTTTCTGCTACTACTGTAAGGGTAGTAAGGTAGGTTAACTAACATATGGATGGGAAGAAAAAAAAAAGAAACATCTCCCCCTCCCCTCCTCTCCCCCTCCTTTCCCT
The DNA here is from genome assembly GCA_002162615.1 of Myriosclerotinia duriaeana. NCBI lineage: Eukaryota > Fungi > Ascomycota > Leotiomycetes > Helotiales > Sclerotiniaceae > Myriosclerotinia > Myriosclerotinia duriaeana. Next base: position 247,581 of record NGKI01000006.1, read on the forward strand.
TTCCCACCACCACCACCAAACATTCACAACACAACCACAAGGTCTTTCATACTCATTCTATTCGTCCTTCTCTTCAATTCCCAATCAACTGGTAAGTTTATATCTTCATTCTATCTTTCTTTGTATCATCTACTTCTGCTGGTACTTCTTGTGCTTCGTATTGAGAATCACAGCTCAACAATTCAAATATTGGCATTCTTGGCCTGTTTTATCGTTGTCTGTGTCTTTACCCAATCCACAATTTTGAAGGAACACAGCACTACTCAAATACTTGATTTCCTCTCTCGCAGTTTTCAATATCCTGTTTCTTGTTTGTACCTTTAAAGTCTCTAATACATCTCTTGAACGCATTCCTCGTCTGATTGCTCACATTGAACTGACATATCGAAAGGCTTTTTTTTTTTACAGTTGTACCAACCCCCACCACTCCGAAATCCTACCTACATATTCCTCAATCTCCCTCCCTCTTTCATAATTTAGAAAAATGGCCACCGCAATGGATCACTTAGTTACTGGAACCTCCAAGATCGCTTGGTTGGCTAATCTCAACACTGAGTTCAAGCCTACCAAGAACTACCGCCGTACTTCAATTATTTGTACCATCGGTCCCAAAACCAACTCAGTCGAAGCTCTCAACAAGCTCCGTGTAGCTGGTCTCAATGTTGTTCGCATGAACTTCTCCCACGGTTCATATGAATACCATCAATCCGTTATTGATAATGCCCGTGAAGCCGAGAGAGTTCAACCCGGACGTCAACTTGCCATTGCTTTAGATACAAAGGGTCCAGAAATTAGAACTGGTAACACTGCTGGTGATGCGGATATTCCTATCTCTGCTGGATCAGAGATCAACATTACAACGGATGACAAGTATATCACTGCTTGTGATGACAAGAACATGTACGTATAAGTCTCTACCAAAATTTACTATGAGGAATAGGTCCAATGCTAATGTGTCTTGCTGTTTCTCAGGTACGTCGATTATAAGAACATTACCAAGGTTATCGAACCAGGACGTATCATTTACGTTGATGATGGTGTTCTCGCATTCGATGTTTTGGAGATTGTTGACGAGAAGACTATTCGTTGCCGCGCAAGAAACAACGGAAAGATCTCTTCCAAGAAGGGTGTCAACCTCCCAAACACTGATGTCGATCTCCCAGCTTTATCCGAGAAGGATCAAGCCGATTTGAGATTTGGTGTCAAGAACAATGTCGATATGGTCTTTGCCTCATTTATTCGTCGTGGTGAGGATATCAAGTCAATCCGTAAGGTTCTCGGTGAAGATGGAAAGCACATTCAAATCATTGCCAAGATCGAGAACAGACAAGGTCTTAACAACTTCCAGGAGATCTTGCAGGAGACTGATGGTGTCATGGTTGCTCGTGGTGATTTGGGTATCGAGATCCCAGCAGCTGAGGTTTTCGCTGCTCAAAAGAAGATGATTGCTATGTGCAACATGGCTGGTAAGCCAGTCATCTGTGCTACTCAAATGCTCGAGTCTATGATCTACAACCCAAGACCAACTCGTGCCGAGATCAGTGATGTTGGTAACGCCGTCACCGATGGTGCCGACTGTGTTATGTTGTCTGGAGAGACTGCTAAAGGAAACTACCCCAACGAGGCTGTTACCGAGATGCACGAAACTTGCTTGAAGGCCGAGAACTCCATCGCCTATGTTTCTCACTTCGAGGAACTTTGCAACCTTACCAAAAGACCAGTCAGCGTTGTCGAATCATGCGCCATGGCCGCAGTTCGTGCCAGTTTGGATATCAATGCAGGTGCCATCATTGTTTTATCCACCAGTGGAGAAAGCGCACGTCTTCTCTCCAAGTACAGACCAGTTTGCCCAATCTTCATGGTTACTCGAAATGCCAGCGCATCTAGATATGGTCACTTGTACCGTGGTGTCTATCCTTTCCACTTTGCCGAGGAGAAGCCAGACTTTTCCAAGGTTAACTGGCAAGAGGATGTTGACAGAAGAATCAAGTGGGGTATTTCTGAGGCTATCAAGCTTAAGGTCTTGGCTCAAGGCGAGAGTGTCGTTGTCGTTCAAGGATGGAAGGGTGGTATGGGTAACACCAACACGTAAGTTTTGATCATTATCAGTTTAGTATTCAACCTTGCTAACATTTGCATTTCTAGTCTCCGTGTTATCAAGGCTGAGCCAGAGAACCTTGGTTTGGAACAAATCTAAAGATTATGGGAGGAGATATAAGATAATACCATTATGAACCTTCGTTTAACTCTGGAAACGATTCATCCGAACCTTGCATCAAACCACGCTTCGATGCTTTTTCACAGCCTCCCGAGTTCGGACCGCTAGGTTTATCGTACTTTCATGCTTTAATGGTTATGATAATGAGGAACAAACAAACCAGAAGGTCACGAATTGGGAGCAATTGTATGGAGTGTATTGCCTTGTTTATAGAAGAATACCAAATGCTTTACAGCCTCCAAATGTGCTATCATGAGATTCCGCAATAGTTCCCCCATATGCGCATAAGAGTGCTACTAGCAGCAATCTCGTTTTCATTTCAGATCCTCTACCCCTAATGGAGTTCTTCGACATCTACTTTCTACAAATCCAATTCAAATTATTCTTTAATTAGGTATTAACAGGTAGTTGTCCGAAGTTCTGCACACTTGATATCAAATCCAATGTTCAAGTCGATCCATGGTGGAACATATTGAATTGGTCGAAAGATTATTGGCCGGTCAGCTTTCAGCCTCGCTTTCAGCCTCGCTTTCGTGCACGTCCATCACAAGGCTGACATCCTCAACTCGTGTCCATCGCGTGTGATGCCACAATTGCATGATATTACGTAGCAATTTATTCAACGATTCAAATCGGAAATTCCATTCAGAGAGCTTGATTCATATTGCATGTGCTCATATCACTTTATGTAACAATCTGCAGATTCATGTGGGTAGCAACTGCTGTTCCAAATCCCCATCACTCTTGCATTCCTCCATTCCAACTAAGGTTAAGTGAGCTGCAATTAATCCCATTACATTACTCTACGACAGCAATAGCGAATACAAATCATACCTACGAAATATTACTAGTCGAAGCATGAACCTCTAAAAACCTACAAGTTCAAAAAATACCAACAACAGAAAGACCACGAACCACAAATCCAAAATGTCCCGTTCTCGTCACTCATTCTTCAGCAATTCTTCAGGAACAAATGATCAGAAGCATCCTCTTCTATCGACGGATTATGATCCGCATAACGATGTCAATCTGCAAGATCTTTCTTCCCCTCCAGCTTCACGAGTTACGCCAAGTCCACCGCCAGAATTCTATAGGGATATTAGGTCACCTACTAGTACAAATGCAAGAACCATTTCACCTCGGCCGATCTCAGAATCAGGGTCTCCGAGTAAAATGAAAGGAAATGGAAAGGCGAAGGGAAGGAGGATACAATTTGCTGCTCCCCCTCCGCCAATTGTAGGGAGTGTTGTTGGGATGGGGAGAAGTGTGAAGATGGGGATGAGTTTAGATGGGAGTAGGAGTCCTAGTTTAAGAGGGAGTATGGTTCGGCAGAGCCGGGTTGGGAATTTAAAGGGCCATAATAGTGCTGTGGGGGGTGCGGGGGAAATCGATACTTTGTTGGGATTGGAGAGGAGAGAAAAGGCTCTGCAGGCAGAGCTACAAATGTTGTTGGATGCGCAGGCTGAAGGGCTGTTGCATGGTTTTGGTGGAGGCGGCCCTGATAGGGATGCTGGAAGTGGAAGTAGCACGCCTACGACGAGGTCTTTGCAAAGGGATAGAGATAGGCAAGGGAGTAGGAGTAAAGATGGAGCGCACATACGCACAATTCCCGTTAGACAACCAAAGAAAAAAACGGTTGGGTTGAGAGGGGCGAGAAGAGGGCTATTGAGGGATATGGGCGAGTTGGTAGGTATTAAAGGGGAGGAGGGGGATTTGTTAGAGGAAGAAATTAAGAGGAGGGAGATTTGCATTGCGAAAGTGAAGGATTGGAAAATTAGGATTGAGGAGGTTAAGAGGGAAATTGGCGAATTTATCACAGCGGATACACAAAACTCTGCATCGACTTCACTGGATGGAGACAGACACGAATCTGCCGAGGGCAAGTCAGAAGAAGATCGCGAGATAGCCGAACTTCGAACGGAAGAGAGAGCCGTCGAAAACGAAATTCGAGAAACGGAAGATAGATTGTTACAAATGAAGGCTCGGAGGAATTGGTTAGGAGAACGGATCAAAGAGAGGGTTAATCAGAGAGAATCTCGATTGAGTAGTTATCGTGGGGCGCTCAAGGAAGTCGAAGTTGAAGTGCAGCAATTCTTGACTAGGCCGCCCGTCATGGTATCGATCAGTGTGGGGGATGGAGAAGGATTCATGGCATTACCGCCCAAGAGACGCACATTGGAGATGGCGGAAGAATGGTGGAGTAAAGAAGTCACGTCGTTACGAGCGAGGAAAATCGAGGTGGAAAAGGAAAAGGATGCATTGGAGGAAGGAGCAAAGTATTGGGAAGATTGTATGGGTATTGTGATGGAATTTGAGGATGCATTGAGGGAGAAGATGAAAAGGGGAGAGGTGGGCGATGTGGAGGGGTTGAGGGGACAGGTGGGGAGGATGAAGGTGGTTATTGGGAAACTGGGTAAGACGGCACAGATTGCGGAGGAGAAGGGATGGAATTTATTGGTTTGTGCTGTGAGGGCTGAATTGCAGGCTTTTCGAGAGGGGGAGGGGATTTTGAGAGGGGCGTTGAGGGCTGTGGGTGGGGGGTTGGAGGAGGAGGAGGAGGGTGGTGGTGGTGGAAGGAAGAATGAAAAAATGGATAATAAGAGTATGGGTGTGAGTATACATGCAATTGCAATTGGAGATTCAAATGCAGATACGATAATAAGAAGATCGATTGATGATACATCGATATCGACAGATGATGGGTTAAAGGAATTGGAAACGGATTTGGCGATACAGGAGAGTTTATTGGTGGATGTGAGGGCGGGGGTGGAGATGGGGATGGAGATGGGGATGGGGATGGAGATGGAGGAAAGTGATGAGGAAAAACATATCAAGGAGTTATTGGTGGATCATCATCATAGGGATGATACGGATCATGATGATCATGATGGTTTTTGAAGCTATGCTTATGCCTATGTCTATGCTTGAGGGTTGGGATGTGGGATGTGGGATTAGGATGTGGGTTTGTAGCTCGCAGAGATGGAGGCGGCTGCGGGTGCGGGTGCGGGTTAGCGGATCGATCCATGGAATTGAATGGGATGGGATGGGATGGGATGGAGTAGGTAGAATGGAAATCGTCTAGGGCTGGCTATGGCTATGGCTACCTAGGTATAGAGTAGAATGATAATCATAACGATAGCGATAGCGATAGCGATAGCGATAGTGATAATCAATAACGAAAACCTTGATAATCAGAACGATAATCAGAATGCGCACTAGGTACCTAGGTATCTAGGTGGGTAACTAGGTGGGTAGAAATGAGAAATGATGCAACCTTGAGTTTTCAAAGAACAGATGAAAATAAGAAGATGGATGAGAATACAAATACATACATACATACATACCTAGTAACCAAGTAACCTAGAATATGATACCTAGGATACCTAGGATAGGATAGGATACCTAGGATAGGAGAAGTTCGTTGATGGCGACGCTTACCTCTTTTTTTGTCATGGGGTTGATGGGGTTGATGGAGTGGAATATGAGATAGGATAGGATAGGATGGGAATCATGGGATAGGATGGGATGGGATAGGAAACTTAAATAAACTTAATTTATAAATACCACTACCACCACCACTACTACCACCATCTTTTTTAATTCCATTTTATCGCAAGACTACCTAGGTAGGATTAAGGTTTCGGTTGCAGTTTTCGAACGATGAATCATACCCAAATACCCAAATACCGGTACCCAAATACCGGTACCCAAACACCCAAACACCTGTACCCTTCTCCCATTCTCCCATTCTACGAATTGGGATATCCATTGTTTTGTATTATTTTGTGTGCAGAGATAAGATCGGATAGGATAAGATGAGATGAGGTGAGATGAGATGATGTAATATGCTGTTCCATTACGAAAGATTAAATCCAGTATCCCACTCCATCCCATCCCATCCCATCAAATGCCATGCCATGCCATGTCATCCCCTCACATCCCAATCAATCAATCAATCAATCCCATCAACAACCCGCCCCCTCGATAATCTCACAATCTCAAAATGCAAAGAATCCTCCTCAGCCATCCACACCAATCATACATTCTCAAAATGCAAAAAAAAAACCACCCCATCCATCCACCCACCCCATCCACCCCACCCATACCAATCCCGCAGCCCTGTATCCCATATCCCATATCCAAAAACCAAGTCACGTAACTCATGTTACCTCACCTCACCTTACCTCACCTCTCCCCAAACCCAGCAAACTGCGCATCTCCGTTCCCACCACTCTCCCCACCACCACCACCATCATGCACCCCACACCTCTTCACAGCCCACAACTCCCAAAACTTCCACCGCCGTCTCAACACCACCCCCTCCCTCGCCACAGGACCCTCATCCCCCAAATCCCTCATCCCAAATCCATTTCCACATTCACAATTGAGAGCTCTTCCACCATCCATACCTTCTCTCCCAAGAAATGACGAGCGTGCCATTGCTAGACCGGATGCATCGGCGTCGGATTTGTGACTTGGAGATGAGAGATGCGCGGAACTACTGTGGTGACTGAGAGTGCCGTCTCCGATGGCTGTATCTTCGAAATCTTCGAACTCGAGTTCGGCGTCGCTTTCATCATCGCTGGAGATGTCATCGTCGGCATCGGGAGAGACGTTAGCGTTGGCGGTGAGGGTGGGGTTGATGGGGTTCGCTGCTGGGTTGGCATGTGGTATGAAACCTCCCGCTCCAATTCCTCCTCCCCCTCCATTCGCATTCACATTCGCAATCCCCGGCACCACCCCATTCCCACCACCCGCACCCCCTCCATTAACATACCCAATCCCCCTCAAGCTAACCCACTTCAACTCCCTCAGCTCCCCTCTCAACATCCTCACCACCTCAATCCACGAACTGCCCTCTTTCAACTTCACACTCCTCAATCTCACACTCCTCAACGTCCGCTTATGTCTCCTCAACAACCCAATAATCTCCGCACTACTCAAATGCCACGCTCCAAACCCCACATATCTAAGATTTTCCCACGTGACATTATGGAAGACCGCTTCGAGGGGTACATGAGTCAGAGGTCTGTTAGAGGGAAACCCTACATGAAGACCTTGGATTTGATGAGCAGATGTAAAGAATGTATTGAAGAGACTAGATAATTGATACATTTTATCATCCGATGGTTCCTGGATTTGTATTTCGAGACAAGTGAGACGATTGGCCAGTGTGGAAATGGTGTTGTGAGAATGTGGGTTTAAAAGGAGGGGAATGCGTGGATTGACGAAACGACTTGAGAAACGGGTGGCCGGGGATTTGGACTCGAGGAATGCGTAGCCGAGGGCTCGTGCCGAATGTTCGCATGCGGCTGTCCATTCCAAGGGGTCGAGATCGAGGGAAAGAATGGGGTCTGGTGTATTGTTATTGTTTTGAGAGAAGGCGATCCAGCGTCTTTCTCCCAGGAATGAGGCCCAATCTATGTCTACTTTATCTTGAACCCTCATGAGACGGATTTGTTGGAGATGGTCGAATAATCGGAATGCGTGAAGGAGACTTTGTACATCGATTTTGTTATTGATGATGGTTGCCTGTTCGCGGGCTCGTGATAATACTCGAAATATGGTAATCTCATCTTTCCGGCTACGATCCAGCTTTCCACGAAGTTGTTTAAGTGATGGTCGAGATCTATCCACTTGCCGAGTAATAGCAATGGTTTGTTTTTGATTCACTTGTCTCTCAAGATCCGCTGTCGCTGCATGAGTCTCGTCAAATAAGACTTGAAGTTGATTTAGACCTTTGAACACATTAGTTGAAATTTACATTGTGAATGAAATACTAATATACCTCGATGGTAAAAAACAGGAATCATATAAGAGAACTTCTTGACATGTTCAGCTAGATGAGGTCGCTCTTCCACCAAGAACTTTAAACGATTGAAACCAGCTTCGGAGCAGCGAATAGAGACACGGGCAAACTGTCTACCCAACAATAGACTGTAGAATTTCTTACAAACGCGGCTCTAAGAATGTTGTCATTAGAGATATGATTGACACTTGCATAGCGAATAGGAGGGTCCATACAAGAGTTGTGGTAATATTTGTATCCTCTAAGGATTGCGGTGGCATAGACTGAAAACTCTCTACACTTAAAGAGGCTCGATGGTCAATAGGAATCAATTTCCCAGAGTTATGAACGAGGTACTCGAGGATATTCTCTAAAATTTCATTCGAAAGTTTGAATATGGGTGTAAGTTTGGATTCAGGTGTTCGCGATTTACATAAGGAATATGCCCTGTGGAATCTCTTCTGGACCAAGCAAAAGTTGAGCACGCGTGGTGATTGAGTCCATGGATTCCAAGAAGGTGGTCTTTCAGAGAAATCTTCGTAAAGCAATTGCAAAAGGATTCGAGATATGATCTCATCTGGAAGTCTCTCAATGGGTTTTAGATGGTCCATCTCGAGAGTCAATGATTGTGATACGACAGTGCCAATAGCACTTGTTCTAGAATGATCAGTCAGAAATATCCAGTACTATAAATGCAGTCTTACCTCACATAACGAACGTATAAGAACAGATTATTCTTGAGGTTATTCGCAGAACAGACAAGGATATAAACGAGAATAGTGAACGAAGATCAAATTGCTACATCATAATGAGTGCAACTGAGTGGCAGTGAGTGCCCGGCACTCTATGTATGGAATTTGGTTTTCAATGTCGAGCAGCCAGGTTTTATGAATTCTGACGTGTCGTTGCGTTTCGAGGGATCACTCAAGGGGTAGTTCAATTGACAAATGTGTGTGGATGGAACCTCCACCGATATTTATTAGAATTTTATTGACATGCAAATATATTGCTTGTTTTGGATTTGGTTGGTCAGAATGATTCAATGGCCTTGCTGCAGCGGCTTGTGGGTTACCGATCGTTCGGTGCAAATATTCATCATGTGATCTTGGGTAAATACCAATCAGGTATGAAAAGAAGAATATTTGATGATTATAACTTGATACAAATTCTACTACAAGGGTGTACCCATCCATGGCTGCATGAATTGACAACGAATCGTATAGAGGAGTGATGGGATCGTCTGCCATGGTTGCTGCATTGGCGAACGAATTACGGGTCAGGAAACGGTGATTGAGTTCCTAGGCCCTAGCACTGACCAGTGCGTCTAGACGAATTAGACAAACTAGACGAACTTATCTAGCATCATCTAAAATAAATATAGATGATAAAAAATACGATGAGAAGAAAAGGGTGTGAGTTGGTTCGTTGGTTCGTTGAAAATCCAAAAAAAAAAAAGAGAAATCAAGTAACCTATGAGAAGAGAAAAGTCGTGATCAACCAAAATGGTTAAAATGGTTAAAAGGGGGGTCTGCTTATGCCCATGACCTAGTCTCAAGGCGAAACATGGATAAAAGAATAAGAACGAACGGCTTGTCTTATTGTAGAATGCAACTGAACGCACTTGAATGCAACTCTCCACCAGTTTTATCGAATACTAATCAATATTGTTTGATAATTAAACCTGGTCCAGCAGAGATACCGGCTTGCGCTTTTTAGTGTGGATGAATTCTTCCACAATTATTGGAAAATGGCTTGAGATCAATTGAACCTATGCATTTGCGCGAGAAATATAATTGGATCATGGGCGCTTAAATAGAAGTCCCCGCATAACTCATTGCACCACATGAGATAGAATGTCTGAAGGATCAACTTTCATTCTTTAATTCTCCGCGACTTCATAAAATCGAGTCTGTTGGACGTTTCATCCAAATTCTTATTTGGAAAGCTCATCATTAGTATGGTCTCTGGTTGTTTTTGAATTATGCGAATGGTGCAAATAAGGTAGCAGTCGTGGGCATCGAGACCCAGGCACCATTGATACTTTGAGTGAAGAGCAAAACCGACGTTCCAGACAAAGTAATGCGGGAAGAGATGAGACGATAAACCTTGTCGGATGGCAATTCCGGTGCATAAACTCTGGGACTTTCTGCAAATGACGTGCATATTGTGACAGCGCAAGTGGTCCGATATTGAGTCTGGAAGTCTGTACGCAAGACATCACTCTACAACCTTATCCCCGACAACGGCGGTACTATATCCATTCTTCTCCTTCATATAGCATCCGGACAAGTTTGGGTGTCTATGCAAAATGAGATCTCGCGGGGAACTGTTTTGATTAGAGTGAAGATGTTCGGGCGCGATCGGCCTTCTGCTTCCTTATTGCAGTACTGCTAATTTTGGAAGCAAAGTCGTCCGGTTTAGGAGTGGTCTCGAGACCATCTTGTGCGTCGAGTACGTCGACTTCATATACCTCGAGTGCCTTCCAGCCCTTCTCGACTCTTTTATCATTCACTGCTTGTCCACCCGACCTAGTTTCTCCGGATACAATGAGTGCGGTAACGGTTTCATCAGTGATAGTTGGCCCATAAGCATCTTGAATTTCAACACACTCGATGTTGATCGAGCAAGCCTTCAGTTTCGTATGTATTTCTCGACCATTCGAACATTCCAAAGAAACTGTTTGAATGGCTTCCTCCTGACCAGGTTGTGGAAAAGAAAGGATCGATACAAGAAATTCAACCACGTCATTTTGTCGATCTTCCCAGCTTTGCAAGTATTCAGCATATTTCTTATTCTTCAGCAATTCATCTCCTGTGATACCAATGATCATTCTCCTAGGAGGGTCTTGAAGACCGGCGGCTGGTTGCAGTAAAAGTGTCGTAGCTGTAAGCAAAAGCTTGTGCCCTGCATGAAGGTGATCAAACGTGCCACCAACTGCTACCACCATGTGAGAGGTAGAAGAATTTGGTTGGACGGGTCGAGAGATATTGTGAATCATGCTCACTCCACCACTGACCATTTGAAATTCCGCACGTAAAGGAGGACTAATCCGATTTGCGAAATGTAAAAAGTCACCAAGCAAACTTTGACCCCCCTCGCCTTCCACTGAGAATATTTTATTCCATTGGCGTCGAGTACTTGCAAATAAAGGGAGTTCAACGATAGGACCACCAGCCAAAACCCCAAGACTGACATCACGTCCAGAGTCCTTGTTGAGAAAACGAGCAGAATCATAATCCAACAAAACAATGCGGAAGTCCACAGCTCCAGGTAGCTCCGATGTAATATCGATATCTTCCTTGGCACATATAGAACAAATCAAGCTGTAAACACCACCCAATAGTTTCTCAGCCTCATGATATATTTGGGATCTTGGGGCTTTCAATCGATCATGAAAATTTGACGACGCGAGTGCGATGGTGAGCTTCGTATTGCATGATGAAGTCTTGAGAGTTGATAGAACTGTAGATATTGATGAAAGGTAAGCCGCGCTGAGAGTTGCAGCTGTAACTGGTGCGGGGTGTTGAGGGAGTAGAAGTAGGGATAGTGACATGATGAGTAGAGTAGAGTAGAGTAGAGTAGAGTTGAGTAGAATAAGGGTGCTACTGTGATCAATGATAGAGATTTTCTTCACTTTGAATAAGTTTATGAAGGGAATGATAAATTTCAGAGGTACTCAGTATATACCTAGGTACCTAGGTAGGTAGAGGTTTAATTTAGTTGTCGTTGTTGTTGTTATTGTTGTTGTTGTTGTTGATATAAGGCCAGCCTTGTCGGGATGTTATGTTACAGTAATAATAGCAACAAGACGTAGGTAGGTAGGAATAAAATAGTTATCATGTTAGAGCTCTTTTAACTCTTTTAACTCTCTTACCTCTCTCACCTCTCTTACCTACCTCTCCAAAGACCTTATTAAACTTTTAGCGGCCTAATATTAATTTAAATCCAAGCCCCACGAATCATTTTGGACTCGGATTCATATTACCTTTCAGGTTATTACTCATTATTGAAATTTCACAAGCTTCCAACTTACATACAGCCTTCCTCCTCCTACCTACCTACCCACCCACCCAAACACACCTTTTCAAATCCCCCCCNCCAATTTCCACCCCATTGGGCAGAGGTACGTACGTACTAGGTAGGTAGGTAGTCAAAGTCGATAGCAGCCACCTGGGCACCCATTTATTTCCCTGCGTTATGCCTTTCGACTCATTCAAAATTCACACACATTCAAATTCTACTTCTCGTTCATCTTCTTCACAACAGAATGCTTTGCCGGGAACTTCTACCACAGGAGGTATCTTACAAGCTACAACAAATTTAGGTACTTTTGGTATGCCTTCGTTGAGTTCAGGGACAGGACAATCTGCACCACCACCACCAACACCAACAACAACATATGGTCTTCCACAATCAAATTCTTACATGACAACTAATTCCAACAATCCCTCAATGAATCAATCTCAACAATACGAAACACCAAGGCGGACTCGACACGCCGACGAGCTGCACTCGAGTATGTCTGCGCAGCGAAATCCTACATCTTCAAGAGATTATGCTGCAAGTGGCCCACGCATAGCCCTGGAGCAAGCCACTCCCGATACTTCCCAATATCAAAATACAGCATCACTCCCTGGTAACTTACAATCAGGAAGGCCAGGTGCGGTTTCGTCAAATACAGCGCCTTCATTGCCAACCATGTCGCAAGACCAATATTCAACCCCCTCACGCACTGCAGGTCTTTCGCACAATTATACTCGATCTAGCCCAGTGGCAGGTTTCGACAGTCAAGGTTTCGCAACTTTCCAAGCTACCACACCAGGTAATTCTGAGCAGAATCAATTCTCCTCGCCGACGCAGAAATACACGCCTCAAAACTCACAAAGAACTGTGTCCAATACCCCCCTCGGACTTGCAGACATTCGACCGCGCGCAGATTCAACCCTTGCGGAAGGATTACCTGGGGCCAATCCATATTCATATGATGGTACGAGCGCAACACCCACCAACAGCAACTATCTCGCACCATGGGCTTTATATGCATTTGACTGGTGTAAATGGCCAGCGCAAAACAATGAGGCCGGGAAAGTTGCTATAGGAAGTTATTTGGAAGACGGTCATAATTTTGTAAGTCCTTCGATTTTGTCTTGGCTTTAATTACGGATGGTAATGCTAATTTATGATCTGTAAGATTCAAATTCTGGATTCGCAAATTGTTCCCACTCACTCCGAATCCTATGTTCCTGGAAGCCCAAAGTACGGACTCGAATTCACAAAGATTGCTGAAGCCACACATTCATATCCTGTTACTCGTCTCCTGTGGGAACCACCATCATCTCAAAAACAATCTACAGACCTGTTGGCTACTTCTGGTGATCATTTGAGATTGTGGTCGCTCCCTTCTGAAACCCCAGTTGCGTCGCCTAGCAATACCATCGGAGGACGCTCTCCTAATCTCGGTCGAGACCTACCTTCAAGCAAACTTACACCACTCGCTTTACTTTCTAACTCCAAAACGCCAGAACATACTGCCCCTTTGACCTCTTTAGATTGGAATACTGTTTCCCCGAGCTTGATTATTACTTCAAGTATAGATACCACATGCACCATATGGGACATTCCTACATTAACTGCCAAGACACAATTGATTGCACATGACAAAGAAGTCTTCGATGTCAGATTTTGTGCTAACAGTGTGGACGTTTTCGTTAGTTGTGGAGCTGATGGTAGTGTAAGAATGTTTGACCTTCGAAGTTTAGAACACAGTACCATCATTTATGAGCCAACTTCAAAAGATGATAAAGGTATGGCTTTCGAATACTATGCTAAGAATATCACTAATCGCACCTACAGATACTAGCCCTGGTGGTGGGAGAATAAGTCCAACATTAGCCCAGCAAACTATGTCTTATGCGCCCCCTCTACTACGACTTGCAGCATCACCTCACGATACTCATCTTCTTGCTACCTTCTCACAAGATTCCAATCTCATTCGAATTTTGGATGTTCGACAACCTGGGCAAGCTTTACTCGAGCTACGGGGTCATTCATCAGCTATCAATTGCATAGAATGGTCACCAACCAGGAGAGGCACACTTGCTTCCGGTGCTGATGATTCATTAGTTCTTATTTGGGATCTACTGAGTCAAAACACTGCTCTTCCTCCAGGCCCTAGCATCAATGGTGCGCCAGCCTCGGATAATTCTAGAGGACCCGCTGCCAGCTGGCAATGTGATTACGAAGTTGGAAATATTAGCTGGGCACCTCGTAGCAATTTGAACAATAATGAGAATGGGGATTGGCTCGGGGTGAGCGGAGGACGGGGTATTTGGGGCGTGAAGCTATGATGGATTATGATGGATTATGATATGTCAACTTTCAGACAGGAGCGTAACGTTATCGCATACCAAAGCCTGGAGTTCGGTTTCTGGAGATTGCATCTACAATATCCGAGTATTTATGATACTATACTCATTGGGGTTCATGTATGATAGGAGTGAGGTGACTGGTCGCTTAGATTCGCAAATACGAGCAAGTTCGCAAGGCCGGAATCAAATCTCCAAGGGTTTGATCTTCTTCATCTATTAATCATACGCTCTTAAATGCGATGTTCGAACCCAAATGGCGAATATGACTATAACTAAAGCTTGGCCTCCTTCACAAACTCCTCAATCATCACTACTGCCTTTCCCCATACCTTACGAGAGCTTAGGTCTTCCAAAGCTTTTGCAACACTATCCAAACCATTATAGTCCTTATCAAATATGGTTGGTTTGATGAGGCCTTTCTTCAACATTTCATTCAACCCTTTCCATACTTGCAATGTCTCTTCTGGATTCCGACGATCCGTCTCTCCGAAACGCTGCAATTGTTAGCTTCACTTTGCAGCGTTTTGGGTGAGGGGACGTACGTAGCCAATAATTCTCGCCTGCTTCAAGAGAACTTTATTCATAGCTACTTTCTCTAGATTTCCTTCTCTTCCTGCGAACCCAACAACCAGTATACGTCCTCCATGGCTTAAACATCTCAGGCTCAAATCGACTAGTCCCACAGAATCAAAAACCAAATCAACCCCTTTGCCATCTGTCAATTCTAAGACGACCTTCCACCATTCTTGATTCCCAGAGTAGTCCACACACCCATCTGCACCAAATTTGCGCGCTACTTCTAGTTTCTCCTTTGTAGACGCAGTTGCTATGACGTTTGCTCCGAATGCTTTTGCTATCTGCACAGCCATTAATCCCAAGCCTCCAGCCGCCGCATGCACAAGTACTGTTTCCCCTTTTCTCAACCCTCCTCTAAGTATAAGTGCGCCATAACTAACAGGCGCCGTAGCACCGAGACTTGCGGAAGACTTGAAGCTCCATTTTTCTGGAATATGATGAATTGATGATTCTCTGGCAGATATCATGGATGCATAGGAACCTTGATTGCCGCCATAGACATGATCACCCGGCGAGAATCGACTCTCTCTAGGCGCTGAAATGACGGTGCCGGAAAACTCGAGACCGAGTATGAAGGGTGGTATTACGAGGGATTTGTTATTTTGGTGTTTGCCACGAGCCTAGGGAAATGTGAGCGTGGTTACGATAGAATGGAAAATATTGTTACAGTTATGCGATGTAGGAAACAAATTCATAGCTCCAAATGAGATGTTTGAATGTTTATATATAATGCAAACATTTTATTCCACATTTGGCCTTCGCTAAAGCTGGTTGAAAGTATCTAATAATATCACAAAGGAGAACCTAAACTTCACATGTATGAGGACTCGTGTTTGACCAAACCTCGAATACCAAAGACCAAAACCAAATCTTGGACACAGATAACTCAAGACAGGAATAGTTGAGATCAAGCGATACGATCAATAGAAATACATATTTCAAAACCGCAATCACAACCATGACTACTTCTCAAAATTCAAGACACTTCCATCGCTTGATGATAACCAAAAAACACCCCTCGACACTCACTCACTCACATAAAGAAGATCCACGAAGTTGACCCCAGCTATTGAGCTGATCAGTACCACTCTAGCCCGCGGATGGAAGATGATTGTGAACCACCTGCATGGACCCGGATGAGTATTTCATTGTTCTTTGGTCGAGGGTCAGGTATATCGGAGACTTTTAGATCTGCATAATTCTGATTGGTATCAGCTAATGGCAATGTTTTTACTTGGTATTGTTTTGATGGTCACCTGTGTGAAGTTCTCTATTAGAATTCCTTTCATTTTTATGTTGGGATATGGCTCGATTTTTGGGGTGAATGAAGTTTTGAAGATATGAATGTTTTACTCTGTACACATGTGAAGGGAGCGGCGGCACTGTATAATCGTATGGTAGTACAATTCTATTGGCTTAGGTAATTCAATTTATGTATCGATTATACCACAAACGGTTAGCGTGTTGCTTGTCGGGAAGGCTGAGGCCATTTTGAACAAAGGTTGGCTAGCTTGCCTTGCCAGAATTGCACTTTATCCATCAACCTTGGGATTTGTAACCTCCAAAAAAACTACAAATACCATCCATCACTCCTTCGAATGCACATCTTCTTCTTTCAACCTTTGTATTAAAATGTCTACCTCGAATTTACTAAACAATTCCTTTGACGATAGCGACGAAGAGGACGATAATTTCAATCCCCAACCCGCGGATCTTTCAGACAACGAAGATGAAAGTCACCATACAGCCAGCGCGCAAAGACAAAATGAGGCTTCGCGTCATCAAGTAAGATATGATGATGGTTCTGAGGACGAATCTGCCCCCGCGAGTGGCGGGAAGAACAACTCAGGCGGCGCCGTTGATGAGGATGAGGATGAAGATGATGAAGGCGAGGGAGACGATACTGCCCCAGGTGCCCATGACGACGAT
This sequence comes from Myriosclerotinia duriaeana, assembly GCA_002162615.1. Classification (NCBI taxonomy): domain Eukaryota; kingdom Fungi; phylum Ascomycota; class Leotiomycetes; order Helotiales; family Sclerotiniaceae; genus Myriosclerotinia; species Myriosclerotinia duriaeana. The sequence goes on from NGKI01000006.1 coordinate 264,460, forward strand.
GACGAAGAAGATGAAGAAGAAGAAGACGACGACGACGAAGAGGAGATTACGGTGAGAATTTCTAAGCTATATACTCCATCCCTCCTTGCTGTCATTTCACAATAGAGCGACCAGAATTCAAACTAATCGCAAATCATAGGGACACCGCCGTAAACGTCGCAGAGACCGTCGCAATGTTTTCCTTGATGTCGAAGCCGAAGTTGACGAAGATGAGGATGAAAATGAGGATGACGAGGATGAATTGAACGAGATGAAGGATACTTTCATTGCAGACACCCATCCAGATGATATGGCAGACCTTCCTGATGGAGGTGAGACAGATGACAGACGTCACCGAGATTTGGATAGAAGACGCGAAATGGAGGCAAGTCTTGATGCAGAAAAACAAGCCGAAATTTTACGACAACGATATGCGAACAAGAATAGGTCCTCAAGAGGTGGTGGAGAATCGGCCGTCGTTCCCAAACGTCTTTTACTTCCTAGTGTCGATGATCCTAGTATATGGGCTGTACGATGTAAAGAAGGAAAGGAAAGAGAAGCTGTCTTCTCCATCATGAAGCGGATCGAGGAGAGAGCTGGCACCAAAGAGGAGCTTGCGATCACTAGCGCCTTTGAACGTGGTGGAACAGCATCTACCATGAAGGGTTTCATTTATGTTGAAGCCCAACGGCAAGCGGATATTTTGACTGCTATGGATGGCCTAATGAATGTCTACCCTCGAACGAAGATGATGCTCGTTGAGATCAAGGAAATGCCAGATCTTCTCAGAATTACAAAGACTCCAACTATAGAAGTTGGAGCTTATGTACGACTTAAGCGCCCAGCAAAATATGCGGGTGATCTCGCTCAAGTAATTGAAGTCACTGATACTGGTCTCGAACTTCGTGTCAGATACGTACCTCGTCTCGATTACGGTCTCCATGAGGAAACCAATGTTGATGGAAAAAGAAAACGTCCAGTAGTGGGACCCCGTCCGCCCCAGCGGCTTTTCAGTGAAGCCGAAGCTAAAAAGCGACATGCAAAATATTTGCAAGGTCGACCGGACACAAAAATTTGGAACTACTACGGGGATGACTATGTCAATGGGTATTGCGAAAAGGAGGTCAAAATTCAGTCCCTTGTCACCAAAGATGTCAATCCAACTCTTGAGGAAGTCACAAGATTTGCGTCTGGTGCTGAGGATGGTACTGAGAATTTGGATCTAAATGCTCTTGCTGCTAGTTTGAAAGCAAGTACAGCCAATGCTTCTTACTTACCTGGCGACGTCATTGAAGTTTATGAGGGTGAACAGAAAGGGGTTGTAGGTAAAGCAGTATCTGTCACAGGTGATATTGTCACAATGGCTGTATCCGAAGGAGCATTGAGGGGTCAAACCATCGAAATTCCTATTAAGGGTCTACGCAAACGTTTCCGTGAGGGAGATCATGTCAAAGTGATTGGCGGTAGTAGATTTAGGGATGAAGTAGGTATGGTCGTCAAGATCATCGAGGATCGTGTCACTTTGTTGAGTGATCAGGGCAACAATGAGATTACGGTTTTCAGCAAAGATCTTCGGGAGGCAAGCGATTCAGGTGGCAGTGGTGCTTTAGGGAAGTATGAGCTTTGGGATTTAGTTCAACTAGATCCATCCACTGTCGGATGTATCATCAAAGTTGATCGTGAATCACTTGTTGTTCTTGATCAGAATGGGTCGAACCGAACAGTTATCCCGTCTCAAATCTCCAATAGACTCGAAAAGCGGAGGCATGCCGTGGCAACAGATCGCAATGGTGCCGAGATCAAGATGGAGGATGGTGTGAAGGAATTTGGGGGAGAAAATAGGACTGGCAAAATTCTACACATCCATCGAGCCTATCTTTTCTTGAAGAGCTCTGAATTGAGCGAGAATGCTGGTGTATTTGTTGCACGAACAACCAGTGTTGAAAGTATTTCTGCCAAGGGAGGACGCATATCTGGAAATGCTTCATCTTCTTCACCGGATCTCAGCTCTATGAATCCGGCAATGAAGCTTAATCCCAAAGGAAATGGTGAGATGCTTCCACCAAAATCATTTGGTCGTGATAAGTCCATTGGACAGACTGTGACAATCCGAAAAGGCCCATACAAGGGTTTACTTGGCATTGTCAAAGATACCACAGATACCAATGCCAGAATAGAGTTACACACAAAGAGCAAGGTGGTCAGTGTTCCCAAAGACGCTTTAGGATTCAAGGACAAGATCAGCGGAGCATCTATAGATCCAAATGGTTTCCGTGGTGGTCCTAGTGGTGGTAGAGGAGGAGGAGCTCCAAGAGGCCGCGGTGGGTTTGGGGGCGCTACCCCTGGTCCAGGTTGGGATGCTGGTGCAGGTGGACGAACACCAATGCCAGGTGGTCTTCCTGAGCGTACTCCAGCTTGGGGAAGAAGTAAGTCAATCAATCCTATCTTTATTCCCGAAATTTACTAACAATCTTTAGCCCCTCATGGTGGTGCACAAGGTGGACGAACACCTGCTTGGAAGTCTGGCCCCACTGATGGCGGACGAACACCTGGTTGGGCGAACGATGGATCTCGGACCGTTTATGCAAATGACGGTAGTCGGACAGCCTACGGAGGTGGCAATAGAACTCCTGCTTGGTCATCCGGTGCTAAAACTCCAGCTTATAATTTTGGCTCCAAAACTCCCGCGTATGGCGGGAGCGGTAATGCTGGAGATGCATGGGGTTCAAAGACTCCAGCCTATCCGTCAAATAATTCAAACGATAACTGGAATTCTGGCCAACCTAATAACGGTAATTGGGGATCAGCTTACGATGCTCCGACCCCTGGTGGTCCTTTATCGGCACCTACACCAGCAGCCATGAATGCCCCGACACCAGGTGGATATTCCGCTCCTACACCAGCAGCCATGAATGCGCCAACACCCGGTGCTTATTCGGCGCCAACACCAGCTCCAGGTTACTGGAGTGCCCCCACACCCCAAGCTATGGATGCTCCCACACCCGGACAAGGATATTATGCAGGAGCTCCCACACCCGGTGCTTATGCAGCCGAGACACCGGCAGCGAACTGGCAGGATGATGGACCTAGATACGTGGATTGATGGATAATTTGCATGTACATGTATATGGATACACGTGCGTCGGAGGAACTTGGTTGAAATTAAAATGGAGCGATGGAGTTTTTTTTTTTTGTCTTTTTTTTTCCTTCTTTTGGGGGGGGCTGCTTCTTTTCCATGGAGATGTTTTAACAGAATGGTTATGGTCATCAGAGGGAACCTCGTTTTTTTTCCCTCTTTCGGGTAGAAAAGTGCAATACGATGGTTGATGATGATGGATGCACGCATGCATGCATGCATATGAGATAAGATGACCCAAATTATAAAAATTAAAGTGAAATTTGTTTATATAACCTTGGAATGGCATGTGTTATATGTTTATCTGGGCTTTACTTTCTCTGTTCTTTCTTCTTGGGATTGGTGTTGGAAGGAGAAGGGGAAGGGGAAGGGGAAGGACTAAAACTCCATGCCTTTATTTTTATTTATTTTACAATAATTAGACGAAGTCTCGCTCCGTTCGTGTAATGATGTGATTTGAATTTCAGGTGATTTGGATTTGGATTTGGATTTGGCATTTGGATTTCTTGATGATGATGATGATGATGATGATGATGATGATGATGATGATGATGATGATGGTGGTGGTGATGATGTTGATAGGAAAGTACTGTAATGTTGTGGTCTTATAATAATGTGGATTTGAGGGATTGTATATATCTGGGTAGAACTTACATAGGTTGCAAGAGTCTTCTGGTCAATGACTGG
>NGKI01000006.1:268348-280864 GCA_002162615.1 Myriosclerotinia duriaeana
AGTGGTGAGTGGTGAGTAGTAAGTAGTAAGTAATGAATGATGAGTGGTGAGTAATGAGAGTTAATGTGTGTGGTGGATTTGATGTTTGGGTTAAGGTGTTTGGGTTGAGGTGTTTGGGATGGAGAGGGTGGGATTTGTTGGGGATGTGGATATAGATATGAATGTGGATGTAGATATATATGGATACTGATACTAATATGAATATAAATGTTCAGTCAAGTGATAAATAGGATAGTTTTGATAGTTTTGATAGTTTTAAGGGTGGATACTGGGTTTGGGGGTGGGATTCTTGTTGATTTGGAAGTGATGTCTCGTAGTTGACGTTGTGGCCTACTATGATACTTACTAATTAGTTCTATTGCGTGGGATGTCCGTCACTGGAATACACTATGATGGTACGATTTCTATCTACACTACGGAGACTATACTGCGGAGACTACACTACGGAATCTCCATCTTGATTTGAGTCTTCGTCGGCAGTTATGTGGAGCTTGTAAGGACGGATGATGGATCAGTGATTATGGATACTTGGTAGGATGGATAGGATGAATAGGATGGATAGGATGGATGAAGATCTAAGCTTATTTGATAGGAATTTGTAATATGTAGTTGGTTGTAGAAGTAGTTACTTTGATCACCTTGGCTAAGGTCATTAAAGTTATGCATATTTTCAACTGTATCTATAGGTAAGTCATCCCGTCCCATCTCAAGATTAGATTCTCAACTCGGCCCAAACTACTGTAAGACTGTAAGATAGATTACCTACTGTCCCATCCCAAAACATACCTAGGTACCTAGGTACCTAAGCGACGAATCTACCTCCCTACAGGCTCACTGTACAGGCTACATACCATTATTACCATACCTCCTACCTCCTACCTCCTACCTAGTTCCATCACAAATACAGTCTTAGACAGACCGCACAGTATGAATACTAAATAAATAGCTCGAGGTCGAAAGTGGGAGTAAGTATATCTATCCTAGGTATATATAATAATATAATCTTCTCGAATCTCGATCCAATGAGATAGAGCCTAGAGGTAATGCTACATGTTTCCGTCGCCAGTTTCAAAAGCTGCAGTGGACATCCATGATCCATCGTCCGCTGGACTCGTAGTCCTTGTTGGACATCGTTGTGTTGCCTTCCTATTTATGTGTAGTACTACTGTACTATCTATCGTATGCTTGTCGTGGGCTGGGTAGTTGCTAGCACCCTGCTCCATTACGCTAAACTCTTTTCATCTAGGACGGATTTGATTTATAGGAGGGAATAGATTGTTGATTACTTAGTCTTTTTAATTAAGGTTAATGAATTTATGAGATGTTTTAAGGGTTTTGTATTTGTATTATATTCATAGTTTATTAAATATTTTATAAAATTAAAATAATACATTTTATAATTATAATTATAATAATATTATATTAAATTGAAAGTCCTAAAAGTTATTATAATTATATAATAGTTAATAATACATGCTGGACTAATCAAAGGAAACAATCTCCCGTACTTACTCCCTCTGAGAGGGTTGAAGGTTGGAAGTTGTTACAACTTATTACTAGGTGGGGCAGTCCGATTGGATTAATCCTGGTCTTGCCACGAGGAACGATATCACGACTTCACGACTTCTCTCGAATCTCCACGATTATTATCAATATTGACACCTTCCGGAAGATGATGGTGCAGGAGGTGTGAAATGCCGCTTTGGGAGGTTGCTAGTAGGGGTGGCACGGGTGAAGATATGGGATTTAAATAAGTTCAAAGTTGGAGGCTTGGAGCAATAATGGATACCTACTTGGAGTGGGAAAGGATGTGAATGACGGAATAATAGTTGTTAATCAATTACCAGGAGGAAGTGAGGCAGGCGACATCGGAGTTTCTTGTTGAAAGTTGAAAGGTTGGGGGGGGATCTATATGGATAATAAGTCGTCATTGGTGTGTTTGTGGAATGATGGTGATGAAGGGAAGAGGGAATTGGGTGATGATTGACAAACCTTCTGAATAGTGTACAAATGTATGATGGTGGTTGTAATTCTTGGTCATTGTTCAATGATCTAATTGAGATTTGTGGAAATGATAATATTGTTAATAATTGATATGAAAATCAATAGTTTCATCACAATTCCAAGAAAAATCATTCAAGCCGTGTGGATGTAGAACTCTATCTCATCTATCTACTATCTAGTCATCACGGGATGTCACATCCAAACTCAACCGACATGCCGATGTAAAACTTTAAGGTTAATAAAGGTTACCCTTGAATACCCTTGAAAAGCCTCAACAACTCATTATTGTTCCCATCAACTTGACTTGAGCCTCTTGTTGTTCCTATTATTATTGTTTTATTACCCCTTCATCAGTATTGTTTCTATTCTCGCTTATGGTAGCCTTAGCTTTAAGGCTAGTAACCTTAAACTTAACATCAAGTTTGACTGATCATGACCTCCTTTCATCGGATTGTTTTGTCATCTCTCTCTCACTTCTCTTATTACTCTCTCTCTCTCTTTTCCTCTAATATACCTAATTAGAATCTGACATTCATCAAGTATCGTATCGTATTGTATCGTATCTTACCATACCATACCATACCTACCATACCTACCATACCATACCGTAATCATTACAAAATCCCAATTGTCTTTTTCATTTCTCTACTTAATACTTAACCTATCTACAAAACAATAATAATATATTGCCTCTTTCTTCCCTCATAACCATACCTCTACCATTTCCAAAAACCAAGACCAACTTGCTACCTACCTTGTCATTCTCATAGATGCGCTAAAAAGGTAGATCACATCAATTCAAGCTTTCTCATCTGGTGCATTATTTATACATCAACCGACGAATTTCCCGATATCAATCTGAATTAGGAAGCTCATCAACCATTCATACATACACTGCACACCACTTATACTCTATAGTGAGTAATGGCACTCCAGTCCAAGAAATTTGATCATTCTAATTGATCATCCAGCCTAACTTTCCAAGATATATCATAGGCTCAGAGCACGCAAAGAGAGGAAAGCTTGCGAGTATTATCAAATGATCATTCAAGATATCATTATCGAATAAGACGTTGAGAAAGACATTTTCCAAAGAAGGTGTCCATCCCAACGTATCCAACCATATCTTTTTGCATAATCTACAAAATTGCAGCGAGTCCATATTGGTATGGTCATAAGAACACAAATACTGCTCCATCCTCTTTAAAATTCCTTCCACCTTCCAAGTTAGAGGTCCTGCTCCATAGAGCAAAGCAAACGAGTTTCCCTTCGTTTCATCAAGAGTTTGTCAGATGGAGAACAACGAGAAATATTTGCATGGTTCGTTGGATCCTGGAATTGAATCGACTTTACAGTTAGTCAAGGGCGTGGAGATTCCGGAAACGAGTACTTTTCTATTTTCACAGGAGGCACCCTCCCCCGAATCATCTCACGGTGAAAATGTGGTATTTCCGGGTACGTCCCTTCCTCTGTTGCATTTTGTTTATTTGGTGTTCTTGGCTTTTGAGCTGTAACTTTCGCTTGATGGAAATGACAAGGTCTTCTAGTTGAGCATGAATTCTGATTGCTATATCAATGAAAAAGAATGACAACTGATAATAATACTTTCCATCTTTAGATATCAGATCTTCCAATGAAACTCGGCTCAAGTTAATCCACCTTCCGGTTGAGCTTCTTCGTCAAATTTCTTCCTATCTTCCGCCCTGCGATTTGATCAAGTTAGGCAAAACATGCAAGACGTTGTCTGAAGTTTCAAAAACCAATTCCCTTTGGCGACGCCTCGTACAAGAGAATATTCCGGAAATCTCCCTTGGTTCTCCTTCCCCATGCAAATCTTTTAAGGAACTTTACAAAGCTCATGATCCCCACTGGTTCCTTACTAAAAATAAGTTATGGTTTTCCGATATTCCCAATTTCGGACAGTTATCGATTTCCAGATACTACCCTCAGGATGGTTCTATCAGAATACACAGACTTTTAGCAGAAAAGCAACCACCTCAATTTGTTGCATGGGGAGACGATAACAAAGTCGTTGTTCATTGCTTCGAGCCTAGGGTCTATGTGTCTGAACACTGTCTGCGACTGGATCTCGATGCATATCCTCGCCGACCCCTATCAGACATGGGTGAAGTAGAACGTAGGCTCAAGAGCGAGGTACCCATGGTTAGGGTGGGCGATCGATTTGGTTCCCGTGCTTGTTCGAAATTTATGTTGGCAAAATCCTTGGGTGCTAGAAGGTCCGCAAGCGGGCCGCAGGAAGATAAATGGCCACCACCCCATATACCAGCAAGGTCTCAGGTACAACGTTTTACCATCCCCGATCAGTTCTCTGCAGTTTTACAGCCCGAAGATCGTTCTCAGATTGATGAGCATTCATTTCGAATTAGACAATGGATAGAGATGAATGGTCAGGTACGAATGGGGGAAGAAATCCAAACATTGTCAACCCTTGATTTTAAGTTATATACACCGACAGATGATAAGCCTTACAAAGGTATTTTTGTAAGTCTATTCTCATTTTGCATTCTCTTTCTCCATTTGTTCCTACTCCGTACTGTCACCGGCGCTCGCAGTAGCTGTCCGGGAGTTTGTGTATCTCATCTCCTCCGCACTTACACCCTTTTTCCAATCCTTCGATCCCCCAAGACATGGCTTCACATTATGCTCCCTTCCTTATGTATTATCAAAAGCTTGGCCGGGGTTTCCAATAGTCCAGACTCGACAGTGACAGTTTGTTGATTCTTTCAACTTATTTCATGTGCTGTTCGGTTCTAGGATACTGAGTCCGTTTAGAACAGCGAGTCCGTCTGAAACAATTCGCCCACTTTGAAAGATCGACAGATTTCAACTATTGAAAAGCTTCAAATTCAACTATTGAACATCCTGGGTTTGGCAAATTAACTTTCAATTGATACCTTCTCATATTCAACTGCTAACTCAAATCACAATTCTAGGTCGGAGACTATTCAGGTCATGGCTGCGAGTTCCTAGTAATGGATCAACGAGATGGACTTGGGGGATGCGACGAGTCAAATATATTAAAACGGAAAGAAGACGAATCACTTGAAGCATGGGAAGCAAGAAGGAAACATGCACGAATTTACAAAGGTTCTCTGCGCGCGATCAAGTTGACTGGAGATCCAAATATACCCCGTGGTGAGATTTCATGGGTTGCTGATGATATTGGTGAAAGGGGATTAGTTGGTTATGCGGATCAAATGTGGCCTGGTGCAAGAATCGTAAAGAGTCGTGGTCAAATAGCCAACCAAGGATACAGAAACCGTATGTATTCCTTCTTTCAGACGTGTATAGACGTTTTTACTGATCGTTTACAGCTAAATTTATTGAAACGCAACTCATAATGATATCTCATGATGTATTGGCACAATACTGGGTGCCTTTTGGTCATATTTCTTTCTTCCGAAGAGTCAACATTGAGGAATTTTTTACACCAGGCATAGGGAAATCAACAGATTGAGGATAATAATAATTTGAAAGAAGGAACTCGAAGGGATTTCTATTATACGGACTTGAAAGGTTTTATATGACTTAGGTACAATAGCTGGGGGCCTTGGGGGGATACTAGGCGTGGATGGAGTTTTGGATCATGGTATTTTCTTAGAGCGCTTGTATCTATTTTAGGATGATTTCTTTTACTTTCCTTTCTTTGTATAATTTAATACTTGGCCAATATAATTATACCTATGATAACTACTTGCATTGTTCCGAGATTACGAAGTACTTTGACGCCCCTTCATCAGAACTCGCCAACGCACTGACCCACAATCGGACAAATATCGGCTTCACCCCACAAAGATCGACGACCAATTGTGGACCTGTACTCCGTAGGTGCTTCGTACTCAGTTCAAATTAATGCTACCTTTTACCATCAACACAAAGGACTTGTGGTGTAGTGGTTATCACGCCTGCTTTACACGCTAGTGAAATAGCAAAGATCGCAGTAGGTCCCCGGTTCGACCCCGGGCAGGTTCATGATTTTTTTGTTATTTTTTTTTTGTGAAGAAAAAAATTGATAATTTTTTTTTGGGTTTTATTGTTTTGTTTTTTTTTTTTTTTTTATAAAAGGGGGATGGTTTGGGGTTTGGGGTTTAAGGTTTAAGGTTGTAGTTTATAGAAGAGAGAAGAGAGGTCTTTTTTTTGTATTAGGAATTAGTAAAATTAGTTGATAAAGTTAATTAATTAATAAAATTAATAAAATTTTTTAATAAATATTTTTTTAAATTATTGAAATTATTTTGAATATTTAAATTATTCTAAACATTCAATCTTATTTAGAAATCACAGATAATAAAAACGTTCAAATCAACTCGTATACTAGAACCCAGTCAGGGCCTCATATCAAGCACACGACGACTCTTCTAATTCTTGTACAGATTATTCAGTCTTTGAGATCTTATAATCTCATCCAACTTATCATATGTTCAATACCTTGAAGATGATAAAGAAAGAAAGTTTAACACTCGAGACCTTGCGTTTATTGTATTAAGCCTATTCCCAATGAAAATTATAAAAATTCATCATTATGCAAGGTAGTGGGTGGCCCACGTAAGGAGGAAGGAAGGAAGGAATTAGATCTTGAGATGAATAGATAAAAAAAAAAGTCGGCTTGGCTTGGCTCGGCTTCGATGCGGATGGATGGATGGATGGATGGGCTCGGGTGATAAGAGGAGAGGAGCAGAGCGAGCGAGTAATTCTAAAGATCCCAAAAGTTCAACTTTCTAGCTGCATGCATGCATGCGCAGGCTGAGGTGGGTATCATGGCAATGGCAATGGAATCGTAGCAGGAAACGTCGGGTTTCCTCAAGGGTTGAAGGATATATGGCGCAGGTAGAGGTTACTTTCACGTTCGCTTTCAGATGCATGCTTCATAATTTAGGAGGAATCAGTTTGTATTTAATGTTATTTATGTTTTTATTGTTATATTCAATCTACGAAAATCAAACCCGCTTTGCGGTAATGAGAGAAATCAAGCATGGGATATTCAATAGTCCGGACCAGCAGACGAGATGAAGAAAAAGCTTTCAAAATTTGCAACAAAAGAAAAACTTAGGAATCATGGACATTATTGAATGCTCCAAGTGTGCTTGACATACAAAGAGAAAATTTGCACAAGCAAACTCACCTCGTCCTCGGACTGCATTCCTCGCTTTCAACAACCTTATTGGTTTGCTTCTCCCCGGACCAATCAATAAGCTTCCACCCCCCTCTCGGTTCCTGGAAAATCTTATTGCGCCTCGACTCGTTTATCTTGACCACTTCCTTCCCCTTTGCCTTTGCGGCTCGGGTGCATCTTGCACATTGGTTCAAACTCCACAATTTTACCGGTCGGGAAGATTTTGGGCAATTTGCTGTGGTTTTGTAGTTGGCTCGGGCTCGTTCTATGGCTCGTTCTTGGAGAGGGCACCGACGAGTGTATTTGTTTGTGTGGTAGCAGTCGTGGTAGGTGTGGGTTGTGTTACACATGGCTGCGGTTGTGGTTGTGTTTTTTGGGTTGCTTGGTTTAGTGTGTGTACTTTGAGATTAGTGGTTTTTGAATCGGTTTGATATGGTAAGTTTGGTTTGTGTTTGAGACTGTTCTTGTATGCGTCGAGTAGAGTTGTAATATCTCTGTTCTGGATGTGAACAATGCCGTTGTTCTATGCGGAGCTCTTGTACTTGAAGGTAACAAAGGAAAGGTAGTTTTGAGCTAATGCTCAGAACTATGAGGAATACAAAGAATCTTTTGATAATCTAACATGAGAACAAGCTCTTGATCAAAGTTTTCTGTGATTCCTTTGTATCTTTTTCGTTGTTAGGGACAATGGCCTTATTTTTAGTCTTGACTAGAGATTTGATAGAATGGAGTAGGTTAATTGGATCAAAGGTTTGGGGATATTTTGATGTCCAGTCGGTTGGTATTGCTTTATGCAAATAGACAGGCGCAGGAAAGGAGAAGAATAGAATCAGAATAACACCTTCTGCAGAAGTATAATTATGGCTCAGACTTCCAGGTTCTCACTCATCATCATCCATCAATTAACAACAACAACAACAACAACAGCAATAACAACAACAGCAATCAAAAACTACCCAAGAAACATCAGGTCAACATGTGTAAATTCATCATTACCTCCAAGGAGTGCGCTACCTGCAGCAAGGTCAAGAATGTCTCCCTCGATGAGATTTTCTGTGCGGCCAACTCCAACCCAATGACCCGCAAGGATATTAATCTCTGTAAAGACTACAGAGATTACTTGAACACCGTTATATCTGATTCGCTATGCAAGCGTTGCAGATCCAAATATCCGGGAGAGGGAAAGGAGCCTTCAACAGAATCGGACTCAGAAGTGGAATCAGAATTTGACTGGTCCGCCGACTCGAACTGGACCTCAGACAAGAAGAATGAGGAATCAGAGGCTGAGTCCTCAGTCTCAGACAAGAAGAATGAGGAATCAGAGTCTGAGTCCTCAGTCTCAGACAAGGAGAATGAGAGCTCAGAGTCTGAGTCCTCAGTCTCAGACAAGGAGAACGAGAAACCAGACGACGGAAACACCGAGGAGGTCTCAGATGATGATCGCGACCCAAACGACGAGAACACTTCAGATGCCTCAGATGTCTCGGAGGTCTCATCAATCTCGGTAGACGAAGACCATGAAACGATCATGGCGGATTTGATGGGAGGAAGCATTGAGTCCGAAGACGATGTCGAATTCACCGGGGTCATGTTTTTTAACATGCCGGTCCCAGACTCCCCAGCCCCCTGGTACAGAACTGAGCAACTCAGGAGAGCCGCCAGGAGAGGTGAGGACTAGTGAGGGGAGATCATGAGAAGCGAAGTTGAAGATAGTTGTGTAGGATAGATCAGGAGAGTGAGGTTCGATTAGAGATTGGCTGGACCAATCAAATCAGATCTCATGAAAGGTAAAGCATGTAAGTTTTTCTTCTCTTTTTTTCCTTAAAATAGTGAAGTGAGGTTCGATTAGATTGGCTGGACCAATCAGATCAGATCTCATGGAACGCCCAAAAAAAATATAAATTTTTTTCTTTTTTCCTTAAAATATTATGCCCAGGTAAGTTTTATATATGTGAACGTGAGTACAAGAAAAGTGAGTTGAACCTAAAATGATGAAATCAAATGGAAAAATGTGAGCTAAAAGTTGAGATTGGAGTTCGTTCCTTCTGGTAATCCAAAGGACAATCAATATTTAATAGAGAGAGAAGGGTTTATTGCCTACCACTTGGCGGCAATATATTCCCGGTCAATGTCTTCATCCATTGTTCACTGGGAGAGCATGTGGAAGCAAGCGGGAAGGCCATTTTACTTGTAGAACCACATAATTACATAGTAATGCGGGTTAAAACTGCTTAACGCGCCTTCTTTGGCAGATCGTCAGAACATGCGATCCCGCTGGTTATCAAGCCTGCCTCGTTACAAAGCAAAGTTGTAAGATACTGCTAGAGAGCCAGAAGACTCAATGCTTGTCAACTTGCTGGAATAAATGAGAATTGGGGGTGAAACCTACACAGCAGGTATATCAAAGATGCAGACGAAACACTTGAGAATGTGGTTTTACAGTGACTTGCTTATAACAATGATATAGTTAACATATCGATACTCGGTATCTCCTTATCAGACTACTTTAGGATACATCCATTGAAAATCTGACAAGTTGATAATAAAGTTTCGAAACATTGGAAACCAAGAATGAATGAATGAGTGAGTGAGTGAGTGAGAGAGTGATTTCAAAAGAATATTGAGATTCTCAAGAGAATATCCCAGCAACATAGGTGGTGTGTGTGTACGTCATGATAAACTAATCAATCATATATATATTAAGAGAACACTACCTCACCATAACAAATCAAACATCTTTGATGGTCTAACGGTCATGATTTCCGCTTGTCATTAAAACGGCAATGCGCGGGAGACCGGGGTTCGACTCCCCGTCAGAGAGTTCTGAGCTCATGCAATCTTTTTTGCAGTTTTTTCTCAATTTCTTTTGCTTTTCCCTTCTCTTCCAAGGTTCTCTTGAATCCAATTTTGTTTTCGTTTTGAAGCTCAATTTTTGATATCAGTTTGTTTGCTCAGTTCTTAAGCGAAAGTGGTGCGTGCGGCAAGTTCTTATGCCTCGTATTTTAGGTTTAATATCAATTTAATATTCACCTGACGTTGTATCACCTGACGTTGTATCACCTGACGTTGTATCACCTGAATCTGAATGTCTTGGTGGCGCGACCCTTATTAACCCCGCCGATCCAGAGCCACCCTCACTCTATCGACGACGAAATCCTAAAGCAGGTGAATCAGTAGGATCGATGGATTCATGGATACCTACCTACCTGCTCGACGTATTGGGCATCAATTTTGCCTTACCCTAACTCTTATATTACTCGACAGACCGTTCCTTACCTCAAGTAGTCTCCTATTACACTACATCGAAACACTACCACAACGAGACGTTTTTGTAAACGTTTTCTCATCTCATCCTCGCCCCAATGGTAGATCCCCAGTACCACCTATTCATATTCTCGGCCTGCTCCGTCTTTTGGTCTGGACCCGGTTAAGATCTTCAATCGCAACACAACAAACAAAAAAATGTATAAACAACTGGTCTTTGTGCACCGTGTTTTCGGGCCCTTCAGCTACTATGTTTCCGGCCCGAGACTATTCATCCTCGGAATGCCATACCAATATTCTTATGGATTCAATATTGACGAAAGTCTGAGACAAAAAGCAATCAATCTACTCTATTTTATACTGCCCTAAGTGTGCAGATTCAACGGGTACAGGTACATATAATGATTAGGGTCAGTATACCCTTGATACGCCCTTTTTAATTCCCCATCCGCCCTTGTCCGAGACTTATGAAATAATACGCCGGTATGGCATTTATTATCGAATTTTTCAAAAACCGCAGAGGGCAGTGGTGTGGGAATACAAAAATACCGGGGAAATTTCAAATGTGTGTCGTGATACATGAAGCTTCACAATGACTTTGAGCTATCTATCCTATGGGATCGATTGCCGGAGTCGTCAATGATCCTGTACCTACCTTCTCTTTTCACCGCCCTTCTTTTGAATGTTTATCTTAGGGGCGATGACATTGAAGGCTGGTAGTATTTGCCCTCTTCAGAACTCTAGAGCCCCAACCCCAACCTGGTGGGTACTCAAGTCGGGTATAGAAAGGGGCATTTTCCTCTTCCATCCGAGGAAATTTTCCTGGAAAGTCCATCCGTTTGATATGCTGAGAAGATATAAAAGCCTCGTCCAATCTTTCTCGTCCTTCGCATTGATCGACTTCCTTCATGTGTTCTTTGATTCTCAAAGATTGGACGTTTCTATTTGCATAGTTGGACCATCTTCCATACCCCTACTCTATATGCAGCTCTCAGTGGCAAATTTACATTGCCAGTTTTGTGTATCATTTGCCTGCATTCATTGATCACATCAAATCCATACCCACCGCTATTTGAACTAAACTTTCGTGCCCCTTTGTATAAATTTGTTCTGGACACTCACTTCTCAGAACCTCATTACTATCTTTCTTCAAATCGCCAACCTCACAACAAGACGACTTCCAAATAAATTTACTTGAAGATGAGCACCTCAAGCCAGAAATCCTCCTCTTCCTCAAAATCCTCCAAAAATCACCTCGCAACACCCTCCACCTCTTCAAAATCAAAGTCGACCTCATCTTCCACCTCTCGGAAAGCTCACCATGGCTCACGCACCTCTCGCAACTCTTCATCCTCATCTACAAAGACCTCCTCATCTCGATCCGCCCACGAGGATCCAGCCGATCCAGCCGATCCAGCGTCCCAGGGTGAAGCCATCACGCGATATGAAAATGAACCTAGGGATTACAAGTCTTGGGCCGTGCAGCAATACGACGCCGTTCAGGAGCGAGCGAGCGCGAAACACTGGGATGAGATGGAAGGGGATATTGAGGGTGTGGAATGGGCATGTTGAGGGCATCTCGCTAGATGGTGGAGACTGATGTTGTTATTGTTTTTTTCTTCCCTGCCGGTTGTTGGAGTTTATGGGCATGGAATGCTGCTGTGATGTGATTTGGGGAGTATTGGACTGCACGTTCAAGAGCTATGATATGTAATGCCGGGTTTTACGATTACGATTTTCCTTTGGATATCTATCTATGCATGGGGCTCATTCTATTCAACACAAGACAGACTATGAGGAGATACAGAGATACAGAGAAGCAGAAGGGGAAAGAGAGAGAGAGAGAGAGAGAGAGAGAGAGAGAGAGAGGAAGATACGTATATCCTATACATAAACGATCAGCTCTTAGGCCGATCAAACTAGAAGTAGAGAATTGTCGAGGCCGCTGCATCCTAAGTAATTTTTATGATACACGCAAGGAAACAAAGCAAAATGAAATCCAGATCCAAAATCTAAATCTAAATCAAGTGCAGTCCATCCATCCATCCATCCATCCATCCATCCATCCATCCATCACACCCACCTCCTTCTCAACCAAATACAAGCAGCCCTCC
>NGKI01000006.1:290904-333239 GCA_002162615.1 Myriosclerotinia duriaeana
CCAACATCCCCGCCTAACCCCAACTCGCAGAACCCACACCCCAAGAAGAAGCCGCCGCGCGCGCAAAAGAAGCAGAGGAACAAGCCGCCCTCCCCTACAAATGGACCCAGACGATTTCCGACCTGGACATCACCATCGAGATCCCAGGAACCCTCAAGGCGAAAGATCTGATCGTCGATCTCAAGCGCCAATCACTCAAAGTGTCCGTCAAGGGCCAAGCTCCTATCCTCGACGTATGTTCCCCCTTCGTCCCACGGCCGTCTCCTTGATCTGCCCCTTCTTTCTTTAACATCTGAGCTCGTAGGATGCACTCCCCCACGCCATCCTCCTCGACGACAGCACCTGGACCCTCAGCAGTCTCCCCTCGGGCAGCAAAGCCCTGGAAATCCACCTTGATAAAGTCAATAAGATGGAATGGTGGGCACACGTCGTTGTTTCCGCACCAAAAATAGATGTTACCAAAATCACACCCGAGAACAGTAAATTGGGAGATTTGGATGGGGAGACGAGAGGAATGGTGGAGAAGATGATGTGGGAACAGAGGGATAAGGAGGCGAATGGAGGAATGAGTAGTGAGGAGAGAAAGAAGAAAGAGATTTTGGAGAAGTTTCAAAAGGAACATCCGGAACTGGATTTCTCGAAGGCGCAGATGAACTGAGGGGTTCAAACGATTGAAGTAGAAGCTGGCAAAATGAGTCTGTTGGAAGGACTAAGGCAAAGGGGCTGAGAAGTATGAAAAGACTGCTTGCTATAGTTGATTGCGACACTTATAAAGATACCTATTTATTGGCGAAAATCGAAATACAAAATTGTACTTTTTCCGTCCTTTGATGGAGCGTATTCATTTATGAATATCCCGAGTGCAATATTTCTCATTGCACATTGGTACATCTCGCCATCTTTCTTTGATATTATACATCCCACCTCATATATCACATTTTATTTGCAGTCTCAAATATCCTCCAAACTTTTGTACTTCAATTAATCGCAAACTTATCTCTCTCCTGCCAATCGTCGGCTTTGTACCTCAGATAACGCTTTGCTTCCACTCAAGAATGCGACTAATCCTACGACACCTGCAGCGGGCAAAGTCTGGAACAAAGTCCAGCTTGAGTAGTATAAGAAAAAGATGCCTTCCATAGCAACAATCGAGCCATAGAAGACGGCGTGGGAGATGGGCGCGGCGGAGGTAGCTTTCGAGAGGTGGGAAAGATTGGCTCCGAGATAAGCCCACTATTGAGAAAACGTTAGTACTCGGCCAGATAGGTTCAAAAATAGGGATTACGCACAGCACCCAAAAGCACTGGGATAGTAGCTACGACTGCCAACACGAAGACGAGGGAGAAGATCTTGGGTCCACTTTGTGGTTCGGGGCGGAAGATATGGTTGATCTCAGGTAATTTCCCATACCTCAATGGCTTCTCATATGCGGGAATTGGCTTGGTGGTATCGAGGGAAAGAGCGAGGTCAAACACATGGTTGCTAAATGCTTGTGCAGAACCAAAGGATGCCAGAAGAAGAGTGGCACGTAAAGGTTTGGAGCTTGTAAGAAGTTGGATTGGAAGATCTTTTTGAGTCTGCATGTTCATTAGTGTGTCGTCCCATTGTTTTCGAACATTGGCCGCAATTATAAACATACAAAGTCAACCTTTCCTTTTCCAGACTCCTTCACGGAGAATGGAAAGGTAGTCTCGAGTCCGGTGTCTTGATCTCTGAGGAGTAAAAATGCTTGATGTGGTCGTTTAGCATTGCGATCTTCAGTGGCCGTGAGGATGATTTTGAGGGTATCTGCTGCGCCAAGGGATACTGGTTTTGCAAGAGGGACATGGTCTGACAATCTGCAGAAAACCCAATTAGCATGTTTTATTCCAGAAAGCCTATATATTCCAATCGCGTATTAATATATCCTTAAAACCACATACTTGTCCTTGAACCCTCCCTTTCCGCTCACAGAAACAATGGCTTCGTCAAAGCTCCATGATGAAGCAGCATTAACTATCCCGGCACCAACAAGCACCAATGAAGGTATGAGTGAGCGTAAAAAACGCATCTTGAGAAAATAATTGTTGTGGTATTGAGATTTGGGAATTGAGATTCACGAGGGGCGCTCTGAGCCACGTAAGAGCTCCAATTGAGAACACATTTCGGAACAATCTTATCGCGTGGGAGCGCTTAAAGCGCTAATTATAGATCGAGCGGGGTTATGTAATGCCGAGCCGATGCACGGATTCTCTTCATGTTGCACCAGCATAACATATTTTTATATCTTGTTACACCAACACGTCACCAATAATATTTTCATTAATGCATGGTAGAACCTTTACTAGAATGGCCAAATAAATCACTGCTCGCGATTCTTCTAGAGTCGCACATACAACTGCTATATAATTCCAGTCTTGACTCTATCGGGAAACCTTAGCAAGCAAGTATATGGACTCAAGTACTAGCTAGGTAGGTTCTTAAGATGAGCGCGAAATTGTAGCTCGAATAATTGGCACTGCAGTTTCATGTCTTAACAGAAAAGAAAATCCTGGGGAGGCTCCAAGAACCGTCCACTGACCATACTGAAATGAAATTAGCGAGCCGGCCCCTTAAAATGTCCAAATAGCCATGTTCCCGTATCTAATTCATGGCCGGCATTAAGCCCTAGAGGCTAAGTTCCGAACAGCATGCTATTCGGCATGGTCGTGGACAAAACATCCGCTGCATGTCTCATTGGCTGTGGAAAGAGCATCATGTCAGCTTATTTCCTGATGATATATCGTAAATGAAAGGCATGGCTTCAGCTCCACGATTGTCGAAGATCTTTTCGCCATTTCCGTCCTCACTGGTTGCAATGGTATATTCGTGGAAAGCCATCCAGAGGTTGCAAAAGATGCAGAGTTAGACGAGCCAAGGTGAGTTGAAGGTCTACTCATCGCTTTACCTTACGCGTGCCTAATGAGCTCACCGGGAGCTGATGTATACTACATATTGCTTACCCGGCGCAAAACTCACCTTAGTTTCAGCCACCAGACCCCCGCTCCAGTCTTCATTGCGCTACAATTACCGTACTTAGGTGTTGCTGTCGATCAAGTGCGATATTCGAAGTGGTCATTATGGCCAATGTATTGGAGGTGCTGTAGCTTGTTCCGGATACCGTGATATAGAGCAGCTTCGAGTCCAGAATGAAGGCCAATTGGTTACGAGAAAAGCCTTGACGATCAAAAGTCAATTAAACCAACATCGCCTATCGCTAGAATTATAACCACGAGATTCTCCTTTCATTACTTCGAGGTGCTGGTATTTCTTGGGAGAGTACCATCATGCAACTGTTACGCCAAAGGAATTGACGTTGGCAACTGAAGCTGCCAGTCTAGCATACCCCTGGCATCAAGTTTACTCGGATACTGTACTCACAAGTGCAAGGAATAGCTACGTTTCAACTTTTAGAATGACCAACAAAGTTACTAAGTATTCTAAGTTTGGAGGGTGCACTTTCTGTTCATGCTTTGGTGTGAAGGTCACATCTACCCTGGGTGCTAGATCTATTCGGCATGTAGGGTGCTAGAGACATACTTTGCTTTATCTAGAGCACTCGATGACACACGTGGACAAAACTACCCTACATTATTGGGGGCTCGATTTTTCATGTCAGTAAACAGGCTTTCAAATCTTAGTCTATCCAGCATCTACACAAAATTTACAGGGCATGAACAAGGTTACATTGAAGCAAGTTAACCTTGCCGTGAATATCTGAAGAGGCAGTGTTTGCAATTATGATAAGATAAAAAGTGCTTTATTTCATCCAGAGATAGGTACACCTTAGGAAAGATTTCTTATATCATCAACAGACTATTGTGCATTACTACTATTGGTTACCCAGCGTTCGGGGCTGAAGCATAACATTGTGGCATCACTCCTGGAAAAACGTGATTACCTAGATAGTCTGCTCAAAGGCCGAGTGTGTTACGTGCGGAGTGATCCAGCAGCAATATTCGGAGACTGTGTAACGTTAGCTACTATGGGGTGTTCTGGGGGGGTTGGTACGTGAGGATTGCACTACTCCAAAATGTTTGGGTACGGCACTAATCCACGCTGGAGCAGCTTCTCAAATATCAATGTCTTAGACAAGCATGATCAACTTCCTATTCAGTATGAACCCATATAGACTCCTCGCCTCGTAACTCGATAGACGGCTTAAGAAATCGAATTTCCGGCAAAATATGCCTAGTGTTGACTCCATACTTCATTTGAGAAGCAGATTCATAGTCATAAGCGTACGTGATTTGGCATTGAAGGGATATCTGCTCTATTCCAAAGACAACCATACGAAGGCTAAGAATAGATTCCTGGAGGCACCATGTCCGTTTGTTAATGGGCCAATATCAGTGGAACGTCGTGGGCCAACATAGCATGTCCCATAATCCTTATGTACCCCCAGCTCAGGCCTACTGTAGTCCAATATGCAATACCCGGGAACGTTAAGAGACAAATGTTCTTATTTCTTGGAGGAGTTGAGGAAACCTCCTCCGCCCTGTCACAATAGTCAAGTATGCATTTCCATAGGTGTGTGTCATCTTCACAGCTTCTTTATCCCAATCTTGCTTGGCTGCTTTTAATGATACACAATGCATCGGTCCATATATATTTGAGCCTCAGCAACCGTGTGAATTGAATGGCGTCCTGGGGACACTCTGCTAACTAGGTTACATCGACTCTCTCCATGAGTTCATTAATGTTTGACTTTAGGAGGCGAATTTAGAGGCCCATTCATCCCCAAGGCTATGAGAGGACAAGTTAACTAGCAGACATTCCACTAATCAAGAAAAGACGAGGAGCCTTTGAAACTGGAGGATCGCTGGCATTAATTCCCCGCGTAGGCATTTCCATGGCTTGAAGAAGATGACACTTCTTGTGCTGCTGAATAGTAGTCGTTAAATCAATCGCACGATGTCCTTGAGATCTCTCGTTCGATTCAAACGCCGCCCCGAACAAATCGGCCAGCTAGACTTCCTGTTGAGAAGTCAGTTTCGTCTACTTTGATTATTTAGTAAAAATTAAACGATATACAGCTGGTATCAATGACTAGTTGTGCTTCAAATCAAACAGAATTCATTAGTGTGTTCCACTCACCCTGATTTGCAACCATTGGCAAAGAAACCTAAAATTGTTTATTTACGCTACCCCCTTCCTCAAGGCCAGTACCCGAATATGTGTACAACTTACTTCCCCAACTCACATTAAAATGGCTGATTTGGCTGGAGGTATAACTCTTCCGGTCGACGGGAAAACACTGTATATAATACTTCGACCAACCAATAGTCTTGAGAGGCTTCAAAGATTCTACGTGATGTGGACAGAACCGAGATGACTCCAAATAAGATATATTTGATATAGGCTTCTGTGGATTGATTATCTATTAGACTGTAGAAAGCCACACTTGAGCCATCAAACTCAATATAATACTCTGAATTCACTTCATCTCAACATAAGCTCGCAATAGCCAACACAACGATCAGTACTTGCGTCAGTCACTTGAAGGCTTGGAAGAAAATGTATCCTATTGCTCACCGGGAGCAATCGATGACACCCACTTGGGTTTCAGTAATGGGCCATTTCCAAATCGTCTATTTAATACATCATCCTCTAGAGCGAGATAAACCTTCCCCGGCACTCGAGTGATCTCGTGCCAACTATAGATTTGTTTGAACACTTTCAATATTCTGGATTATTTGATGGTTTGGAGTATCAGAACAACCTGCGAGAATTTCGTCGCTTTCGGAATGAAGTTGACATCGTATACCTCACGCATAAATACCAATTTTTGGTCAACTACCTTTCTGTACCTTTATCCAATTATAAGATTGTATTATTGTTCGTTCTTTGTCTCTCTCCAATGATCATTGATGTTTGTTGTAGTGATATCGGCGAAAAATATCGACCCCAGTACTAGCCCCTCGGTTAGCGCATCCCACAAGAGAAGAGAACATTTTGATATCGACAACTTCAAGAATCGTAATTTCTACCCCATCGAAGACCCCAGCCTCCCCGCCTCAACCACATTTCGATCATCTCTGCAAATATGGCGCCCGCGACGCAGCAAGTCTTTATTGATGGCACTTTCGCCGATTTGGCACAAGAGCTGGCCGAATACCTCCAAATCGGTCCAGAAGTTCAACCCCTCCTCGAAGAAAACCAAAAGGATGAAGCTCTCAAGAAACTCGTCACTGCTTCGGCCTCGTTGAACTCATCTCCAGAGAAAGAATTTACTGCCGCATACAATCTATTGGTCTATCTCTGCATCCAATCCCCAAATGTCAACATGTATCTTCCTAGAATATGCGACAACCTCGCCAGACCAATTACTTCTTCACCCTTGAATGGACCAGGCCTCGCGCTGAACGTTATGACAACCATTTTCAACCTTTTACAACCAGATAATGATATCAGATTCCATGTCTTCCAAGCGGTTCTTAAACTTATCAAGACCAGTGGAAATTACGAGATGTTGCGACCACAGTTGAAGAAGTTGGACACCTGGATTGCTGAATGGAAGATCGATGAGGAGGACCAAAGAAAACTCTTTGAAATGATTGCAGAAGTTGCAGATGATTCTGGAGAGGAGGAGTACGTTTGGAGTCAATCATAGAGATTTAGATGCATTTTACTAATATTACTACGTTTAGGGAATCATATCAATACATTCTCAAGGCCCTCCGCACTTTCGACGGCAAGGACGAAAAAGAAATTGCCTCGGAAGGGGCTCAAAAACTCGCAATCAAAGCTTTAAGAACTGCCCTCCTTTCAAACACCCATTTCGACTTCCACGATCTTACTTCCCTCCCCGCCATCCAAGCCCTCAGCGATTCCCACGCAATCTACTCCGAACTCCTCGAAATTTTCGCCGAGAAGGAACTCGAGGACTATAATGATTTCCAAGACGAGCACGATGGATTTGTCGAGAAGGAGAACTTAGACAACAGCAAGTTGCACCGCAAGATGCGACTCCTCACCTTGGCTAGCTTGGCCGCCTCTACCCACACCCGCGAACTCGAATATAAACGCATTTCCAAAGCTTTGCAAGTGGCACCCGAGGATGTTGAGATGTGGGTTATCGATGTTATCAGAGCCGGCTTGGTCGAGGGCAAATTATCACAACAGAAGCAAGTTTTCCTTGTACACAGAACCACATATCGTGTATTTGGCGAGAAGCAATGGCGTGAGGTTGCCACGAGGTTGGATCAATGGAAGGAAAGTTTGAGGGGTGTAAAGGAGGTTATTAGCAGGGAGAGACAAGCTGCTGAGACTCAAAAGGAGAAAGAGATCCAGGAGGCTGATAAGAAGGTTTCTAGTGCACAGGGTATGAATGCTGGACGAAGAAGGGATAACATGATTGAGATGGGTACTGATTAGAAATATCAACTCATGAAAGTTGTTGTTAATTCATGGATTGGTCTCAAAAAGGTTCCTCGTTTCATCGGCGTTCTTAGATGTTTGTACAGTGGCAAGGCAAATGGTTTGCATTAGCATCTGGTAATGGTGTAGGAGAACATCCATTATTTTCATGTTCACGATCAAGCCACGAAATGAAGCCACGGGAAATGTGAAGTGAAGATGGGGATAGAATTTTACATATTGAATGAGATGTATATCTGAACATGCCTGATGTTCATTATTTCTACAAGTATGTAATGATTTTGAAATGAGAGGGTGTCCATCCCAGGCTCATATTATAACTTACTGCACTGTACTACTACTACTACGGTACGCTCCTTTTCAATTTCTGTACGGCGTATTTTGTTTTCCTGGTCTATATTCCGGATGATATCCGCCAGCCATCACTATATATCTATGAGGTCCCTCTTCCCTCCCATCTACCCATATTCATCCATATCTACCCACTCCCAACCCTTACACGTCCTCTACCCATCTAGCCCCCAAACCCTTTCTAAAACGTCTTCCCCAACTTCTCCTCGAGCTTCTCCTTCGTCTCCTTATACACCCCCTCAGGAGTCTTCGTAGCCTTAATTCTAATCACCCTCCCCTGCCCCTCAAAGTAATCCACAACCGGCATACTCGTCTCCACAAACACCTTAAACCTCTTCTTAATACTCTCCGCATTATCATCCGTCCTTCCACTCGTCTTCCCCCTCTCCATCAATCTCCTCTGCATTTCTTCCTCGGGGCAATCGTAGAATAATACATAACGCCCCTTGCAAACCGTCTCTTCGAATTTATACGCCTGATCTAATTTGCGTGGGAAGCCATCAATGAGGAATTTGCCCGTCTTGGTAGGAGATTTCGAAACGACGTCTTGCATGGCGTTTTCGAGGAGCTGCACGGTTACTTCCATGGGAACGATCAGTCCGTTCTTGATGTAATCTTTAATTAAGTCACCGAATTCAGAGCCCGGGCGTTCTTGCTCGGCTCGTAAGAGGTCGCCGGCGGAGAGATGAGTGAAGTTGTAGTCGCGGACGAGGTTGGCGCACTGTGTGCCTTTTCCGGCGCCGGGGCCGCCGAGCACGAAGAGGATGGTTACTTTTTCGGGAGAGAAGGTGGGGGTTGGTTTGGGAGGGGAGGGGAGTTGGGGGGTTGGGGGTGCCATGTCTGGGTTGGATGTTAGAGATGGGTTTGGACTCAGTAGATTGTGGATTGTAGAGGTTGAAGGAGGGAAAGTTGGCAGATAGATGTATGAATCAGGGTTCTTGATATGCATGTATGAACTTAGAGCTCCAGAGAAACAGCGGCTCTCAAACTTGCTCAAAACAAAGCTACATATCATCCAATCCATCCAACACCATACCAATTCTACACCCAATCATCCCACAACCAATCGAACATAAAAACACAACATACCAGTACCAGCACGACTCTTAACCATCAAAGCATAAGCACCACTTCCCACCAACGTAATAGCCACAAAAGGCCAGATCTTCAAGGGACTTTTACTCGGACCTCCTGTCGAGTAAGCTCTCGTAGATTGGGCGAATTGGGGACGGAAGCTGTGAGATCGAGATGAGAAATGTTGGAAGGGTGACGATGCGTGGAAGAGCCGACGGGAGAAGAGTCGAGGGACTGGTTGTGCCATTTTGGTGGTGGTGTGATGAAGGAGTTGGCTTTGCATGTGCATGTGCATGGGAAGCTTCCAAGTGGGCGTAGGTATATGTCGAATTATTGTTACACCGCCTTGTAGCTTTGCGTGGTTAGAGTGATTTGATTGGTGGCAGAATATCTTAGATAGGGGTGATGCTTGGCTGGCTGGGGTACCCGACAAAGATGAGGACCGTGCAGGGAAATTTGTTAAGGTTACCTACCTACCGACTAGGTACTTCCTCCCCTATTTTAATTCTACATACTTCAATCAACTGGACATAGGTAAATCATGCACATTCTCCATTACGAACTCACTGATTCATAACTTGCAGAAATATCTAGCCCGGAAAATGGAGCAAGATGTAAGATCGTACGAGTACGCAACAAAGTCCACAAAAGATCGTAACCGCTTGCACGGCGGACATCGTGAATGGACAAAAGATTCTACTCATGTTGTTGGATGGTGAGGTTACGCTCATCTCTACATGATGCCATGATGATGGGGATCACGAAAGCAACTGAGTGAGAGGAATGGGAGCTGGGTGATCTTGCAGGTATACGGAGTGAGGAGGTTCAAAGTAAAAAATATACAGGTAGGCTACGTTTGATTCTGGATGAATCGGCGTTTACTGCATATTTTTATATTGAATGCCGACTGTCCCATTTCTTGTCTTTGATTTGATACATGTCGTTTCCGCATTTTTGTATTTGATCGCTGCTATTTATTCGGAGGAATAGCATGCTTAAACTATGCGTTTGATCGAAGGTGTGATGTCTTGCCTTGCATGCGTGTGTACTGTGGGAAATTTGATGCGGTGTTTTGTGCATCATGTTTGACTTTTGAAAGAGAGACCTCCAAGTAGAGTGCCGCTGAATATATTTGAAACAGCCCTGGAGAGGTGCAGTAAATTTTGGGGAATAGTCTACAACCCGAGGGGGGTATAACTCTGGGGAGTACAAGGGCACATTGTCGCTGTATACTAGGAAATATCACAAGGTGATTGGATTGAAAGGCAAACCACGCAGGGACTCGCAGACTATCGGCATTCGATGCTTGCACGAACATAAAGATTGATTAATTTGTAGTATTTCACAGCTCTTCAGATTGATGGTCTTGTTGATTTAATGTTTGCAATGAAGTATCATATGTACAACAGAGAATTCGATGTCAAAGCCTCATCCACATCCTCTGCAAAAATCCAGCAGCTCCATAATTGAATCAAATCAGCCATCCAACTTGCTCGGCAAGTGCAGATCACACATTAGGGTATCTCTTCGCTGGGTCGGGAATGAAAAAAGGTCGTTAGGCCGAATTATTGAAAGAAGTTTGGACGCCATTCGAAGCTCAATGAGGAAATTTAGATGAACTGGAGACTATGTTAGTTGGGATATATGTATGAGAGTGTGGGAAAACTTACAAGAGCAACGGCACCAGCAACAACCATTCCGAAAGCGGAAACTTGGATGTGACCAGCACTGCCAGTAGCATAAGCAATTGGGGAGCTTGTGCCAGTGGCAGCAGTAGTGACACCAGAGGAAGCGGATGGGGCAGCAACTCCGCTTGGGGCAGCAACACCGGATGAGTTTCCAGAGGTGAGGCCGGAAGATTCACCGGAGGAAGATCCAGTGGTGAGGCCGGAAGAAGAACCAGCGGTGGCAGCAGAGCTGGCAAGACCAGTGGAGCTTGGGCAAGCGTAGACGGTGACAGTCCTTTGTAGATTTGTTAGTATTGGAGTTCGATCTAAATTTTTAAATTGTCGCAAAAACTTACTCAGTGGCAACTGCGACGGAGGCCATGGCGGCAACGGTAAGGGCGAGGATGTTGAACTGCATTTTGATGGATTGAAGTTTGTGATTTGGTATTTGGTTTGGAATAGTGTTTGGATATTGAAGAGGTTGTCTGTTGTTTGTAAAAGAGTGTGAGTGTGTGATTACTATTTTGCAAATGAATGTAACTGATCGATGGATAGAGAAAGGAAGAGGAAAAAGTGCAACTGAGGACGCATGGCAAGCGTCATATATACACGCGTCTAATTGTCAGGCATAGAGGCAATCGAAGGTGAGATACCGGGTTATTCCCTTTTCGATAACGGCTCCCCTGTTGATCCACAAAGCGAATCTCCCAGACCCACTAGGCGGAGATTGAAACGTCCTGACTCTTAACGTCTCCAATTCTCATTTCTTCCGACTTTCTCTTGAGATTGGAATTTGGCTAGAATTCATGGTCATGGAGTGGTTCTTTGATGTGATTGGGGCTTGTAACATCCATGGCGTGCTTCTCTTGCAAACCTCCTTGTCATTGTACTAGTGCGCCCCTGTCCCTTGTATCTTGATTCACCTGCTCAATGGGTGCTTTGAACAAAATCCATACTTTAAATAGACGGGGTTCACCTATAGCTACCTTATCGATTAATAGATTTCCTTATACTTGGCGATGGCTCGAACCATTTTGGATTGATATCGTTTATGGACTCATCTACTCGTCGAAGATTTGAATCTCCACTCTAATAATCTATCAAGATTGTAGCATTCCGGGAATACCTATGTCTATTTTGAGTGTTCTCATAAAATGAAGAAACTTAATGAAATACTATCTATCATTTTTGGATGTTTCTCCGATTTGAGATTTGAGAAAACGTCATATGAAGCTTGATTTAGCATAAGGATAGACAACTAATTTGTTCTGTACATAGATACCTAGTAAACACAGAAGCAGTCAATATTCGCAGATAGCCATACAAACACAAATCAACCACCACCAGATGACGAAACTTACAAAGGCCACGAACCATCGTGACGAAAGCACCTGGGCACCTCTCGAAAGTAGGTAGCCCTCGACAATAATAATATTGTTTCTCCAGAATTCTAGACCAATCATGATAAATGGGTGATGGGGTGATGGGGGGTTCTTGCAGGGCTATTGGTGATTAATTCATGCGGGCCCCTGCATGGCTTGAGGGCTTAAGATTAAGATTAAACCCCATGTTGTTCCTCAAATAATGGTTCCTGGATTATGGTGGTTCACGATAGATACGTCAATCTGAATCGCGATAACATGGCTCGGCACCTGGGCATGGCATGGCATGGCAACGTTGAACATGGGAGTTAGTTGGATTATTTATGTTTCTCCTTAAACCTTGAGGGTACCTATAGAAATCTACGGAAGGACTAATTAGATATCGTAGATTCGTAGGTACAAAAACGTCAACCTATCAAGTTTCGCGTTTCAACAAGTCTCAAAGGTTCGAGGCTTCTCGAGATCATCATCTAATTAGGGCTTAAGGGGAAATTTATATTTTTGCCCTTTTATTCCGTTAATTTATTTGGATATAAAGAATAATGTTATGGATACTCTTATTGCCTTGATAATTCAATATATCTTTAATATATATAGATTACATTTCATATCTACGAGATAACTATTAGGTATTAATTAACATTTTATTATTTAGCTATTTGTATTATTTATCGCGAGCTAATAAATTCGAAAACCTAAGCATTAGATTTGACAGCATAAAGAAAATCACACAGGCAACAAAAACAATTTCTGTTTAAATCCAGGACAGCAAAAATACTTCTAGTGTATAATTACAAAATAATTCCTGTTTAAATCCAAAACAGCGAGATGTCTATACTATATAGACAGCAAGATATTCAAGCAAACCCGTCATCAACCAGCAATTACATCTAACATCCACAGCAAAAACCAGACACAAACTTTCCAAACATACAACCAAGCAACACCACAAACTTCAAAGACCACAAGCAGCAAACATGTGTGAGAGACACGACATTGTCCACATCTGTGGCCACGTACTCAACATCTTGTACAATTGCGGAGCGGAGGGTGTCGAAGATTGTTATTCATGTCCCAAATTTGTAGTCATACTTAAGCGGGTGAGCTTCAAGTGTGCCTTTTGTTGGGATGAGGACTGAGAAGGTAGGATTTGAGTGTAGGTAGGTAAGTTTTGCGAAGAGCCGAAGAGCCTGTCGCCTAGAGGATGAAGAGCTTGAAGAGCCCCTTTGAAGAGCTTGCATTGTGAGCTTTTTCTGGGAGGGTGCTTGGAGACTCTGACTCGAGTTGAGAGTTGGAGGTAAGTAATAAGTCCCGCTGGCGGTGACTTGAAGAAGAGAAGTGAGGTAGATGTTATTTGATTCTTGAATCGAAAGAGTTGATTGCTTTTTTCAGAAACATTTTTTCATTACAATTTCTTTTCTAAAAAAAAATTCTTGCGGGCAAGAAAAAAAAAATAAAAAAAAATATACGTTTTAAGAATATAGTTTTAAATTTGAATTTGAATTTGAATATTAAATGTGATATAATATGAATGTGAGTTTTTAGGGAGTATATATATTATATCTTTAACTTTTAAAAAATTGAAAAATTTATGAAAATGTGTTGGCGATTCGAACCAAAAATGGTATATTTCTCAGATGGTAACTCGAACTCGAACTAATTCGAACTCATTTCAAAACACTGACATCACCATCACCTCAATCATTCACCCTTTGTTCATCTCGTTAATCTTCCCAGAAGTGGAACAGATGAGGGCTTTCGGCGTTCGCGTCGCCCAGTCTTAGATTTCCTTGATGATAAGTTGCGGGAAGTCTTTGATCGGTTAGACTTCAGACTTGTGGTTTAATCAACAGTTAAGTAACTGCCAACTTGCCAAGTATGGAATCGAATCGTGCCTGCGGAATCAGTGGGTTTGTCTTAGAAATGCGGTGAAGTGGAATCATCTGAAACGTTGACGAAAAGGGCGTGTGGTGATCATGTACCTACCTAGGTAGTGTATTTAGTAGATTGAGGGAATTAGCGTATCTATCGGAGACGACTCAGACGACTGACTTTGCTCGCTTTATATATTCTCGACTCTGGTAGGTTGGTAGGGCAGGCGGAAGCAAATTTAGATGAGCAAATACACATGGAAAGGGGGAGCTTTCTTTCAGAATCTTTCTATTGTTTCATCAGACAAAGGGAAAAAAGGAATAATGAATGGGTTTTTACTAACTTTTTAGGGACAAGTGGTTTTCCGGTACCCCTAAAGCGTTAGGGGTATTTCCGATTGGCTACTCTACCTAGCACTCTACTATCTCCCCCCCNNNNCCCCGCGGAAATATTTGGCTTACTATATGGCTAAACAGAATGATTTTCAGAGGCTTGGTCTACACTACATGATATTCATTTGATGATACTGATTTAAGGCGGCAGGTTATTTTCAGAATAGCCTCGTAGGCTTGAAATTTCTTTACCAATTGGAATATCAAGTCTAGCTACCTACTTGCTTGGACAATATAATGGACAAGATCAAATACTGAGCGGTGTCTCATATAAAAGTTGGATATTCTATCTTGGTGTATTGCATACATCCCGTCATCATCTTATGTTTCCCTGAGCCCTTTGTCTTTTGCCCGAAGATCAAACTAATATCAAATGGTGTATGCAAGCAATTGTAGGTATGATGACGATAGATAACCATACTACTCCCTCCATCTTATAGACCAATTTCCTTTAGCGAAACTTGGCTCGACGACTGAGCCTTGCATCAAAGCCTCGCACTTACGCCTAATGGGCTCCTTCACAATGTTCTCCTCCCAGCTAGTCGACTTCTTATGCTTTGAGCCTTTGGAAGATTGAGATGGTGCAGTTTCTGGATCTTGCTCAACAGCAAAACCAAAAACAACAGCCCTCCTAGCTGCCCTTCGAACCATCTCTCTCTCCTCCGCCTGCTTCTGACCATCCATCTTCTTCTGCAAGTCAGAGGCCGATTCCTCCGTTCTCTCAGCTCTACCTCTTTCGCCACCAACACTAAAATTGACATCTGATTCTGTTTGGGGCGGGCGTATCATTGGGCCGAGTTTTACATCTACCGACTCCAGAGGTGGGTCATCGCCGGCCGACTCCTCACTGCTTTCCATATCAACAGTTCTCCATTCCGCATCAGCATTTGATCCTCCAATTGCTCGACTCTTCCGATTCTTTCTTCTCCCATATACCTTTTCCGGATCAAATCGACTTCCAAATACAATCTCTTCAATTTCATCACAAGTAACAATGATCCGATGATCCCCTTTCACAAATCGATCCTTAGCACCAGTCTTCTCCAACCCTGATTCTTTTTCCTGATCTAGAAGCGCAACAATAGCTTGCTCAATCTTTTTATCCAGTTTTCCAGGTTTCCGGTTCCGGCACCGGTCTGAACAGTATTTGACCTCATTGTTGGACTTCTTGCTAGATTTTTTGGTGCCTGTTGGATCTATTAGATAGTACTGTTTAGGGGCTCTTCATCACGGTGCTAACTCATGACTCGACCACATGTTAAACAGTAAGGAACGCTTTCTCCTGCTGTCAAATAGAGAGGTGGAGGAACGGCGGAATGCTTTGAGGGACGTGACCATGAATCCATCCAACTCATGGTGGCGAATGTTGAATGGATCTTTAGTTTTCGGTGTGATTGGGATAGATGAGTGCAGATTTTGAGCTGTGTGGGAGCTTTGATAAGACGGAGAAAGTTCATGTAGGAGCTTGGTGATGGTGATGGGAAGAAGTTTTAGATTGATTTTGGGTGTTGTGTGATTTACGGCGTAGATCATTGTTGAGTTCCAAGATCAATGTCATCATCGCCTTGGAACTGGGTCCGCTTTAGCTACTTGTGGCTGTCATTCTGTGGCTTGAACTTGAGTTCATCACCTCGGCTCGGGCCTAACAACGACAACTATTCTTCCCCTTTAGAGAGAGAACTAACCGAGCGGCCAGTTCATGTCTAAGCCGACCAGTGCGTACAAACCTTTACCGTTTGGTAAAGGTAAGGTAATCATTTAGCTGTTGATTGCAGATTGTGTTAAATTCGAGAAATCGATATTGAAGAAGTCATCTTAGGTAGGTATGGAAGGTGGCAACACTAATACTCGTTGATTCAGTGAGGTATCTATTTGGATACGGTATCAATGTTGATGACAGTGACCAACCACAAATAGCTGATAACAAAGTCAAAGTGGTTGATAATCAATCGCCAGGTTAGAGCTTCTCCATAGCCTAACTTTTAGTGTCTTGCGGCGAGCTCCGATTTTCTTATCTCCTATTTTGACAAACCCGTTCATCAATCTCAAGCCAATGCGTTCAACTAAATGCGCCGACGTTGAAGATATACTCAGCCATGGCCTATCCAAGATATCCTTTTCCACGGGTCGGGGAAATGCGTAAAGCTTATCCCCCGCCGGATTCATTCATGATTTCCTTGTTCCCCCAATCCGGTCACTTCCGCCGCCCCTCATCCCCAATTTTGGTACTTAAAGCCATCAACCCCGCCACAATCATCTATGTCACGTCGTGAACATCTGCTTTCCATTTGGTATACACTCATTCATACAACCAACACATTATCCAAATCTCGAAATGGCTGTCAAGACTCTTGAAGTAAAACCTTTCCCTTCGCCCCCGAATTCCTCCCTTGACTTTGGGGCCGAGATCAATAATGTCAACCTGGAAAGCCTTAGTGAAGAGGACTTCAAAGTTATTCGCAATGCTCTATACAATTATCATGTTATAGTCCTTAAGAACCAGGCCGGGCTTTCCCCCAAAGCTCAATATGACCTTACTCGCAGATTCGATCCTACTGCCGGTAAGTGATATCTTCTGTTAGTTTCAGGAACTATGACTAATCATTTTAACCCCCAGAAACATATGGCCATGGCAAAACTCTTGATGCGAAACGATCAGTCCTTCACCCGGACTTGAAGACAATTCCTCACCAAACTCAAGTCCAGGTTATCGGAAATGGATTTTACGAAGAATATGAAGGGCTAAAAAACATTACTCTCAAGCACCCTCACCACAAGGTCTTCCACAAGACTTCTATTCCCGAGGAAGACGATCTGGCATTCACACGCTTTTACAGATGGCACATTGATGCTGCTTTGTATGCACTCAACCCACCTAAAGTAACTTCTTTGATGGCCGTTAAGGTTCCCGCTGGTCGCCGCCAGACTCTCCGCTACGATGATGGAACTGACGAAGAAATGGATGTTCCTCTTGGTACTACCGCCTTCGTATCAGGTCAAAATATGTACAACTTGTTAAGTGAAGAAGATAAGGAGTTCGTTCGTGGGGCGAAAGTAGAGTACGCACCACATCCATACGTTTGGATGTCTCCAGCGAGATCTCGCTCCACCGGTCTCGGTATGGTTTCCGATGGGGCCGAATTACCTCTTTCTGAGCTCCCTCCCGTTGATGAGAAGGATATTAAGATCTTGCCCATGTGCTGGAAGAACCCAGTTACTGGTTACTTAGCACTCCAGATCCATCCTAGTGCTATCAAAGCCATTCATCTACCAAATGGAGAGGTCATGACTGATCTCAAGGAAGTAAGAGATTTGGTCTATCGTTTACAACGACCAGCTATCAGCCCTCAATTCGTGTATCCGCATGATTGGGTTGAAGGTGACTTGGTTTTGTTCAATAACCAAGGTGTATTACATTCGGTTGTTGGTGCATTCAGCCCTGAGGAGAAGAGACTATTCAGACAATGCAACATGGCTTCTTCCGAGGGAGTTATGGGACCTGATGGAAAGCTCTACTAGATCCTCAAAAGGAAATATAGGAAGGAAGGGGTTGATTCTTTTGTCTTGTGTTTTTATAATAGGTTACGAACTCGGCGTTTTTCGACGTATCAAGCCTCACCATTTAGGGAGGAACTCGGCGTTTGATAACGTAACAAGCGTATACCCCTTTTTGCTTGGTTACAAAAAATATAGAAAGTACTTTTTGGAATAAGATCATTTAGAATCTTGTACCTGTTGGCATGAGCCATCTCGAATGAAATATCATGGTTTTCTTTTCATACGCTAAGTTTCATGTGTCATAATTTCACAAGCTTCCATATTTTTCGACCTCACACAGCAGATGATGCATTGCCATTTTCACACATAAATAGCTTCTAAAATGGTTGGCGATCCAGTAGATCTTATAAGAGCGCTGTCCTGCGCCAAATCTAGCCAGCTCATAAATTAAGCCGATTACACCTCATTGACATGAGCCAGAATGACCCCGAGCAATGACAGACTCTCATCTGATCGAACAAGCAGAGACTCCCAGAAAGCACAAATTATATCGGCCATTTCTTCATTGAAGTTTGTCTATATTGCGGTACCTATGCTTTGAGTTTGAGATGTTGTGGTTAGCGAGATCAATGCTGTTGTGCAATTTGCGAGCTACTGCCCATTTAACAATCTATTTTCATACTTCAAGCCGGCATGAGCTTGTGTGTAGGTAGGTAGGTAAGGTGAGAGTCGAACACGCGCTCAGTGATTCAACATCATGCACTGGAAACGGATATCCATCCATGGATACCTCTGATCATCAAGTTGGATAGAGACTCAACACCGGTTGGCAGTCAAAGGAAAGAAGTAACATCCATATGTTCCACAAATATCGCATGAGGCTGAACTTAGTGCCCGGTATAAGGTTCCTACAGAATTAATGTGGCATGCACCTGTAAGTGCGAGAGCTTCTAGAAAGCCAGGGGCATCTTACGTGATGCGTGCAAATGTAGGCAAGGATTCAACAATCGTGTGTGCTTTGTAACTTGTTTGCGCCAAAGCTTGAAGGCTAATAACATCCAAATATTGGCAAATTGCGGTCAGTACCTCGAGAGGTAACGCATCGAAGATTCCCGCACACGATATCCTCGGAAGTATGGGTTGTTTGTCAAGCTTGAACTCCCATCGGACTGAGTCTGACTCCTCTTCCATTATGTTTATCGAGTTGCCATACCGCCATGGCCGTATGCGCAGAGAAAGGTAACCCCGCCATAGTCGGATGTCTATAAGAGTATTCGAACTGGACTTTGCGGAAAAATAAATAAATATCTTGCTCATATATGTTGTTTGCTTCTTTGGACTTCGGCCCTTGTTTTGGCGCCTCGGAAGTTCGGAGAGATGCATTTGGTAGTTGCTCTTTGCTTACAAAAGTAACCTTGATGGACGACTACTTGGGCAAAATTCGCATTACGAACTGATTTTGCTAAGAAACCGCAAATTTATGCGCTATAGATACATTCTTCTCTTTTACCAATCAAGAAATGTACGCGGTTAAGCTATGGATCGTCTTCATCATCTTTCTATACATCCTATTAGCTCAACACACATTTCATACTGAGAACCGCAACATACGAAAACACTTATCTTCTCTCTAACTTCTTTTTCGACACTCAACCATGTTACTTCATCTGTAATTGTATACTCGCCCAGAGCACATGCAGCTCCCAAAGCGGCAAACGGAAACTCTACATATTGATGATACCAGCTTGATTATGGACGTGCCCATGGAGTTTGACCAATAGCTGTCCAAATAGACGATTCCTTGATACTATTGGCTAATTTTCATAACGGGATAGAAATATAATAGTTGGATTCTCAACACAAGCTATAAATATCTGGGAGAAGATTTCATAGATTGTTATCTAAAAACCATCAGTCGGAGAGGGACATGCGAAAGGAAAACCGCATATCATCGTTACACAATTTACTAACAGACAACCAACGATCCCTCCAAGCATACTCCCTCCTCCCCGCAACCTTATGATAAGTAATACTACAACCCGCCGCCCTACTTGCCAAAGAATCAAAACTCGCAGACGTATCAGACAATAACCATGCTATACCAAATCGCTTTATAAATGTATTGGCGAGTGCCCGGATAGAGTCCCAATTGACCGGCGCCTCCGGTAGCTATGCGGAGAAAGTTGGGTGAAGAGACCTTGAGAAAACGTAGGGAGATATTGGGGTTGAGATGGGAACCGCGAGAAATTCGGGCGGGGGTGATGGAGAATTCGGGGGAGGTGAGGTGAGGTCTAGTTTTATAGAGGCCATTTCTTGTGATGAGATGAGGGAAATTGGGGTTGTGGTTTTACGTTTGTATGTTCAAGCGAGTTTGATACTGGCTATTTGGATAAAATATATGGAATTCTGAGCCATATTTCAATATTCAAAGCACTACTTGAGAGGTTTAGACGCTGAACTAGCCTGCTGTATGAAATGAAGCTGGCTCAAGCTGGACCTATTCATTGATGGATACGTTTGCAATCACCCAATTTCTCGACTTCTAGAGTGGTGTATTTGATAGCTAACGCGGGGTATATCCACATTAGCGATCAATTGCCCAATTGCCATATGCCCCTGTAGCACTTGCTTTTCCTGGTACTTGATGCATAAAAGTATATCCAATGAAACATGGAGTAGAAATATCAACGTAAATACTGGAAACAGCGAATGTAAGCTTTATGCTATTGGGTATCTGTAGCAATATTAAAAACCACCCTTCTCGTCTCCTATATAGCCATGCCCCAAACAATGCTTCAATTGTGCCTCGACAATTTTCCAATAATACTTCAGAATGCCACCGAGACGCCTCCCATTTTGCATCTTTAATGATTTATCAATGCCCTTAACTTTTCACCCACGACCTTAGATTTTACTCAATCCCTCGATCCATTCTACAGTGTCTCCTTGCCGTTTCTTTCCTTTCTTAATCCCGCGAAGAAAAACTATGAGGATACATCACTCTCGATGCTGCGTTCAAGGTCATCACCGCGTGATAATTGGTTGCCATTTCGTCCGATATCTATGGCGTCGATAGAAAGAGAAAGGTCGCCCAGTCCCTTAGCTTGTCTCGAAGTAATGTACTCATCGATGGCCCCATCAGAAACGAGCTTGGCAGGTTCCCATGATGGATCCCAATCCCCTTCCCAATCAACAAAATACCATAGTTCTTGTTTATCGCGGGTTTCGTTCCATTCATACTTGTGGTCTAAGATTGATTTCACGGCCCACACAGACGGTTCGTTGTCATAATCTTCTTGTAAATATTCCTGTGCGCCTTCTTCTTCTCCTTCGTTTTCATCCGCGTCTTCGTTCTCTCCCTCAACTTCTTCATCTTGGGATGATACTGGTCGACTTCTGCTTCTAGAGCCACGGAGATTAAAAGCATCACTTCCACGTCGTGCACTTGGACTGGGATCGAAGCTTGAAGCACGCTCATTCATGATTGATTTACCACCTCTTTTTGAAGTTTCTTTGTAATCAGCATCTAGGTAATCGTTGGAACCCTTATTAAGTTTTCGACTTTTACTTCGAGATTTTCCGCTCGACCCCCTTTCTCTTCCCATCGATGGCGAAGATTTGCGTTTGAGACTAGAGTCAGGCCGATATTGTGGGTTGCGTTCACTCATTTTCGGAGTAGTGTTTTTGGTATTGAGGTCCTTGAAGTGATCGACGATTTTTGGTTGGAGTCTTTGATTTGAGCTTTGGGATGTAGGATCACGGGGCTGTTTGCCATTTTCCACTGAAGGAATGGGTAAATGCTGACGGCTTGATGGATATTGGTTGCGCATACTTGAACTCGCCTCGTTCCCCGTGTTCTTTTTTTGGTTGTAGGCATGGGTGCTTGAGTTCTTGTATGGATATGCGTCTACACTCATGCCTGGAAGAATTGGAGCTCGTTGGTGGCGATTGTGAGGGGACTTTTTGAAAGACTTAGTTTTCTGAGGTGACTGGATAGGAGTTTTGTTGATTTTATTTTGATCTGAGACTTTGATGATCGGACTCGAAGATCTAGAGACGCTAGGTGAATTCATAGCGGAGGTAGATCTTTGGTTTGCCTCTTCATTGAGTTGAATATTCAATGCAAGGTCGGTATCA
Source organism: Myriosclerotinia duriaeana (assembly GCA_002162615.1). Taxonomy (NCBI): domain Eukaryota; kingdom Fungi; phylum Ascomycota; class Leotiomycetes; order Helotiales; family Sclerotiniaceae; genus Myriosclerotinia; species Myriosclerotinia duriaeana. The sequence continues at coordinate 312,676 of NGKI01000006.1, forward strand.
TCATCTTCCTCCTCACTCTCCGAGCCAGCAATTGCATGCTCCAACATTGCTCTGGATGCTGTAGAAAAGGACTGAGATAATGATGGCTGAGACAAAGAAGGTTGGTGATGGTGTGAAAAACTAGGTGAAGTAACATGCACATCTACCACTTTTCGAGGTCGTCCTCGTCGACGCTTACCACCTGGTAAATTGGGTAACGGCTGAGGTACTGGCTTGAACACACTAGCCATAGACTTAGGAGGCCTGCCTCTCTTCCTCGGCATCGACAAGGCAGCTTCATAATGCTCAGCGTTTTCTCCCTTGAGAACATCACGTGACAGCCCAGCCCTTTTCAATTCACGCAATATTCTGGCTCTCTCTGCCAATTTCAAACGAGGTTGAAGTTCTTCAATAGCACGTTTCTCTTCCGCAGTGCTTCGTTCATGTTCCCAATTTTCCAGACTATATTCCGACACATAATCACGAATATTATCTGGGTGTATAATAAGTAGATTATTTGGCTCTTTTTCGTAGCCAACCAAGAAGTGGCTAGGGTCCTTTGGCTTTGGATATGGAAAACAGTCGAGAATAATTCCTTTTAATTTATGAGGAGGAATGATTGAAATGGGTTGAAGTGGTGGACCGCTATTTGGTTTATAAATCGGTCTTTCCACAACTTCGAAGTCAAAGGCCAATTTTGATTTTGGTAAATTCGCATTATCCCCGGTGAAGTCTGAATTATTTTCTGAAGACATTGAGAAGTCGAATGACGGATCGAAGATATATTTTTGAATGAAACTCTCCTCTCCCTAAGGGAAAAATTGATACTGTCAAATAAATTGAAATCGCGTTGAATAAAATTAAAGTTGAGGTTGTTTTAAAGAAGAGATAAAAATAAAATCTAAAATTTAACAAACGAGTTATCTGATTATACTTTTAATTTTTTACAAACTTTATTAAATTTACAATTAAAAGCTATAAAGGGATATATAAAAGAAACTTAAAAACTTGTAAAAGAAAGTTTCTTTTAATTTATTTTAATTTTAATTAATATAAAATCTATTTATTAAATTAAAATAATATTTTATAATAGATATAATTATAATTATTTATTTTATATTATTTTAAAAAATTAAAGAATAATTTAATTTAATTTTAATTTGATTTTCGATTTAATTCTTTTTAATTCTTTTTAATTCTTTTTAATTCTTTTTTTAAATAAAACTTTAAAAGTGAAAAGTATTTAGTCTTAGATAGACCGCTTAATCTCCTTCTACAATTACTCGATTTCGTTCTTGTATTACTGCTTTCTACAAGTTCGTAAGCACGCTAGCTCAATTCCCGTAATAGTCCCGCCGCCCTAAGAAGGAAGTTGATAACCGGTTTGAACATTAATAAATAATATCAAATACCAGGATCAACAAGCTCTCAAGAAATCATCTTTTTTTCGTCATTCATCACATCAGAGATACTCAGTCAGAATCTGCAACCAACTTATTACTTTCAATCAATATGCTGTATGCAGCGCCCACATTAAGAACAGCAGCTATAAGCTGTCGCATACAACCATCAGTCCTCACATCATGCACATATCAAACCACAGCTTCTCCTACCCCTCTTCGCATTTCAGATAATCGAAATCAGAGCCCAAGCTCGCAACGTCGAGTGCAAGTTCCCCTCTATAAACGCAATGTTTTAGTTAAATCTAGCGCACCCTCTATCCGCTCCGCATCCACAGCTACATCCTCTCCATCCTCCCCCGCATCGCCCTCAAGCACAGCGCAAACCGAAGTCCTAGACTGGAATACTTTTTTCAAGCTCCGCCGCACACGGCGCTGGTTTCAACTCGGCTCTTCAATCGGTACTGGCTTTGGTGGTTTCGCCATTGGAGCGCAAATCCTCACACATACAGATATGGATGCGCTGGTGGGACAAATTCCATTGGATCCATTTATTACATTGGGATTGGTGACTTTTGCGTGCGGAGGAGCGGGATGGTTGACGGGACCGATATTGGGGACTGCGGCGTTTAATGTGAAGAATAGGAAGTTCAGACAGCAGATGGATGTTAAGGAGAAGGAGTTTTATGCGAGGGTTAAGAAGTATAGGGTGGATCCTAGTGCCAGTTCGATGGCGAATCCGGTGCCTGGTAAGTTGGGGGTCTTCTTCCTGCAAAGATTGGAGGTATGGGCTAACTGGGTTTTTAGATTATTACGGAGAGAAAATTTCGAGTGTGGCGGGATACAGGCAATGGTTGAAAGACCAAAGAGCATTCAACAGGAAACGACAAACATATGTCTAAATACTTCAATTCAACTAGGAACGGATAGGAAAATGGTGGGAGGAATGGTTGGTTGTAATGGATATCATATTTAAATGGCAAGCAAGGACAACAACTTAGCAGGCAGTTGTAGGAATTAGCGTTCATCGAGCCACCCCTTAGTTGTATCATGCATGCGCTTTTCGCACACAAATACCAAACAAAATTTTCTTCTAAATTTCCTTATTCAGAATCTCTAGTCTAGTATTCAGGCCAAGAACCATCTACTTGTTCTTTCCAAGATCGTAGACCTCCTTTAATATCTCCAATATATCTGTCGCCTTTGAGATCCAACCCCATTTCCTTCATCTTCTTCGTTGCTATCTGAGAGTCATTACCAAGTCTACAAACGACATATATAGGAGTTTCTGGGTGCAGGTTGTCGGTAAGCCAGCTTAATGGTCCATCCTCGCTACCTTTGTTGCCTTGGAAAGACGAGAAAGGTATATTATGAGACCCTTCAATATTACAAATATCAAATTGTACCTTTTCCCGAACATCAATCAACAAGTGATGTTTTTCTTTCTTCCTTATTGATTCTTCATACTCTCTCGCTTCAATCCTTTCTTCATCACTCAAAAGCGTAACAGGATGCGTCATGCCACAAAATAAGACATAGTCCATCGAACCTGATTTCATCTGCTCGAGAGACAATTGGGGCTTCTCCCCACAGGCGAAGCAATCCGGTCTTCTACCTCTCAGCCGAACATTTCTAAACGGCGATGTCCCGTTTGTAGAGAATAATAACATGGTTGTAGGATTCGACTTGGAAGTAGGATTCGTTTCGGTAAGACTCGAATTGCCATTTTCTCCAACAGCAGTCAGTTTTCCAGAGGCGATAAGTTTTATAGCTTCCAAAGCTTGCAAAACTCCCATTACTCCTACAACGGGTCCGATGATTCCTCCATCGCCACAACTCGTTACAGCTTCTGGCGGCGGTGGTTTAGGGAAGACACAGCGGTAACATGGACCACCCGAGAGATCGCCGGGAGGCAGAGCGGGATTGTTCAAGACGATTAGTTGACCATCTGTTCGGAGTGCCGAGGCGGAGACGAGGGGTTTTTGGAGAAGAACACAGATATCTGAGATGAGATAGCGGGATGTGGGATGATCGGTGCAGTCGAGGACTAGATCATAATCTTTAACTATATCTTGTGCATTGTGAGGCGTGAGATGCGTTTCATATATATTGGTCTTCACATTTGGATTAAGCCTGAAAATTTGTCAATACAGACACTCATGAATTGTGTTGAAGGGGAGATATCTACCCTGATATATATTTAGCAATACTAACAGCTTTATTGACACCCACCCTGTCTGTACTGTGCAATATCTGACGATGTAAATTCGATTCCTCTACAATATCTCCATCCACAATTCCAATAGTACCTACTCCTGCGCCGGCAACATACGCAGCGGCCGGACATCCCAAACCTCCAGCTCCTACTAGGAGAACAGAGGCGGATTTAAGCCGTAATTGTCCTAAATCATTTTCAGCAGGATATTCGCAAGATAAAATTGTATCTTTAAAGAAATAATGACTGACCTTGAATCCCAATATTGGGTACAATCATTTGTCTTCCATATCGTTTATATTCCTCCAAATTCATGGGCCATTTGCCATTATCATGAGTCACGAGACCATCTTGTTCTGAAGCCGAGGAAGCATCATCGGGAATCTTTTCTTCGATATTCAAAAGTTGCAGTTTTAAAGAAGCAAGCTCAGTCTCAGTATCAGCTATTTGACGCCGTAAAGCATTCGCTTTTTCCTCTGCAGAATCCATCTTGAATTTTGGTGAGTGATGCTGGTTGGTGGGGTTGAAAGTTATGAAAGTCGCATAAAAATAGTTCTAGGACAACCTTTTTATTCGCTAAGTTTTAGGCCTTCGAGCTTTCAATTGCACCACCAGTGAACATTTTTACATCCAAAGCTCTTTACATCCACCATCATTTCCCAATCTATTACCTCTGGGAATATATTCAAGAGAAAGTTACATAGCAATCATGGTACCGTTAAATATAATCTATTCTATTCCTAGTCGCACAACTAACCATCGTCCAGGCGCCCACCGCACCCAAAAAACGAAATTCTATGCGCGCGAAAGCTTCTCAAGCAGGCTCGGGTGTCCATGTTCCTCCTAAGCATCGCGAAGGCGCCGTTATATCCGATTCCTTCATCGAGTCCAAAAGGGATAAACGAACAATCAAACATTCCGCCTTCGTAAACCGTATCGAAAAAGGCAATTCCAAACCCCTCAAGCGCAGACGTCCAAACAAGAAATTGGTTACGACATTAGAGAGTCTCGCAGATGCATTGCCGGATTTTGAGGGAGAGGGTTTGGAGAAGATTAGTAGAGGGGAGAGTGGAAAGATTAAACAGAAGAGTATGAAGAGTCGACCTGGAGCAACGAAGAAGAGAGAGAAGTTGGAGGCAATGGAGAGGGAGAGATTTGGAAAGAACATGGCGCAATTGGCTGGAGTGGCAGAGGATAAACCAAAGGATGCTACTGCTGTGGATGGACAAGTACCAGCTGCTTCGGGGACTGCGAGTAGATGGGCTGCACTGAGGGGATTTATTTCACAAACGATGGAGCAGAAAGAGGAGTTCAGAAAGGCTTGATTTTTTCCAACGACAAGGACATATTTTCTGTTTTGAGATACCCGATTACCACAAAGTTATGGTACGTCTTATTATTTTACTTTCCACCAATTTACAAACAAGCCTTTTCACATGAGAGAATATCCATGGATACATTCCATGCAGCTTGGCGGAGTAATGTGTATCATTCGAGTGGGTGAAAAGATCCGGCATATCATGAATCGCGTCTTATGCAGAGGATGATACCGCCGATGCTACCCAGACATTGGCACGATTGACAAACAACCAATTTGCTCCACCACCGCTGCTACTTCAAACTTCTTCTGACAAAGAGAAACAACAGTGTCTCCCCGAGTGGCCCGGAAATTTTCTATGATTAGCAATCACGTGAAATGATTGCCCCCACCACCCTCCTGACGTCACTTCATACATAAGAAGAATTTCACCTCAAGTGGTCTGCCCGTCCTTTATATTTTCTAAGCACAATTGGACTTTCAAACTTCAAATAACCCAATTCTTCACTATGGCGATCTCTCCAGAATCCCTCACTCAAATTCCGGCTTCATTCGCAACAGTTTCCGTTGGCACAGCCTCTACCCCTCTATCCTCCAAACTATCCGCGATCTCCTCAGCAGGCTTTACAGCCGTCGAACTCGGCTTTCCAGACCTTCTCTCCTTTGCCTCCACCTTTCACAAGAAAGAAATCAAAGAAAATGACTACGATTCATTGTGCACTGCTGGAACCGAAGTCGGAAAACTATGCGAGAAGAATAATTTGGGAATAATGATGTTGCAACCGTTTTCGAATTTTGAGGGTTGGCCAGAAGGGTCGAATGAGAGGAAAGATGCTTTTGAACGGGCTAGGGGTTGGATTAGAGTTATGGGAGCTGTGGGCACAGATATGTTGCAGGTTGGAAGTTCAGATTCGCCAGACATATCTTCGGATTTCAATGTTTTGGCGGCAGATTTGAGGGAATTGGCTGATATGCTCGCGGAGCACAATTATCGTCTTGCATATGAGAATTGGTAACGTTACCCCTCTCCTCCCTTCTATCAAACCCTATCTCTCCCCAAACAATGCTAACAACCTCCATATAGGTGCTGGGCAACATATGCACCAACCTGGAAAGAAGTATGGAAAATAGTGCAACTTGTCGACCGCCCTAACATCGGCCTCTGCCTCGACACATTCCAAACCGCCGGCGGCGAATACGGCGACCCATCCACACCCTCAGGTCTAATATCTCATCTAGGAACCCAAGCCAAACTCCACATGAACTTCACGCAATCCCTCCAATCCCTCACCACCACCGTCCCCCCCGAGAAAATCTATCTCCTCCAAATTTCCGATGCCTACAAACCACCCGTCCCCATCCCCACCACCCCAGAATCAAAAGCAAAAGAGGATTTGCGGGCGCGGGGTAAATGGTCCCATGATTTTCGTCCGTATCCCTTCCATGGGGGATACCTGCCCATCGTAGAAGTTGCGCGCGCGGTGCTAGGCACGGGGTTTAGAGGTTGGTTTAGCATGGAGGTTTTTGATGGGGGTGCGGATGGTAGGTGGAAGGGAGTGGAGGAGATGGACTTGGAGGCGTTTTGTAGGGGGGCTATGGAGGGTCATAAGAAATTATTGGAGGAATGTGGGGATACGTTTTCGTTGCCGAAGAGGGTTGTGGGTTGAGTTGAAGCATAAGTAGGTATAAGTTGAAGTCGAAGTGGTATACCAGTAATAGAAAGAATACATACAACTACAAAGATAGTTCGAACTATGAAGAACGTTTGGTCTTGCAAGAGATGTTTATTGGTAGAGTGGATTTTACGGAGGATATTTGTGACATGGTGATGACAGCCCCTTGTTCAGAACGAGATTTGAACGCTAAACGCCCCTGTTTCGTGCACATCCTCTGGAATTCAACAAATCATATTGTCTTTTCTGGACATGGATTTCCTCATATCTGCCCAAACATACCTATTATATATTTGGCTTCTTCCCATACATCTGCAATGGCACAGCACTTTAGTTTGTACACCATCACTTCTCAATCAAGATTCAGAGCATTGATATGTTCATAATTTCATTCTGTTACTGATACGGAGCTCTAGCTATGTTCTTCTGCGGTAGAAAAGAAGCAATCGGCAACGTAACAACAACAGTAAATGTCTCGCACTTTATACAATCCATACCATGCCATTTCAGTGTAACAAATGCATGTCTTGATTAGAAAAAGAAAAACATATTATCATCGTCGCTCTTGTGCTCGTATAGTTCATGCGCTCCCAATCCCTGATACCATCCAGTTATGAATCCGTAACGCCTAATGAATTCTTGTAGCCGTGCTCGTGCGTATCTCAAGAATCGATTCGTGGAGGACTTCGGTTGTTCTTTTGGAAAGGGGAAGAACTGCGGCTTTCGTCGTGTCTGTTGATTGTTATGTGTTAGAGGGCATTCACGACTGCTGACTTCTACCGCAGAAAAGTGGAAGCAAAGGAGGACACTTACGATCTCCGTCTTTCTCCCTCCTTCCTATAACCCTCAATAATCTTCAACATTTCCTTCCTGCCTCCTGGCGCATCTACCAACTTTCCTGCCATACTCATGCTAACTTTTTCCTTCGCATTCGCGCTCAACAATCTCTTTAACAACAAGTGACGCATGATGATACAGACAAAGACCCCGCAATCATTGCCATTTGTCTGCTGTGGAGAATCCTTCAGACTCAGGAAACCCAACGGTCTATTCAACAGTGCAGACATTTTCTGCGCCGTAATGTGACCCTCCACCTTATTATTTCCATTCATCGAGTCATAGTGAAAAGCCAAACCGTCGATAACAGATATCAAAAGTAGAGACCAATGGGATCCGCCTTCTCCATCTGAAAGGTTGCGATTGTCGTTTACAGGGAGGAAAATATGACTTGTGCGAGTAAAGTCAGGGAGGACGTCGCGCAACTTGACCGGATCGGGTGATGTCATTAGCATGAATGACATGGAAGGTCGAAGGAGGACGATGTTGGATTGGGGGTATTTTCTGAGGTATTCGCGCTCGAGATACTCTTGCCAGAAGGCGATGGTCTTTTAGAGAATCTGTCAGTAAGTGCTTCGCAAGAAGGGGAGAAGAAGAATATACATTATCCGTGAGCCAGTCATTCTTCAGCGTGTCGACATCTTCCCTGGTCACTGTAGGAGCCATGATTTTAGTCTGCTGATTTGCGTACGTCTCGGTCTCGGTCTCTTCAAACCCATCGAGTAAACTTACATCTGCAATCGTAATCTAGGGCAGCGAATATTAGCCGATAGCCTCGCGACTTTCGCAGAAATGTAGAAATACAGAAATGTAAAAATGTCTCGAATGACAGGGAATGAAACTCACAACTTAGATATGGATCTTCAGGAGAAAGCTACAGTGATTATTGTAGTCAGTCCCAAGTTTGCGGAACTCTGCAAATGCCTTTCGCTGGTGTCACCAATTGACAATCAAACTTCACTTGGACCAAACTTCACTTGGATTTGATACGCACCGTATCGCCAAAATGCTTGGACACTCTGCCACCAAATGGGTGGAAGCCACCACCTTGTGGCATCTCTCTCTATCTCTCTCTTGTTATACTAGGTTTCTATTCTTGTTTTCTACTCCAAATGCAGGTAGCCGTATAGTTGCCTACTATCGTACTACGAGCAGACTTCTTGGGCTTCGGGAACGCAGGGAAATCGGATTCTTCGAGCTGTTGTAGAGTTGTAGGGGTGCCTGTATCGTTTGGGATATTGATGGAGATGTAGGCAGTGATATGAGGAGAATATAGAAATAACAGGGACAGGAATTCCACTTGTTAATATCCTTGAATTGAAATTTCGACTCCGAGATTTTGTGGTTGTTGTTGTTGTACTACTAACTAATAAGTCTTAAGATCTGACTGCGCGTCGGAGTGGGGGACCGGTTGATCGTCGGTCAATCATTATCCCTTGTTGGTGCTTTTTTTAGATATACAAAGCGAACAACAAACATCATGGCTTCTTTCCTTGCTTGACTCTTATGGATAGATGGAGTATCTTGAGAGTACAAGTGTATGACTACAAAGAATATGACATTCACAACATCAATCATATTTGTTACTCATAGCAATTATACAAATCTTTTGAAGCTATCTAAACAATTATGATACATGACGAAAGCGTCGTATTATTTATCTGCCAGCTCATGGTCTTCTCTTCTCCCAGCTGGAAAGCAACTGAAGCTCAACAAAGCATCCATCACTACTCCCCCTTGTCTTCAATATCAATCAATGAAGCAAATGAAGCAATATCTCACTGAACTAACCTCCTGATGTGCGTCTTTCTCCCTTAATCTCAATTTCTCTAAAGATGACATCCTGTCTCTCTTGCCATTCTTTGTTGAAACCATCAGTAGAACTAGTTTTCGTATCCTTCTCAGTCTGATTTATGGCCTTGTTTGCTTCAGAATACATTCGAATCAGCTCATTCTTCTTGTTCTCGATCTGCTGGCGGATACTAATCTTTTCCTTATTTCGCTCGCCAGTCAAACCTTCGAGCATACTAGTAGCGTTCTCGTTGTATTGGCCTACGATCAGCTCGGATGCATCTTCTTCATTGGTCAATCTAATAATCATCTCCTAAATTCAAGCGTCAGCTATCCAAGCCCTTAACAATAAACCATAGAGTGAGACTTACATCGGCAATCTTATGAACGGTATCTGCATATCCCTTATAGTGTGGTCGAACAGCCAATGACCATTGAGTGTGGCGAGATAATGTTTGCGTTGGAGTATTTGAGGAATCATCCGATCGAAGAGATGAGTTACTCGTCAAATCACTTGGTGAAGACAACTGTCTAGAGGTTTGCTGTTCTTCAATCTCAACGAGAGTTTTGTCAGGATCGCCGAAACGAACGTTCGAGCTTCCATCATCCTTGCTTTTAGAACCGGTCTTGCGTGCACGTAATATTTCTGTAAACTCGTTTGGTTTGCGATGGATATCCTCAAGAAATGGGTCCGGCAGAACCTTTTCTTCCTGTATGTTCTCCATGGTTAGGATGCCCTCATAAGTTCCGTGTTGTGTTTTTGTATGCGGCACATATCGTACAGGTGACTCTCCTGGTGGAGCGGGCCGTGCTTTTGCGATGCTCACCAATTTGACAGGCGGACCAAAAATCTCGGGGGTATCCTCGACATTAACTTCAGGAGATACTACAGCAGGTACGTTTCGCTGAAAGTCTAACGTTCGAGGCTCCAGTTGGCCAATTCTTGGGGCCGGCGGTCTTTGCTGGGCTTGGAGAATTTGGCCAATGGAAGGTATTGTGTGTTGGGCAAGTGGACTACCAAATGCATCGACTCGAGATCCTTGTGAACTTGATCTAAGACCAAAAGGAGCCATGGTACCGCTGTCGTATTCGATGAATGCTGTAGCAATCCTCTGCGAAGCTAGGTCCGGTGGACTAATACTCTGACGCTTTTTGGGTGGACTCCGGGAAGCAAAAAAATCGACTCCATCTTGGTCATCGTCATCATCATGTCTCCGTTTGTTCTGCACTGCGTCTTGCGACTTTTCCTTTGCTATATTTGTTCTAGTCAAGGGTAATTCAAGATTTTGTTCCGGGACAGGCTTTGATGTACTGGAAGAGCCCTGATTCTGTGCACCTTTGGAACTAAAGTGTATCACGGTTGTTTTGCGGATTCTTTGATCATCTAATAGAGTTCTGTTGTTGCTAGCTGAGATTTCGGTCAATGCCTTGATTTTTGGACGAGGGCCAGGTCTCGTTATCGGTGGATTTTCTGAACTCTTGGTCGCAATTGGTCGAAGGCGTTTGGATGGCTGAGGAACTTCTGTTGCAACTTTTCGCTTCTTCTCTTCGATTGAAGTTGCGTGAGGTAGTGGTGAACTTGGAGGTGAGCTCTCTGGACTGGATTGATGAAGATCAGAAGCTGTTTCCTTGACGGTAACCGGTTCGTGGACAACTTCCCGCTTGGAGCTCTTCGAAAATCTGCTCAAAGAATGGCTAGGAATCTCAAGGACTTGATCGGCTTGATTTGTGAGGATTAAATGCTCATCTTCGTTCTCATCTGAGATGGCCAAGGAAGTCTTTCCTGATAACTCTTTGAGATGAGTTTTCTTTCCGACCTTCTGGTTCTCCCTGACCTTCATCTCGCATGGAACTGCCGGTACCACTTTTTCAGTCCTTTGAGCTTTGGGCTTGGCAAGGGTTTCTTCCTGTAATTGTAGGTCTTGCGCACTTTCATCTTGGCTGTGGTGACAGATATCATCCCCAGCCCCCTGAGTCACTGCATCCGGAAATTTCTTTTTAGAGATGCCCTGTATGAGCTTTCCTAGCTTTGGCGGTGGTCCACTTGGGGGTGCTCTTTTCTTGAATAGACCCTTTTTCAAACTATCAGTATGAGTCTTCTTGCTATCTCCTTTCGCGTCATCACTCAAAAGGCCATCCAATTGACTGGCGAAGTTCACGGCAGCATTCTTTCGGGAAAGCCCTTCAGGTTTTTGACTATAGTTTTGTTGCTTCTTTGATGCCGGTGGACTGGCGGTGTACAAGTCATCAAGCTGGAAAGGGTCCTCCGGAGGAAAGTTGCTACCAACCAGACCTAATTCTTGAGCATCTTGCTGCTGAAGATTGAATGTTTCCTCATCTTTCTCGAGGGGCGGCTCTGGTAAGGGATTGGATTTAGCTTCCGATACAGCATGTTCTGCTGGCTGCTCCACCGTCTTACGCTTTCGCGAGACATTCGACTGCGCTGGTCCACTGCCTTTTACATCGAAAAGATCGTCTTCATCGTCGATATCCTCCAGGTCGTCGTTAATTTTGCTCATACTAACCATGGCTTGACTTGCAGCAGCTCTTTGGCTACCCCTCTTGGCGACTATATGCTCATCGTCTTTCTTTGGAGTAATTTTGGGTTTCTGGTAGGTTTTTGCATTCTTCCCCCTGCCCTTGCCACTTGTTTTTCCTTTTTGCTGCGATCCCCCAACTTTGTTCTTTGTTCCCTTGGTAGTTTGGCTGGCCTCCTTGGCTGTTGTTTGTTCGTCGTCGTTCATAGGTAAATCATAAACACTTGTCTCTGCTGGCACCGTCACTTGGGCTGGTCTGCCCTTTTCTTTTGGAACCGTAGTTGTCTTTGCCGGTACAGTTGGCCGAGTAGATTCCACCTGGCCCTTTGAAACTGCGATCGGTGTCTTAGGTTTCAGCGAGTACTTTTTAGGCAGCTTGTTTCCATTCAGTTCGGTATTCCGGCTCGATTGCAATTGTTTAGCTTGAGAAGCACTCGGTTGCGTGTTTGGCATAGGGGTTTCTCTTTTGTTTGGCACACTCCTAGATACCTTGCCTTCGGTCGCGGCAGTATGGGTAGCAGTTGTTCCATTGTTTGTGAGCAGACTTTCGTTGATCGGCATGGGCCGGGAAATGCGAGAGCAAGATTTGCCCTTCTGCCTCGAAAGAAGGGCTTGACTACTGGGGGGTTCCAGACCTTCATCCTCTGATTCTACAGACTCGTCGGATGATGTCGGAATTCCTTGAGGGACATGCATCGTAGGTGAATCGCTGAAGTTTGCGACGTCGCCATTCTCAGGTGGATTGAGCTTGTTCGTGACATTTTTCTGGTTACGATTCTGTTGGGACATTTCTGGTTCACCGACCGCTTGTGATCTTATGGTATCATCTGGTTCACCTTGACGAAGCTCGGCCTGAACCTCACTTTCGACATTCAAATTTGGATTTGATTCTTCATCATCGTATGGTAATGGATCGGAGTTTGTTTGTTGATCTTCATTTCCTTCCGATGGTTTGCTGCGGCTCTCAGTCTCTGGCGAACTTCCCTCTCCTTGGACCAGAATATCATCTTCGGCTTGAGAGACCTGAACTCGGTCTTCGGGAAATTCAGCTTGTGGGCATTCATCGCGAAGATCATCCATCAAGACATTGATGTCTGAGGTCAGAGTCAGACGTAGTTGTTGAAGAGTGGTAGGTCTGGAGTCCAGATAGGATACCTCTGAGCTATCCTTGATTTCGATAATCACATCATGAACCTCTTTTTCGTCGACCATAGCCGAGCTATCACTGACGGAGACTCGGTGTATGGAGCCGCATGGTATTTGGAGGATTTGATCCAAGTCCTTTTCGGTTGAGGTCTTGAACAGAAGGATATATCCGCCCTCCAAAACAAATTCGATATTTTCGCCCGACCTTCCAAATCTGAATGGTGGTATAACTACAACACTATGACTAAAATATATCATATGTGTCGGCCTGAATTTTTATTAGTTCACATTTCATCGTCAATCGTTGGCACGCTCACACTTGACTTTCACTATTAGACCATTTCCCGTCTACCCACTCCTGAAATTCCTTCTTCCATCCAGATTGACTTTGCGAGTCAGTTGGGAAATAATCGTAGTTCTCTTTATGTTCCCGTATAGGCCAAAGTTCCTCGGGGAGAATATCTGAGTTCAGAAGTGCCCTCAAAAACTGGCCACAAATCAATCGGAGTATCTCATTTTCTTCGCTGAGAAGCAAGGGACCAATTCTGCGTCTTTTTAGAAATGTGTCAGCTCGAGTATGAATTGTATGTTGTGAAATTCCTCACCTGATGTCTTCCGGTGTGTGCTGAAATTGCTCAGAGACCGCCTCTGGACCTTTCAAAAGCTGTTGCATGATAATCCCAACCTTACATAGCTATCAGTATCGCTCCATGATAATGAATTCAACGCAAACTCACCCATCTTCTAAACCCACTTGGCTTGGAACTATCGACAAAATATTCTATGAGGTGACTAACATCCACTTCCTTTGCGACATTGACCAACAAATTTTCTGAGGTTTCTGCGTCCTGAGGTAGTGATTGCTTGAAGAGTTCATTCTGTACAAGTTAGCCATTACCAATGAAGTCGCAAGACGTATAGGATTAGTACTTACGGCAAGTAGAACGAGAATACGCTCACCCTCTCGACAATCCTCGCTCCGAAGAACAATATTTAAAATGGCACAGAAAGTTTTGATATCAATAGAACAACAAAACTCGCCGTCTCGATTCTCCAAGGCCGCAAGAAGACTGCCCACGGCGGTCGCGTTTATCGTATCCCTTGCTTTCGCCGAGCGCAGAGCCTCGCACAGTGACTCAACTGTATTTTCGTTGATCCTGCTAACTGTCAGCATGATCTAGATATATGTATATACCACTAGCATATCGCACTCTTCTCCCTCTGTCTCTGAGATTCGGTTCAGTTCCTGGCACAGCTTCGCAACGAACTTCTCAAGTGCTGAGCCTTGAGAGGCTTGCTTCGATCCACGACCTGGAGGCATCTGGGAAATTTTAGTATGATATTTTGAGTGACAGGAACATTTATGGATTTGAAGTTGTGTGGCGTACCTTTACCACCGTTGGTGGAGCGCAGGAAATGATCCTCTTCGATATATCTTGTTAGAGGTGTTGGAAATGGGTCTAAAAAATTAATTTTATTAGACTTTTTCATAATAAGTCGCCGGTAATAGTGAAGTGATGAGATGATGAGATGCAGTAGTGAAGAATACCAACCTTGACAGAAGAAGATCTGGTCCCACTGTCCCAGTCTCGAAATAATATCAACTTGGCAGGCCTGTAGAGGAAGGCTATCGAAAAAGGAAACGCGATGGATACCTAAAAAAACACAAAAGATTGTGTGAGAACTCGAGAAGTTCACTTTTCAATGGATAGTCAGTATTCTGAACAACAAAGTTTGAGATTTCCCAAGCTGTGGTCCGATTGGTGGATAGATCAAGCAGATCCTTTTGTGAGATTCAATAAGGGCGGCGTCGAGGAGGTCTCGCTTCGAACAGTGAAGTGAAATTTGTTGAAATTGAACTGTCTCACTGGCTCTTCTTTCAAAGGAAATGAAATGGCAGGCTCAGCTTGAAAGCTGAAGGAAATTTAAAGGAAAATGGATAGAATGACAGTCTTAGTGTTAATGAGAGATGAAAAGAATGCGCAACTTACAAAAGAACTTTTGTGACAATTTTGGAGGTTATAAATTTATTATAAAGCTGGAGGTTGTAGATGGAAACTTGTGAAGTCAAACAAGAGGTGGATTAACAATTATCCCGTGCCGCTAAGCTTCCCACCTTGAAGAGGAAGGAACTCGAGGCCTTAGTGCCATTTATCACGTGCACTTTACTCCAGATATTGATGTTAAAAGTCCCAATCCCTGCTTGAATTTGATTACCAGACTAGATGCCTTATACGGGCTTTTGGAATATTGTAAATGTTTCATTACATTCACGACTCAAGAGTCCCATTGAATGAGACGGTATCACACAGTGCTTGATATAATCTGGTACGTTCATGATCAAGACTTGCAATTGATCCAGATGATACTAGAAAGTACTTGATTCATTCAATCTAGGAAAATAATCACAAGGACTTTAATCTAGCATGATATCCGATGGCACATAACGAAGTTTAAAGTATACTCAGCCATGACTTCTATCTTAGCAAGATGATATTAGATGGCACTTAACGAGGACCAAGATACTTCTAAACAAGACCTATAGTTGTTTAATACTGCGTTGGATATCAGTCAATGAAAACAGGATTGATATCCGTAACTTGATGATATGTACCTCATTGATCTAAGCGGTACCACTTGATCCCCTAAGAACCCACAGTTGATTTGTACTATCAACTATCAATTCTCGTCAGATTTCCTTGTTTGGCCACATCAATTTGCAAATCATGTGCAGCTATTCTGATTCTTTCGTTCCAGGGCAAATTCGTGTAGTAGCCGATAGTCTGTTGTCACCTTGAAACACTGAACCAACTGTCGCCTTCAGATTTCTTCCGAAATCTATAAACCATATACACCTGCCATGGATATATCAGCAGAGCCTTTGAAATTTTAGTGGATAATAGTCTGCGGTCTCCTTTGATACCTATGCTCTGATATTATATCTTCGGATGTGAGCTCCTCTGGTATCATTGTTCGGACGCACTTGAATATATCTAGGCATTATCCTCCGAAATTGTTCAACAAATTCTATAATAACGAACTTAGAACTTTCAAAGTCTCCTCCTGTAGATTCTACCATCGAATCTTACCCTTGCCCAAAGCAACTAAAATATCTCGAGGCGTTATCCCCTGAACTAACCTCTGAAGTCCACTGTGGAAAACGCTATCGCATACGTCGATCTTTCTTCTCCCACTTGAATTTCTCTCACACGGACTTGACCTCTTCTACGAAATCAGTGAATTTCTTCGGGTGTCTGCCCGTTACTTTCAATACAACATCATTCAAATGCTCCTCGAATTCTGTACTGAATGACTCTTCCACCCATGACAAACTTCTGCAGTATCCTTTTGGGGATACCAACACACATCATCTGCATGCACTGTTCTTCTTTGGAAGCCTTGTGATGTGTGATCATTCTGCCCATCGCCATACTGATAATCTCTGCAGGCTTGAGTAACGACTTGGCGAATGAAGAGGAGAGAATTCAGATGATATTAACCATGTAATTTTACATACAATATCATATGACAGAAGTTCCGGACATAAAACTACAAGATCTCTCATTGGGAGATAATGATCAGTCAAGGCATGGAACCCTACAGCTGCAATATCATCTGTCGACACAGATGGCACGTTGCCATCATCAGGAAGAGAATAATATCTCGTCTCGATGTCATATGTTTGGATAGTACCAATGGAGAGCCAAGAAAAATGAAAAATATATATACTTGATCTTCATATCAATCTCGACCCAGTACAGCATGAAGTAAATGCTCTTCGGATGAATGCACTTGCCAATATTGAGAGTTAAAATGATAGGCACGATCGGGCTTGTATATAGCCTCACAGCTGTAGCGTCGATAACAAATCAACCTCCCTTCAACCCTAAATTCGCACTCGGCCTATACGTCGTAAAACTCTATTTGGACTTCGCTGCTCCTCGACAACGTTTTCACTGCCCGCATAAAGAATAAAGATCTTTACTTGCAAGTTGCAATACGATGCAAATTCGCTTTGAGAACCATTTCCACATCAGGAGTCCACTCTGCCTCTGCTAAAAGGTTGCATCAATGCGTAGTGAGTGATGTTTGAAGAAAGTAACTCGCTTAGTCATTGAACTGGGTTAGCGGGAGTTTTAAAGTTAAAGGTGCATAACCTTATTTGTAGAGTTGGAAGTCTTACTCTCCCCCCCCCTAAGCAAATGTTAAATTGTGGGTTTTATCCACTGATATGTCCTTTATGATACATGGGTGGTTGGGCCAATAGAATCTACTAGAATCTACTCTTCAATTGGCCTATGCATCGCTGACGGCAAAAAAATTGAAGATATACTATTTCAAAATCTGTACATTGCCTAATCAGGGAAGCGGTGAGCTTTCGAATAGGATACGTAACTCACATCACTATTATGGGCCAAACCCACAATTTAAACATTTGCTTAGGGGGGGGGAGAGTAGCACATTGGTGCACCTGTTGCTCGCATGTTTAAACCATAGCTATGGTGAAGGTCGGCGTCTCTCGATTCCGGCATCCTGGACGCTCAAGCAATGTATGAAGGTCTAAGAAGCATGGCTGCTGCCACGTTGATACCTCGCATTCTGATTGCTCAATTCGATCGATATCACTGCAATTCACCCAAAGCAATTCGATGATACAGTAGTAGATTCGATCCCCTTCCTGCACCAACCTCACCGACTACACCGAATCACCTAGCAAGTTAGCATCGGCAGCATTCATCTCTTATGCGAAGACGCCCCTCCGACACGATTGATATACATACTGGTGGGGTAATAAGGACAACTATGATGTCGGATAGGGATTGGCAGATGGCGGTGTTAAGGGAATCAGATATGTGGAATCATATGAGATTCTCCATTCATGTATTGTTGTTGAGTTGTTGTGAACTTCAAACTGCGGCCTCTTTGTTGTGTAGCAACCACTCCTCAGGTAGGCTGGGACTGACCCAGATTGACAGCTCAAGTGAGCACTTTTTTGCAAATATACAAGGACGTTGCATTGAACCAATCATGGAGGAAATACGTGGCTTGACTGTGTCACTTCTAGGGTTGGGCAGATTATATAATTTGGGGCATGATTATATAATTTTATAATATAACGACTTTTGAGCGTGATGAAATATTATGCCAAGAACTGTACCCCTCTTTTTCTAACCAATAAGATTGCTACAATGAATGAAAGTGGAGCTAATTCGGAAAGGTTTTTAGGTGGGTGGTAAAAAAGTTTTACTAGTCTAAATTTGCTGAAAAAAACCAAAAATGATCATGTGATTGATTTAGATTAGTCATCAGTACGACTATACTAGATTAGTACTAGTGCTTGATTACGTATGGTTATAATCAAATTTGACCATTATTACATACTATAATCTGTTGACCATTATGCCCTGATTTAATAATTATATATGCCCAACCCTAGTCACTTCCTTCATCGGGTTTAAAACATTTTATTGGGGCTGGTAGTACAAAGTCTTGACTCTTGTGCTCTTTCGTATCATGTATTCAGAGCAGTGACCATTATAAACTTATGTTGCAACGAGCCTACTGATGTAACAATATTTGAGGATATACTACGTACGTTCACTCAAGTCGTCTATGCTAATAGTTTCTAAAAGCTTCCATGATCTTACCTAGGTAAAGTCTTCTTCGGGTACGATGCTTGTAACCAGGGTAGCTACAAGCTAGTGTGGGTCTGTCAGCTCTCGATCCATCGCATCCATCGCATTACTGTATTCAATCATCATGCCAGATAATGCTGTAATAATGCATGAGTGATCATGCCCGCAGCCCACCAACTCCGCCGCAGACCGCAGTGGTCACTGGTGACATCTCGAAACCTCAACCCCACAGCAAGTGGGTCATAGCGGGTCGTGCCACATACGGTGAATTCTCTGGTCCAATGTTTATGGACAACGTGTGAGCCAAGTATGTGCCAAGCCATCCAAATACCACAATTATGTATGAAATTCACTCAGAATGTTAGCGGGGTGTCTCATTAATGCTTTAAATGAGTGGCTGATGTTAGTTCTGCAGTGCCACAAACATGCAGAGAGGGGTAGACCCTGAGGCGCTACCAAAATTTGAAGATTGGACTAAAAAAGACACATATATATATATTACTTCTATCCCCTCCCCTTCCTCTTTTCTCTCCAATCTCTCAACGCTCAATCACTTTCCAACTCAACAACCAAACTAAACCAACCCAACCCAACCCAACCCAACCCTTTCCACATATCTCAAAATGTCTTTCCACCTTTCCGCCGAAGATATCCGCATCGACGACAACCACATCCTCAGAGCCCGTCTCCGAAACGAGAACGGTGACTGGGAAGAAGCTGAGATGGATCTCAACCAATACCTCGGAAACCAAAACGGCATGATTCACTGGGATGGTCAGAGTACGTACATACCATACCACTTACTCTATTTCAAACACCCATCTAACATTCCCAACAGATTTCTCCCACAGCGCCGAGAACGTCACATTCAGCATCGAGGGCGGCGGACAAGTCCCCGTCCTCCGCACTTTCCTCCGCGCCATTGACGGCGAAGAGTTCAGCCGTGATGTCAACCTTGCTGAGCGCATCGAGAACCACAATGGTCGATTTGTTTATGGTATGTCTCCTCTCATCATCCGACATTATGAAATGTAGAATGTAGATGCTAATACCTGATTAGTTTAAATGTTGTTTACTTTAGCTAGCGCAGTCTAAAGAATGAAAATACCCTTCCAAGCATCATGAATCTTTCCAAGGTGTTATCAGTGAAGTCCATTGCAGTAGTGACAGACTGTATGCATGATTATTATTCGCCATGGCCTTGCTACATTGGCATCTTCTTGGCATGTACCATCTGAATTCTTATGCCTTCACTTTCCGATGTTATCCAGCACAAATCAAGACGCGCCAATTCTTCAAGATACATATCATATCCGATCCAATAATGTCGCCGTTTCTGTTTACCCACTAGGTAGGTAATCCTAATTCCTGTTCAGAAGAAAGAAAGAAATCGATGGATCCATAAGTCGGCAATGCACGATTCACTCTTTCACAGATATTGCTAGTGCATTCTTTGTACTCAGTATCACATCTAGCTGGAGCTGCTGGATATTTCGGATGATGGAGAGAGGGCCTGGTATTATACGATGGGGTTGATACTACAAGTACTACTACGAGTATCACAAGCGGTACAAGTACTACTACGAGTATCACAAGCGGAACTCCCCTACATGCATATTTTAATGATATCGTACTTCGTACCTGCTCACGCATTAAAATAATAAACATCCATGGATGTTCATGTTCATGTTCATGTTCATATGCATCTCACCCCTCACTCCCATTCTTCCCCGCCTTCGTTAATTATCACTAATAGACTACTGTACTACTGTACTATTATACTACTGTACTCATTTTATCTCATCCAATTTTTTTTGGGGGGGGGGGAGAGGGGGGTTCTTTTCTGTCTTCTAAAAAATAAAATTACCCCTCTTTTTCATCCCACCATGGAGTTGTATATTGTAGGTATGGAATACACCTACCTACGGATAACTCGGCACGGTTGTATTCGGAGTATGCTGTAATTACCTAGGTACCTAGGTACCTAGGTATGGAGTGAGATGCGGTGGAACGCTGGTGTTCGTATTGGATG
>NGKI01000006.1:348762-364004 GCA_002162615.1 Myriosclerotinia duriaeana
CCGTGTTCATTGTTAGGTCAATCCACAACCACATCAAGCTATCTAATCGTAAAACTATTCTATTCAGGTACAAAGTGGATGTCTGATCCCGCATCTACTACTCCGTAAACTAGGTATCCAACTTTGGTACAGTAGTAGATTGTAACTTGAGTATCATTTGATAATCAGATCGTTAGAAGGATTAGCAAAAGAACGGAATGGTTTAGGCTAAGAGCTAAGAACATAGTCTCATAGTTCCTACATTCCATAGAACAACCCTAAGAAACCTTGAAATCCTTATACACGACAACTTTCATGGCATGGTGGTTTCATCACTTCGTCCTTCTTCCCTTCCCTCCTAATGATCTATCTCTTCATCTCAGGATTCCTTTCTTTTTTTTCACGTGTCGGCAGTGGATCAAACAAGGGTTATAGATCAATCAATCAAGCAAGCAAGCAAGCAAGCAAGCATTTCATCAATGTACTGCGATTGAATTACCAGGGGGTTTCCATCAATCATCCTAACGAATCTGCTGCGAAAGAAGGACAATCAATCTATATGCTTCCATAAAGAGGATTGTGATTGATGAAAAACACTAAGCAGATCCAGGACAGCATTGTGCCAATCTACCCGCTCACATCATCCGCGCGATAGAAGAAAAAGCGTATTTATATTATTTAGGATCTGTGATACAGTCGAGGGTACCTGAAGGCTGTGCAGTGCCTATACTGCATACGAGACGATCCAGCAGAACCCTGGGTTGTTGGGCCCCAAAAGAGTTCATCGGCAGATAACAGGGGCATAATGGTTAGAAAATCTGTGAAGGCGCTGACACTGGAACCTAGCACTGCCAGTAGAGGAGGAAGCAGAGGTCCATATGGTGCAGAACTTAACATTGAACAAAGTCCTAGATCTCCTTTGAGTTCAAAGTCTCCGAAATCACCGAGGTCTCCATTCAGATTCAATACAAAGAAATCACAATTACTACACCACTCTCAATCTCAGGCCCAGGCTAAAGAACAACAACAAACTCAAAGAGACGAAACTTCTTCTATGCAGGAAGGTGACCCGCAGATATCCGGAAAAGATTTACCAGTTACAAGTGGAATACCAACATCACAGACTCTTCCTTCTCTCTCCTCATTTCAATCTTCTGGGACATCAGATAAGGTCAGTGTGAAGGAAAGACCTTCACGTACTGGATTCTTTTCAAATTATAAAGCATCAAAGAGTGCAAATAAACCTCAACAATCATCAGATCTATCTTCTCGCCAAGTGAATGTTGTCGAGGACAATAATAATATGTCCAGAGACACAGACCGCCCTGGGATGAGCGGAAAGGTTTCATCACAGGACACTAATAGTAGTGGTATGACCTATCTTGTTTCGTCCCTTCCTCTTCAGACAACAATGTTGTTGGGTAATTACCCATATGGAGTAATTCACATTCACATAAACTAATAATTCTTTTCAAAATAGATTCAAATTCTACTAGACCAGTAGCCAGAAAACCTGTCGGGGGTCAATCGAGATCTGACGCCTCGCTGGCATCATCAACCACAACCAACAACGACTCCCCACAACAGAGTTCCGATTCAAATTCCATTAACAATCGAAAGAATAAATCAAAGCATTTTACCCTCCTTGGTAGAACCAGATCATTACGAGATGATCAAAGCCCCACCGAGCCCTCTCCGCCAAAAATTAATTATTTGGACCCAGACACATCCACACATCAAAACACAAGCTCCTCAAGCTCTGTGAAGACTACCACGCCAGCTCGAGGCGACGACGATAGGCATTTTAGGGAGATGTCGACTCCAATCAATACTCGACAACGATCACAAGATCGCCAACATAGTCGCTCGAGAGATAATCGTGGAAAGGATTCCACGAGGGAACATACGAAAGAACATACGAAGGATGGTAGCAGAAATCATCCATCCTTCTCCACAACATTTAAAGAGGCTGGCGGACATGCGTTCTTCAATAATATTAAATCGCAAGCAACAAAAGGCGCTGGTGCGATACATAAAAATTTGTTTGGAAAGGGAGGGAGGAGTGGTAGCTCTTCGCAAAAGGAACCTCCGATTGATGATGAGCATTACGTCTTAAAAGTCATCAACAAACCCCTTGTCGAACAAACGCGCCTTACAAGAATATCGAAGAGATTGGAGGATTCGAGAGACAAGACTGAGTTTTGGATGCCATCTTTTCCATGGAGAGCGATCGATTATTTGAACTACAAAGGTAGCGATGTGGAGGGACTGTATAGAGTACCTGGCAGTGGACCGCAGATCAAAAAATGGCAGAGGAGATTTGACGAAGGTTTGCTCATCTTTGGGAATCTTCTGAAGAGTATACTGACACACCGCTAGAAATTGATATCGATCTCTTCGAATGTGACGACCTCTACGATATCAATATCATCGGATCAATGCTGAAGGCATGGCTTCGCGAACTCCCTGACGAACTCCTTCCAAAGGCCGCACAAGATCGAATTGCCAGAGAATGTGCAGGTTCTGAGCATGTTCCACAACAACTTGTCGATGAACTTTCTAACCTTTCGCCTTTTAACTACTACCTTCTCTTCGCCATCACTTGCCATCTATCCCTTCTACTCGCACACTCCGAAAAGAACAAGATGGACTTTAGGAATTTATGTATATGTTTTCAACCTTGTATGAAGATGGACGCATTCTGCTTCAAGTTTCTTGTTTGTGATTGGAGAGATTGTTGGAAGGGTTGCAAGACCGAAGCTGTATATATCGAACAAGAGTATATGCTCTTTGATCAGATGCCACCAGGAAGTGCTGGAGGGCGCAGTAGCACCGCTGTCGAGAGTCATGATGAAAGGAATGTCAGCAGCTCCGACAGCAGCAAGCCATCGAGTGTTAGCCTCGAGCACCAGGGCCGAAAACATAGCAATGAGAAGGGACGAAAGGCCAGTGGGGAGAAGAACCAACGCAGAAGTCCGGACAGCGAGAGGAGTCAAAAGCATAGTAAAAGTCAAGGGGAGAATCGCAGGGAGGGTACCATGAGCCAGAGCAACAGTATGAACAGTATTGATACTGTCAGTACCACTTTGACTGTCATGCAAGCAACACCGCCTCGCAATGATAATTTGAGACCATTAAGTCCAATCAAACCGCTGTCCCCTATCGGCTTCTGAGTTCTTACACTCAATATCAAACCCATAAAACATACGGCCTTTTCGAAAGTCCGATCAAAAGATCGCATATCATTACGGTTCTACCTCTACATATCAGAGCACTACAGGTTTCTTACAGAATGGTACGAACGAAAGATAGCGACGAAATTGCACTTTCCTCGGTCGTTTTTCATTGCTTACGAACTTGGGGGAACGGAATGGACTAAACGCATTTCTACGAATTTCCTTGAGTACCATCACGCACACACACCGGCGAGATTTATACCTACACACTTCTTGACGCTCGTTTTGTTCGTTCACGCGACACAAGTTTTTCTTTTTCCCATTTCAATGGTTATACAAAATTTCATGCTTGTTTTGTTGAATACCCCCAGCGCAGCATGCATCGTTTGAATCTTGACAGCAAAGCATATCATCACAGAAGGTGGGTTTAATAGGGATGGGGGTCTGGTATTTGGAAATGGATAGTGGTACATGGAGTGAATTGTCGATTTTTTCAAGGAATTATAAGCGGGGGGCGTGATGGAGATGGATGGAGGCTATGAATGATTTGTACAGAAGCCTAGAGATGAGGGCCCGCTCATCGCTTCGTGTTGAATGAGACCTAATAGCTATTAGGCATGGAAGAGATAAAGTGGACGAGGGCCTGTTTGTACGATAGTGAGAGTACATGATGTTTGAGGTCTGGGATATCGAAGAAGAGAGATCAATCAAGAGAGAATGAGAGCATTGGAAGATATTGAGAAGAACATTGAAGATCATATGAATGGCAAAAATCGAATTATCGTCTTGCCATTCATATCTTCTCATGGGCATTGAATTGAAATCAATGCTTTGTACTATTATGACTTCGGACTTTTTACTTGATGTTACCGTGATATAATGTAATCCGATGTCATATGCAACACTTTTCCTTTTTCATAAGAATGATTGTCCTCATAACGCCAATGATACACCATTCCAACGCCATACAATGAAGTCCATCGACCCGTATTCTCTCATATCATCCCCTTTCCCTTAGCCTTCCAATCATTACATCAAGACTTCCTCAACTTAATCCCTCTTTCCCCCATGGTTTTTTCTATCATTCCTATCATTCTTCCTCTGCATTCTCTCGTTCCTCCTAACCTTCTCCTTTCTTTCCCGTCTCCCATCATTCTGTCTCTCGGTCCCCTCTTTTCTCTCGCGCTCCTGCTTCTCGTTCACCTCCACAATCCAATCATCTTCTCCCTTCTTATTAATTCCCTTATATCCCCATTTGGGGACCCATTCCCCAGTCGACTCATCATATACAAGCTTCTTCTTGGCCTCGGCAGTCTTGGGTTTGATGCCCTTCTTGGCGGCGAATTTCTGCCAGGTGGTTTGGGCAGTTGGTGGTGGGAGGGGCTGAGAAGTTTGTTAGTATTGCTTCGCTCAAGTATGGACTGACTGAGAATCCGATTGCGAAAGTGCAGAAGAGCTGTGGAAGGAGGAAGAAAATATCACATACTTTCTCTCTGGGTAACTTTGTCGCAATTCCAGGCAAACTCAACAGCACACCATTGGGCGTCGATGCAATGGGACAGGTACTCAATAACTGATTCAACAATGCTTGCGCGCCATCTCGAGCGGTAGCGGCGAGATCATCTTCGAGATTCTCGGAGGTGGTGAGGAGGAGAGGGTTGGGGTCTTCGGCGAGGAGGAGACCGAGATCGAAGGTGTAGGGTGTGGGTTTGTTGACTGTTATGGGGAGTTTCGAGGCTTTTTGGGGAGCGTCTTCGGACATTTTGGATGTGAGGTCGTAGATTGGATTGGATGGGTGAAGATGGGGTTTGAATTTGATGGCGGAGGAGAATTGAGATTTAGTCTTAGATAGAGGAAATAAATTTTGGACTGCTGCTTTTCCGGAAGATCCCTGCGCGGCCGCATTTTAGCGCGGGATGCCATGATCCCAGTCGAGAAAGATTTCTGGAGCGAGACGAGAGGGACGACACGTCGAGCTTGGAATTGGGAACTCGAACCTCAGCCAAGCAATCGCAGATATGGCGTCCTCGGGATGTTGGAAATGTCTCTCGAGACCGAATACTTCGCAATTGTTACAGGCCAGCCATGCCACTTTGCGACTTCCGGTTACGGCAGCAGCTGCTACGGCGGGGTTTTCAACAAGTGCGGTGATGTATAAGAATCCGCTGGGGCTTAAACCGAAGGGGGCGGGAGCCTTTTCGCAGAATCAGGCGAGGGGTGGAAAGACGTTGAAGATTAAAAAAAAGCCGCCGCCTGTTAGGACGGGGAAACCCCCCGCGGAGGGAGAGAGAAAGGCGTTGAGGAAAAGGATTGTATTGAGTAATACGAATGCGTTGGAGGTGGAGGGCTTGAAGGATTTGGGGCTAAGCAATGTTGGGAGTCAGGGGTTAGTCGCGAAGGTGGTGGGGTTGAGTGGGAGTACGGTGGATAGTTTGAGGGCGAGCGAGGCATTTAAGATTACGCAGGGGTGGAATTTGTTTAGGAGGCCTGCGGTGTTGGTTAGGGAGGAGAGTTTGATGTGTGCGAAGATTCTGGAGGGGGCGGAGGAGGAGAAAACGACGGAGAGATTGGTGATCGATGGGGGGAGAGTTTCGGGAAAGAGTTTAATGCTCTTGCACGCTATGGCTTCAGCTTTTATTAAGGGCTGGATTGTTTTGCACATTGCGGATAGTATGTTATTACTTATTATCTGCCGATTGGATTATGCTAATAAGATTTATAGCTCAAGAACTTGTTAACGCTTGCACTGAATATTCTCCCATACCTGATACAAACCCAACACTATTCTCTCAAAACACATACACTGCAGCGTGGCTAGGACGTATCGGAAAAGCGAATGAAGCAATCCTCGATAAACTCCAATTATCTCAGGAGCACAGCCTTCCAATTCCTCTTCAAGAGAACATATCACTACTACGACTTTGTGAACTTGGAGCTCGTGAACCCGATCACTCCTGGCCAATGTTCCAAGCATTTTGGAAGGAAATTACTGCTGCAGGAAGGCCCCCAGTTCTCATGTCGTTAGATGGCCTTCAATGGATCATGCAGAACAGTCTTTACCGAAACGCAGAATTTGAGTTAATTCATGCCCATGATTTAGCCGTCGTCAACCATTTCGTACAATATCTTTCTGGCGATAAATCCCTACCAAATGGAGGTGCCGTCATTGCAGCCACTTCACGCAGTCACGCACCCATATCCGTATCCACGGATCTAGCTATCATGCAACAAATAAACCGACAAGCCGAAGAAGAAGTCACAGAGCGCGATCCCTTTGAGAAGAAATACGACGAGAGAGCCGATAGAGCATTACAAAAAGTGCAGGTTATGTGGTTGGATGGATTGAGCAAGAGAGAAGCGCGTAGTTTGATGGAATACTGGGCGCAGAGTGGTGTGCTCAGACAGAGGGTTGATGAAAAGACCGTGGCGGAAAAGTGGGCATTGGCTGGGAATGGAAGGGTGGGAGAATTGGAGAGAGGTGCGCTGAGGATGCGGATTTAGAGGTTGGGGATGAGGGAAACATTAACTGGGTACATGTGTACAATTATGAGGCATGTGTGAATAGCTACTAGATGAATGGATGGATGGATGGATGATGGTACCTAGTTACAATAGAATTGTATATTTTTTTGCTCTAGGTGGGTGCTTGCTAGGTTACTTGCATCCTTATTAGTCCTTGATGTTGGGTTTTTCTGATATCTGTTTGCTGAGAATGCAATGTGCTAGGCCTCAAAGCAAAAGTCTATAGGTATTCCATATGGAACCAAGCTGGATTTCTGCTTTCCGACCTTAATTGGACAGCATAATCCTGTAGACCTGAGTCGTACTTTTCTGTAGTGCAGGGTATTGGGCGTTGGGTGTTTATTATTGAGGTGGATGTGGGGGGGGTTGGATGGGGATTTGGATGGGGATTTGGATGGGGATTTGAGCTCTTGCTATTCTTTGGATCGTGAGGGGTGTTCATGGTGGGTGAAAGTAATGTTGTAGTTTGAGGTACTTGCAATGTTTGATGTTTGATTGTGTGTTCCTTTCCCTCTCCCTCTCCCTCTCCCTCTCCATCTCACCTTAGCTTTCATCAATTGCTCTCTTTCAAAGAACAAGGAGGCGCAGGCAGGCTGCTGGATGTCAGGAGTTCAAAGTGCGAGGACCCTATCCAACTACATGGCAGTTGCGGTGCTAGCATGAAGGGGAAGGAATATAATATGGTATTGAGTGTTGGCCAGAGCCTAAGTAGGGGTATCTGGCTTAGTGGTCGCCAATCACATTCGACTTTGAGTCGTTTTCCTATGGCCGACCGGGGCTTTCTCCCCATTGGAGTTGAAGTTTGTGTTACCTGTCAACCCGACTGCCTGGGTGGCAACCTGCAGTACGGGGATCGGAGGTTGGTTCTAAACCTATATTAGTTTATTATTTAGTACATGAGTCGGCATTCCTCAACGCACAAATCCTTCATTTCGTTTGAAATCTACATATCGAAATACTTCACCCCACCTACATTCGCATTCCGCACTCACAACACCCTTGGAACTCATCATGTTATATTCAAGATGGCACCCGCCTTTCAATCCCTCGCAATGAGAGCCGAACCTCTTGAACAAGGCCCCTTGAATATCACCACCATCACCACCATCATGGACAAATGTTCAATCCCATCCAAATTGTCACATCCTCATGTCGAGATATCGTTGGCCAAGGCGAAAGATGCACTAAGCTGCCTCAAACGCGAATCGGCATCGGCGCTCTCGGACGCAAGTCCTCCAAGAGCTTTTCTGGCTTGGCCTCTGAGCGCGAAAGCCCAATCGAGTTTTTTTTTTTTTGGTCGGCAATCGGCTTCTGTGGCTCTTTCTTGTTTCTGGGAGTGGTGGCGACTATCCTGGATATTTTGAAAGAATGTATCGAGCAGGGGAGAGAGGAGAGATTGAGGAGGGAAGATGCGAGGGGAGGTGCGAGTGGAAATGCGAGGGGAAATGCCTGAGCGAGGTAGATGGATAGATGTACAAGCTTGGCCTTACCTCTGGCGCCAGAAGCAGACGGTATATTGATTTTTTTTTACGATTTCCTGATGCTACGTCATGGGTATTTATAATTGGGATTAGATAATCTTTTTCTCGGCATCGAGTACGGTACCCGCAAGTGTATGACATCTCTAGGTTCTTGATAAACGGTATTTTTACACCTCGGGTTGAGAAGAAATGCTATAATCATAGTACAGTACTAGCGATGTTATACCAGCCGTTTTCGAAAATCACACCAAAAATCAACAAAACTTACAATAATCACTTGTGAATATATTAGTTACATATATATTTTTTATATAATTTTTTTTATTAATTATATTAAATTTTAATTAAAATTTAATAAAAATGAAGTAAATTATTTTTTAGATTTTTTTTGATTGTGAAATTTAGATTTAAAGTTAGAATAATTCAAAATCTATAAAAATATGTAATTTTACTAGTAAGCGAAAATCAATAACTTTTTTAAATAAGTTTTTAAACAATATAAATAATTATATTATAATAGTTTTAAATTAATAAAAACTAGAAAAACATATTTATTAATATATAATTGATATATATATAAATTTTCAATTGATTATAATAATGTTAAGTATAGTTTTTGTACAATTGAAAATATAGTAAAATGGCTATTTTAGGTGTGTTTTCAACAAATGGCTAGTATAACATCGTAGGTACTGTATAATCGCTAGTACGCCTGTTATAATATTAGTTAGTACAATCGGATATACCTGTCCTATTTTGAAATGGCTCCCAGCTTATATATACGCATTATTCATAATTAGCGACTGCTGTCTTAGTTGCGGTCATCGTTGTATTATATATTACAGTCAAATTCTATCAAATTGAAAGAGAGAATATTAGTTATGATGACAACCCATACTTTCTACTTTCCAATTTCCTTTTCTTTTCTTTTCTTTTTATTCTACTCTATTTTGTTCTATTCCAATTTCTATTAAAGTATATTCAGAATCAAAAGGGTATCCTATTGATCAATCAGATTCTTCAGATTCAGAAGTTCTAACTTAGAACTCTCCAGCGTTTTCAAACTCCCCTCCTATTCTCCCCCCTTTTTCTTCTTAGCATATGAAGCTCCCATCCCCATCCCCATCCTATCCTGGGTTCCAGGATGGAGGCCCTATATCCTATAGATTTTCGGAATATTCTATCTTGCATATCATTCAAAAAAAAAACACATTTATCCTTATCCTAATAGGAGAATAGGATATATCACATAATATACTTCTTCAGAAGCAACCTTCAGATTTTGAGCTTATCTATCTCCTTGTCAAATTTTATAATTAAAGTGATAGTAAGAATTGCTTCAAATTTTGATTATAGTTAATAATTATAAAGATTTTTTGATATCTTCCCTCCTTTTCTGTAATCGTATTCGCTTATATTTCAAGAAAATGAAAGCTTTAGAATACTATTAATGAACTAGATTAATCTTTGAATTTTGTTATTCTAATTGGTTTTATAGGCATCTAACGAATGAAGAATTGAATAGAGAAATGTAAGTAATATTAACCTTCTATAGTATCATATATATATATATAATTAATAGTATATAGCCGATTTTGGACCTATTAATCTTTAGTAATAATTATTTCGATATGAAGAGGTTCTAAGGTTTTTTTTCTTAAAGATTCAAACAATCAACACATTTCATACTTCGAAATCATTTCAAACATTACAGCTACTTTAAACATCGAAACTATTTCAAAGATTGAAATCATTTCAAACATTAAAACAATTTCAAATATCAAAGTCATTTCAAACATCGAAGCATTTTCCACCAGGATCTGAGCCAAACACTAATGCCGCGGCGACACCCTTGACGACCTGGAGGATGAGTCCCGCTTAGGCCAGAAGGGGGGTGTTTGGCGATGGTTACGAGGCAATTTGAACCAAGGGGCTAGGGCGATTTTCGCGAACAGTATGGTGAATTTAGTAGTTACGGATGGTATATGGGGGTTTTGCAAGGCAAAGAAGGCTATTAGGGCTGAGTTATTAAGGAGAATAGGAGTTGCTGGTTTTGTTAAGTTACTCTGGGACAGAGATTTCTTTTTTCGGGGGGGAATGATGTTAGGATGGTCACGTAACCATCTTAACACGCTAAGAGTATTAGCGCCAACTAAGGATTATTAATAGGTAGCTTTGAGCATTCTTTAATCTATATCTCTTTTACTAGGAAACATCGGAGATAGTAGTTCTCCTACAACAGAAACCCTTTCGAACTTGGATCTGGTCTGCTATTCCGGACTATTGGATACTCGGCTTTTGATAGATCCGAAATTGAGGAAATGCAAAAGTGTACTGGTGGATGGCGGCGGCTTTGGAGGCGGAGTTATGTCCTTGATTGGTGAATGATATTTGAGATTGGAGATACTTTGAACTTGACTACATTGATATCCTTTATTGGCAAATACTATGTGTGTGACTCATGAGCATTATTGTTATCGAGGGTTCAAATATTGGATCGAATTATTGGAAATCCAATGTTAAAATACGAATATATGAAGTCAAAATATCCGAAAAATGCGTGAATACCGGCGATCTTGGAGATGTTCAGAACCTCTGGGACTGCAAATATTCTCCCACTTGAAGTCCATGATGATAAAACTGCGGTCAAGAGGTATATCTCGCAAGTCCTCGAGGCGATCTTGGCTTGTAATACAAGCTGGGTCTGCAGGAATGGAAGCCAGACCATTCTCGAACTCGAGCCTGATTTCTCCTATAGTTCCATGTACAAACTCGCCCTCGGATATCGATAATTCAACGTCGTCCCCAACGGATGCCTGCAGCGAAATTTGGCTACGTAAACGCGCAGATTCGCCGGTCTCGGGCACTACAATAAAGGAAGTATAGATCAGCTTGAATGGAGTGTAGGATGGCCAGATGAAGAACATCCCTGTATATGCACTCCTATCACTCGTAAACATATAGAGATCATCTACGATAGCTGTGTCATGTCTTCTTGTATTCCACCAACACCATCGGAGCTCGCGAAAGCTCGATCGGAATGGCGCTTTCGTCCCATCATGGCAGCGACAGAATGGGTCGAAGACTATCGTCCCGGCAAGCTTCACCCTGTACACTTTGGCGACAGATTAAGAGATGGACGATGCAGAATTATTTGAAAGCTAGGTTATGGAGCATACTCAACAGTATGGCTAGCAAGAGATGAAGAGTATGATTCTAATCTTATATTTTTGAACGATTATCCGTTCTTGCTACATCCACCCCAAATGACTTAAGGCAGAATCATAATTCTATGTCAACTTATAAGCTTAGCAGACTTGCACTTTATGTTGTTCTTAAGATCTTAATCAACAGCCTCGGAGACTGAATCGACCTTACTCACCACTATTTCCCAGAGCTCGCATCCAGGGAAAGAGCATATTATTTCTCCCAAGGATTACTTCAAGCATGAGGGTCCAAATGAAGAGCATGGGTGTCGTCTTTGAAGCTATGGGGCCAAGCACAGCGACCATGGTTGAGTGTCTTCCGCAAAGCTTACGCAGCAAAACTGGGTGCAAAGACAGGTATCCGGTCTGGATAGCTAGATCTACACTCCGACAAGCTCTTCTCGGGATTGACTTTCTACACCAAACCAACATCGCCCATGGTGATTTGCAACCTGGAAACCTCCTATTCTCGGCTACAGACTTGACATCTGTGGAAGAGGCTCGCTTAGCTCAAGAATATTTAAAGCCTCCTTCAATATTACCAATCGAGAGACAGGACGAAGAAGTTGATCTTTGGGCTCCGAGATATATAGTCTTAAACCGACCATTGAAATAATTTGCTGAATTAGGTGCAAACTTATTACTTATTAATATTTCGGATATGGGCGGAGGTTTGTTTTCTCCTCGAAATTAAGCACTCCTATGAACTACTACTTATCGTTTGTAGCCTTTCTAATCGACAATCTGCCGACAAGTCTAGTAACTCCAGTTGGCTTCCGTTCTCCTGAAACAATACTCGGAGAAGTTTCCCCAAGTGATCAAGACATTTGGAGTTTTGGCTGTCTGATCTTCCAATTCGTTACTGGAAGGCCGCTTTTTATAGTCGACAACACAGGCGATGAGGATGAGACAAACGATGACCATCTCTTGCAACTGTTCAGCACTATTGGGCATATTTCCAAGAATATACTTGCAAAGTGGTCAAAGTCAGATGTTTATTTCAATTCTGAAGGGGAAAATATCAAAAGCTACATTGGGGAATTTCCCAGCGAGTTAGAGGACCAACCGTCATTAGAGGTGCCCTTCGACTATGTGAAGCCACTTGAAATGAGTCAGGACGAATCATCCCGGATCAAGCACTTATTATTACGTTGGATTTTGCAATATGATGCTAGCAAACGACCTTCGGCTAGCGAGCTTCTAGCCGATCCTTGGTTTGCTGATCGCAGCGTTGAGGAAATGTCAACTGAGGATACTGCGATTGCAGGGGGAAAGAAGTAAAGATAATGGTGACTTTGATGTTAAGATGGATTGGGTTGCGAAAAAAGCGATATGGTACTACGTAAGTATGTTTACTCTTTCCTCAATGTACATATAGCTGATGACATATAAGGTGTGGTCCCAGCGAACTGGCAATTACTGGCAATCTTCGCAAATGGACATCGATTCCGAACCTGCTCAATTTTTTGATGAAAATAGAGTTTTGCCTTGAGAGATTCCACTTGTTGCACCCGTTTGGTCTAATTTCTTCAATAGTCCAGACTGCAATTCAACAATATAGAGCTTTCAAGTATTGAGACTATTTTGAATATTGAAATTACTTGAATGCTTCAAATTGATTGGATATTCTAAACAAAATAAGTATTCTAAATGAATTGAATGATCCAGAGTCTTGCATTGTCGAACTGTAGTCTGGACTATTGGAATCATTGCTAAGGACCGGGACAGCCATGGACAATCCGGATGATGTTAAATTAGCTAAATATGAAAGAAAAAACAAATCATATTTGAATGCTAGGGTATTATTTATCAAATGACTAGCCTGAATTCTATATATATAGGCAAGGAAAGAGGGATTTCAAATCTTTAGTCTACTGTATTTTCATAATTCGATATTAGATTCCAACCCCAATATCTATTAAAGTATATAATCCACATACCCCAAGAGTTCCAAGGTTGGCACAGATAACCTGCATTGGGAACGGCGTGTTTTGGGCGTGCCCAGGTGTTAGGTATACCTAGGTATATCTTTTCATTTTATGAACACTTATTAAGTTTTTTAACAACTAAATATGAACTCAGGATCTTCCATCTCCTCCTCCGACATGTGACCAGGCGCAAATGTGTTTTCCGTGTCAAAATCCGAAATTTATCCGAGTTTGGCCCCCCCAAATCCAAAGTCACTGTTTCATCCTGATGCTATAAACTTTCGGACATCAACCTCAAATTGGTGAAATCACCCGTTTTTGTTGCACATCTCAAAAACAAGATTATCTCTTTATCAATCCGAATCCAGGTATATGCCTAAAACATCAGCATAATAGCCCTATTAGCGTTTTACCACAGCCCTAAAAACTGGGCAATAGGGCATGCATATTTCTAGATACGCAACAAAATCTTCACTCTGTCTTGGCTTGACCAATCCTAGCATGTGATTCTTGATGGAAAGGCTTGGGATGGCTTTGGTCAGAAGTCCAGTCACGCAGTACATTACATTACCATAATTATAGTTGTCCTCAAAAAGGAGGCATGATGGTGGTAACACAACACAGCCAGGTTAGACAATCAAACCCAGCAAATCAAGAACACAGCCTTAGACAACTACGCACAGCAAATGTGCAGCAAAACCACACAATCTACTCTGTACATAATTCACCTGTCATCAAACACATCGCAAGCGCTCAATGGCAATGTTTCTCGGGTATGCTGACGTCAACTTGGCTAGATAGCTAAATCGCCAGCCATGGTGGGGGTGGCCCAAGAGTGGATGTGGCAACATGCATACAATCTACCTAAATACTTTATCTATATTGGATCTCACAGGGTCGCAGCAAATCTCAGCCACAATACCACCAACATTCTTTTGGTGGAACACGAACATCTCCTACATACTCTTCTCGATATCTGGTTTGTGAACTTTGGGTTTGTATGGTCATGTCTTAATTTTTCGTTATGTTTGATGTGTTGGTGTTTTTTTTGCTGTCTTTCATTTGGTTCTCGATCTCTTTTTCTACTGTATGACATCGCCGAGCTTGAATGTCAGATAGTCGTTGTAGTGCAATGAATGAGCTGAGCTGAGGATTTTTGACCTAAATATAGTATCCAGTATGGTTTCTTGGCTACAACAAGAAGTCTTCTAAGTTTACTCATCTTCAGCTCGAGGTGAATAAACGGATTCTTTTCTCATCTCATCTCATCTAATCTCCATATTGGAATTGTCTGTACTTTTTGCAAACAATTCCGGTTCCGTTTTTGCTTTTTTCTTCCTCCTTATTGTTTGAATCTGCAGTATACTTCACATAGCAATCTAAACTGTCTCAAAATTCCTCTATCCTTTTCATGTCCAGGAATTAAGGACTAATACAAATCGCAACCTCTCGAAATGGCCGACTTCAATTTCCCCGGTATCGACCTCAGCGATCCATTTGTTCCATCTCCCGGTTCTATATCCATCTATAGTCCTTTCGAATACAGTACTCCAAAACCTTCCGTCAAACCACCTCATGAGTACGGAACATTTTTATACCCAATTACACCCGAAGACGAACGTCCCAATCCCATATCTCTACCTTTACGATCCCGAGATTTCTCGTCCAATTCACCACCTTCTTTATCCTTTTCTCGTTCTTCTAGTACCTCGTCTAAAACTTCTTTCTCGTCATCTACATCTAATTCCCCTTCGAATCGAGTGCCAAATACCAAGTGGACACCTCTTACTTCTTTTCCTCATTTCGCATCATTACCATTGGAAATTCAAAGAAATATATGGAAACATACATTACCTGGACCACGAATCATAGAAATCCATCACTACAAACCCCTCACACCTCAACATTCCTTATCATCCTCAAACACACAAATCCAAACCCCCCTCCCCC
>NGKI01000006.1:365780-386878 GCA_002162615.1 Myriosclerotinia duriaeana
CCTTCCCCTCCCCTTCCTCCTTCAAAATCTACACAAAAACAATCTCATATACAACATACACCATATACCCAATAAACACACTTACACACACACACATCTTCAGAAAAGAAAAAAGAAAAAAAAATCAAAAGAAAAGTATTTTCCAATATCCTTTCTCTTTGAAATCCAAACTCCAGTCCAACCCCTTATGCAAGTCCTCCAAATGTAGAAAAAAAACCAAAGGGATATCATATCTGCAAAAGCAGTTTTCTCGTCGAGATTCAAATATGCACACTTCCCCTCACCAACCACTTGTCTCGAGATCCAACCCCATCATTATGCACAAGCAACACTGTCTATCGTATGTCCCCTTAAAGCGCTTCTCTCCTTCCTCCACTCCACCACCCTCACACCCAAACCTCACCCCCTTAATTAAAAGACCCATAATTCTTAAAATCGTAGCCATTCGTAATCCTCTCCTTCCCCTTCTTAGCGAATTCCTTCCCCGCATTCCTCGAACCCTTTACATTTCCATTTGCCTTGCCGAGCACCACACTCTCCCCCTTCCCCTTTCCGGCCCCACCATTAACCGAGACTTGTGAACTATGCGGTAAGGTATTTTGACTAGCACTCATTCCAACTTGAGAAACTTGCGCCATCAACGACCTTCTTATATTCTCCATTTGTGCATCGGAACCACTATCCGAATCCGAATCCGAATCCGAATCACTGCCAGCATCTTTGGTCTTCTTAGCTGCTTGTGAGATTACGCCAGGACGTTGAGTAGAAGGAGGAATGATTTGTGAGCTTGCTGGAATTGGAACATCGTCATCGTCGGAGCTATCATCACTATCACTCTCCTCAGACTCTGATTCCGAGAACTCTTTTTTCAGAATTTGTGATGAAAGTTGTGATTTGGACATGGCGAGTTGGCCATTTGTCGGAGGTTTAGGTTTAAACATGGCTCCTTTCTGGCTATTGAGAGATGACAAACTTGCGCCGAAGGTAAAGCTTGGTTTAATAGTTGGCCTCTTAGCGGGTGAAGAAAATGAACCTTGGGCTTCGAAAATATCAGATGTTAGTTGTTGGTCAACTTCGTCTTGGGTGTTATCCCCATCGCTGCTAGGACTCTTACGTTGATTTGTAGTTTTTATAGGAGCGACCATGTTCCTCCGGGCATGGCTTGGTAATTCCGGACTGGACTGTTTTTCTGGAGCGTCTGGCATTTCCACGTCCTCATCATCCTTACCACTGTCTTCCTCTTCTGAGCTCTCTTGAGTTTCTTTAATTTCCGTTTTAACTTTAATGCCGTTCTCCTTCTCACTGGTATCATCTTCCGACTCTTCTTCGCCAGAAGATTCATCCTCAGATGATGAAGAAACCGAAGCCGAGGTTTGATTGAGCTTGGAGTTGGGTTTGCGCTCATCACCGGATGGTGCGTTTGAATGAAATACAACTGGAGATCGGCTCTCGCGTGGTGATGATTGATTTTCACCCATTTCTAAATCTTCATCAGATTGGAGATTGCTATTCTTTGTGTCATCGGCTCGTAGAGTTTCGGGACTAAATCCCTTCGGTTCTGGCTTGATCGAGACCTCTTCTTCAGAATCGGAATCTTCAGAATCGGAAACTTCTGAGTCGGAACTATCTGAACTCGGAGGAAGTGGGAATTCAGCAGGCTTTGCTGGCGACTTTGATTTTCCTAAGGATAAAGTTAGCTCCTGTTATTTTCACCAAGACTTTAACTGCACCGTGGTTGCCACATTCGGCTACACGAGAAGAAATGATACAAGAGATATCGCAGTAGCTTTCTACACAATATTTACATACCTTTGGCTGATATCGATCGGTCGGGTGTAGTAGTAGCTGCTTTCATAGGCTCCGGTGTAACAATCTTTTTCGGTAAGATTTTAGACTCAGTCGAGATGTTTTTGAGTGCTGGTGGAGGTACAGGCTTAGGCGTTGCAGATCGAGACTTTGAACCTGCCTGAGCTGCTATTAATGGAGGTTGATTCATGGCGGATGGTTTTTGCGGTGGTTGTCTGACTGGAGTTGCACTACGATCAGGTCGCCTGAAAGTTTTAGGTAATGGTATTGGTGTTTGACTTGGCGCTGAAACTTGACTAGAAGCAAGCTTGGGCGTTGTATTCTCTTTTGGCGCATTAACTAGAGTTTTCTTGGGCTCTGGTTTTGCAGGAGTGATTGATCCATTGAGATCAAAGGAGACTCGCCTAGGACTCTTCGATGGCAATGGCATCTGAGCTTCTAGACTAGTATCCTTGGGAGCTGGTCCTGGCGAAGAGCTTGCTATACTTTCCGAAGAACGTGATGTTTTCAAAGATGATTTCTTGCCTCTGGGATAATGGGGAGTGGATGATTGACGAGGAAGTATGACGCCAGGAGTGCTTCGTTTGTTAACGGGGGTACCTTTCCTACTTTCCTGTGGGGTATCGGAAGCTCTCTTGGAGCTTTCGAGGGCCTCCGACTTTCTAGACTCCTCTTCAGCTGCTTTCTTCGTTGCCTCCTCAGCTGCTTTCTTTGCTGCCTCCTCAGCTGCTTTCTTCGTTGCCTCCTCAGCTGCTTTCTTTGCTGCCTCCTCAGCTGCTTTCTTCGCTGCCTCCTCAGCCTCCTTCTTCCTATCATCTTCTTCAATCTGTTTGCGCAATTTCTCTTTCTCGTCCTTCAGTTTCTGAGCTTCGAGAGCTGCTGCTTCCTTCTGCTTCCTTGCAGCTTGTTTCTGTTTCTCTTCTGCCTTGCGTTCCTCAGACTTCTCCTTGCGCATACGATCCGCTTTTGCCGCAACAGCTTCCCTTTCGGATTCAAGTCGACGTTCTTCGGCAGCCTTTGCAGCCGCAGCCTGAGCTTCCTTAGCCGCTTCTTCACTTTCTTTCTTTTTACGCAACCCCTCCTCGCGTGTCCTACTATTTGGTGTTAAGGGGAGCTCGCCGGAAGTGGGAATAGATTCAAGGGCCTTGGAAGGAAAGCGGTTGTTACTTGAAGGTGACTTGGCCAGCTTTTGGAGACTTGACAATCCTGCTGATGCGCCTTTCTTGAAATTAAGTTTTGCTTGTTGCATTATCGGTTCCTCAGTATCCGAACCAAAGTCGTCATAAATGCTACCCTCATTTCGAGGTGGTCGATTCTTGGGAGTACCTGATTTTGAGCCTGGCGGAATTCTTTCTGAGGGTTGTCGCTTCTTGGTAGAGTTTAGGTGGGTGTGAGGGGGAAGTTGGGGTTCGCCTGCTAATGGACTTGTCGCAGTTGTCGAAACTGATCGCCCTCTGTCAGTAGCCCTCTGAATGTGATAACTTGCACTTTTCACTCCTGCACTGTTCTGTGGCGTACCCTGAATTCGTGGAGGGGGCTCTTGGAACGGACTGACAAGCCCCTTTGGAGCCTTACTTGGTTGCGCATTGGCATTACTGGCAGAGAACTTTTTAACATAATTAGTTATGGCATGGCTTTGGATTGGAAAACTTCGCTTGACCGGCGATGGAGATGATAGGGGCGGTGTTTCAGAGATCATGGGAGATTTCTCTCTTACATTTGGCACATTGTGCTCATCCTCATCCTCATGGCCTAAGATGGCACTCTGTTGTGAATCCGGAATTATTGTCTCTGGCTTCTCTGGGATGCCTTCCAACTTTCCACCAGTCCATGACTCCAATTCTCTAGAAGGAATCGGGTGATCTGGATTGATCGCGGTTCTCTGACGTTTTTGAGGATTCCAGAAAGGTTCCGCATTTCCGTTCAAAGGTGACCTATCTCTTTTCTGACCGAGAACACTTGTTGGATTGAATCGAAGCGCCGAGGTTGGTGGAAGGGAGTCTCTGACATTTGGTTTGTTGGGAGCTTTTATGATTCGAATAGTAGACATATTGGGAAATAGAGGTCCTAGCAAATCGTTTTGGGTGACGTCAAATAACTCATCATCCATACACTTCTTGATCGTGAGTGGTCTAAATGGCACATAAGTTAGCAGCCATAAACTTCAACTTGAAGTCAAAAACTTCCAATGCTGTGTTCGCCGAAGCGCAAACACTTACTGGCCATAATTGATTTCGTGAATTCTTGAAGCTTCTGTGCAAAACTCTCGGATGGTAACATTTGGTGAAGTAATTACTCGAAAGCAACGAATTGGGCGATCCTTTTCCTCGGCGGCATCTGGTGTAAAGACCTTCACTTTGAGTGAAAACCCCGGTGAAGCGGGGGGTTCCATGATGGAATTCATCGTGACGTGAGCTTTAATCACTTTGAAGTTATGCGAAACAGCAGAAGGGCGCTGATATGCAAAGAAGAGAGACAAGGCCAAAGACGAAAAGGCATCGAGAGGCGCAATTGGTTCAGGTGAACTTGGAAGCTAATTGCTTTTTCAATAGTGGAGCATAGGTAAAGTTAGAAGCAAATCGCGCCAAAACGCGTCAAAGGTTGAAGCTCTTGAGAATCGTGGATCGTGGATCGTGTATTGTGGATTGTGTATTGTATACTTTTTGGTGGAGCTCTTTGGTAAGGTTGAGGGTTGTAGGTAGGTAGTCTTGAAGAACTTTTTGGGTTGCAGGTGAGTTACTAGGTAAGTTGAGTTTGATTTTATCTCGAGGGATTATTGATTGCGCCAGTGAAAAAGTTTGACTTTTTGAAAATAACTTCCCGATTTAGCTCTTTCCCCGCTTAGGTATCTTTCTTGTTCATTTTTATCTATTATTTGCTTTTGATTTCCAACTTAACTTTTAATTCACTTTAATTCACCTCAATTCACTTCACTCTCTTTACATCATTCATCACTTCAATCTTTTTTTTTTTTTCCCTCTATCGGCAAAGATCCGAGCTTATCCTTAAGATCGGAATTACTTTTTTTGTTTCATCCGGTGAACAAGGATTAAAATGGTCCGAGTGTTAAAATTTAATCCATGTCAGTGCGTGCTTGAATGATGGATTACCTAATACAGGTATTCACAATAATGATTCCCGATTCTCCATTGAGTCTATCAGGGATTACCTACCTAGGTAAAGAGATGAATTGCAACTTGCAAGTAAAACAGGTGAACAGGTGAACAGGTGAACATCTTCATTCAGCTTGGTTAGTGTTGGTGTTTTTGAAAGTGATGGTAATGACAATGACAAGACAATTTATATACACCAGATATCCTTCAATAGGTACCTAGCTATCTAGTAACTATCATATCTTACTACCGGTATTGGATCCTCTCTTTTGATAAATGGTAACCCTATGAATCAATCATATTTCCTTCCCTTTTATATATATACCTACTCCAAACTCCTCCAAACTCCTCCAAACTCCTCCAAACTCCTCCTCCAAACTCCTCCAAACTCCTCCTCCAAACTCCTCCAAACTCCTCCAAACTCCTCCAAACTCCTCCAAACTCCTCCAAACTCCTCCTCCAAACTCCTCCTCCAAACTCCTCCCCAAACGGGAATGCAATCCCCTCGGTCCCTCTATTCCAATATGCCAAATAAGTAACCAAATAACCTCAAAACCACATCCGCTTTATCACACGCACAAGATATATCCCAAGCAGTCCCATCACCGCTGCCACGATTGCCATTCCAACCACTACCCATCGCCGTAACCTAAAAGCATCCGAAACCTCCATCTTCATCATTTTCTTCTGTTTGGTATGCCAATGCCATGGCTCCTCTTCCCTCTTCTTTTCTCCTTCCGCATGTTGTCCTCGATATGGGGATCTTATGTATGCATATGGTTGTGGCTTGAAAACCAATCTGTGCAAGAATCCTTTGATCCGCCCGAAAAAAGTGTCTGGGTATATGCGGGGTTCCGAGTGTTGATGAATTCGAAGTGAACTATTGCGTTGATCGATAAGGAAGAGGGATATGAGAAATGAGACGAATGTAATGGGAGATATTATAAACTATTCATTTCATTAGAACTTTGGTGACAGAGGTTGGGAACAGAGGGGAGGGGAAGTAGCTTACCCTCACTATAGCACTTTCCTTTGGAGCTTCGGGAAGTATGGGAGCATGGAAAATCTGTGGAGGAGGAGATGGTGATAATGCCGGTGATCGACGTGTTGTAGATGACATTCTAATCGTTTAATTGTGTTATTGATTTTGAGGCCACGATTTAGACCTTTTGAAAATGGTTTTTCACATTGCTTTATGTACTTGTCTAAAGAGTGGAAACCTTTTCCTTTTCGATTGTACCAGTACGTACTCGTTGTCAGCAGTCAATTCCCCGCCAAGCCATCATGCCATGTAAGGAACTCCGGATATTAACAATACAAAACTCAGCCTTGAGAGTGACGTCTGTCTGGTGGTCTTGTCAGTTGTCAGGCGCTTTTCTCCAACGTTTCGCATCGGTTCATCGTGATCGCGATTGGTGCGAAAGGCCAATACATGATCCGTTTATCTTCTATACATCAAGGAGGAAAAAAACTTAAATCGACGGCAAGATATAATTAGAAACGATTGTAACGATTGTACCTTTCCACCTTCACTGGTGACGTTGTTCCAATATTGAAAACTTTTTACGCTCAAATGTTGCTCCTCAGGTGCGTCTATCACACAATGACAAAACTACTAGCATATCTAATAATTTGGTAATTTCTCTCCTTTGCTTATTATGACATCTTCTTTACTTTCCTATTTTCACAGTCAATTGCGACGGCGAGTAGCTTTTCGTATTGTTCTCAAGTCAACGTCGCTCAGATGACATATTAACATACTGGTACCTCTTCAGGTACAGCATGTATGAGCTCAGCCACACCCACAAGTTGAGGCCAATCATCATCCAAAAATTCTCAAGGACTATTCCACTCGCACTGGATGCCCAAAGAGGTAATACCTACTTCAATTGATTTTCATGGCAACGACCTATCCGCGAACGTTTTTTTTTTTGCGATGGTTTTTGTAAGACTTCAGTGATTCGCCGTTTTCGGTTGCAAACAGAAAGCTTAGTGGCTTACTGCTGAAGTATGCAGATGTCTTTTCAATATAAAACTATTAAGTATGGAATTCTAAGTTATTAGTCTTCTTTATGCAATTAATCTTGTCGATTCTTCAATATGGCAAAAACAATTCCTGCGCCGAAAGCCAAACCCCTCGGAATCTGTTGGATCTTATGAATGAGGAGGCACCGCTTCGAGCACTCGAACATATGGCACTCCAACATATGGCAGTGGAATATGGTCCTATCTATAAATTGACAAGAGGAGGAAATCGAACAATCGTGGTTAGTTCTGTGGAATTTATGGAAGAGCTTTGCGATGGAAGTAGATTCGAAAAAGCACCACCAATAGCTCTTTCGAAAAAGGAGGATTGGCCATCGGGTCTATTTACAGCTACGAATGATGATCCAGATTGGGGACAAGCACATAGGATTCTTGTGCCCGCTTTTGGACCATTAGCTATTGAGGGGATGTGCGATCGTGAGTTTTATA
Organism: Myriosclerotinia duriaeana; assembly: GCA_002162615.1. NCBI lineage: Eukaryota > Fungi > Ascomycota > Leotiomycetes > Helotiales > Sclerotiniaceae > Myriosclerotinia > Myriosclerotinia duriaeana. Next base: position 373,175 of record NGKI01000006.1, read on the forward strand.
AGGTTTTCCACGGATAGCAGCATACTTACTGAAACATAAAAGAAATGCAAGACATTGCAAACCAATGATCATTGGAATGGGCTAGATTGGGTCCTTTGGAACCTATTACTATAACGGATGATTTTACTAGACTAACCCTTGACACAATTGCACTTTGTGCAATAGACTTTCGTTTCAATTCGTTTTGTTCAGATAGATGCATCCATTCGTCAACGCGATGGTTGGGTTTCTATCCGAGTCTGGTGACAGAGCTAGACGACCAGGATTCGTTACCAATATGATGAGGAAGAAATAAGCCAAGTATAATGAAGATCAAGATTTTATATTCAAAGTTTCCAAAGGCTTAGTGCAACATAGAAAGGAAAATCTTACCGACAAAAAGGATCTTCTAAATGCTATGCTTAGCGGAAAGGATCCCCAAACTAAAAATGGAGTGAGGGGTGATTTGATCATAGTAAATATGATCACTTTCTTAATCGCTGGTGCGTTATGGACTGAGTATGTTTATTGTCTTTGCTAACACAACGTTGAAGGACATGAAACTACTTCCGGATTGCTCTCACTTGCTTCCCTCAATCTAATGAAAAATGCCGATGCATATAACGCGGCTCAGCGGGAAGTAGACGAAGTGGTTGGCAGAGGACCAATTCGAGTGGAACATCTCAATAAGCTTGAATATTTGAATGGTGTTCTGAGAGAAACTTTACGCCTCACCCCGACTGCTCCAGCTGTTAGAAAAACAGCCTGTTAAAAGTGTTAGTGGAGAAAAGGCAACTCTATGTCGTGGAAAATATCAAATCGAACCAACTGACAAGATTCTTGTACTTCTTGGGGCAATGCAACAAGATCCGAATGTTTATGGAGCTGACGCAGATGAATGCAAACCAGAGCGTATGATGGGAGATAATTTCAAGAATTTGCCAAGTGCCGCATGGAAAGTAAGCGTTTAAACTCTTCTTACACAATCAAGCTAAAGATTCGAAAGCCAATTGGAAGTGGTGTTAGGGCATGTATTGGTCGTGCTTTTGCATGGCAAGAAGCGTTGATGCTTACAGCCATGCTCCTATAAAATTTCGATTTTCGTCTCCACGACCCCGGAATCCGGATATGAATTACGCATCAAACAAACCCTCACCATCAAACCAAAAGATCTCACAATGCGAGCCACAATTCTTCATAAGAATGACGGCTAAGGATCTCGAACATCTTCTCAGGGGTTCACCATCTTCAAGTCTTAAATCTGCTGGCTCATCGATAGCGCCTTCCACAGAAATAACGGATATTTCGAATCTAAAATTGGATTCTAAACCTATGATGATACTTTATGGATCTAATACTGGAACGTGTCTTGCTTTTGCTCAGAAATTGGCTTTAGTGGCTGCTAACCATGGATTTGAAGCTAAAGTTCATGAAATGGATGGTGTAGTCGGTGAATTACCTACATCTCAACCCATTATTAGAATTACAGCTTCATACAAAGGCAAGCCACCAGATAAGGCTGCGATATTTGTCAGTTGGCTTGAGAAACTTGAGCCGCGTGCATTATCTGGAACGCAGTTTGCTGTTTTTGGTTGTGGTCCATAGCAAGTCGAGAATCTCACTGATATGTTCAAAGTCTAACAAGAAACAGGTGATTGGAGAGCCATATTTCAGAAAATACCGACAATAGTAGATAACCGGATGGCCGAATTTAGAAGCTTGAGACTCGTACCAAGAGGTCCACGGGTCTCTCCGATGCAGCCAAAGGAGATTTATGCGGCGATTTTGACGATTGGCTAAACAAAAAACTTTGGCCCAGAATCAGCCGCGGTTCGAAATCTGAAGACGCTATTGTAGATACAGGAATGACTCTAGAAATCTCAACCCAACCAGGTGTCACAAGTCTTCGACAAGATGTTCATGATGGTGTGGTACTAGACGCTAAGATACTACCAGCACCAGGAACACCCGAGAAGAGAAACGTCCTTTAGAAATCAAACTTCCTCCAGATATGACGTATGAGAGTGGGAGATTATCTTGCGGTTCTTCTTCCGGTAAATTCGAATCGGAATGTTAAGAGAGGAATGAGGAACTTTGGGTTAGCTTGGGATTCAACGATTGTTATCGAGGGGTAGAGATTGGGGACTTTGCCGCTTGATACGTCGCTTTCTGTATGGGATATTTTGGCTGGGTATGTGCACTGTGGAGTTGTTTGAGCCTGGTAGGGAGAAGGTATGTGCTCCTGCAATATTCGTTAACCCTAGAAGTAGCTACTAATCAAACCATTAGATCCTCCCAACAATGGCAAGCTCCACCCAGCGATGGCATCAAAATCCCCGTGCGACCCAGTAGTAAAAAACTCTTCCATCTCCCGTTGGATATTAAAGGAACTCCCATGTTGATGTTTTGTGCCGAGACTGGTATAGCGCCGTTTAGAGGGTTTGTTCAACAGAGGGTTATATATGTTGTTGCGATCCCGGAGAGGAAAATTGTAGAGGCGCTGCTGTGGGTGGGGTGTAGGGGTGAGAGTGCGGATCGCTTGTATAAAGTGGGGGGGGGTGAGAATGTGAAGGAGAATGAGAATGAGAACGAAAATGAAAATGAAAATGAAAATGAGAAGATAGAAATAGCCCGGAAATACAAATATGTACAAGGAAGAATGAGGAGGGACAAAGCGGATATATTGAGGCTCTGGGATGAAGGAGCAAGATGGAACGTGAATGGATAAGAATGCTATCCACTTTGATTTTTCGATCAATCGGAACACTTCCAGTGTTTATATAAACTTACCTAACCCACCAATCGGGTTTAGTGTAATGCCATATACTTGAGTTTAGACGGTAGTTAAATCGCTTTTTAAAAGTTATATATATACATACATACATACATACGTGGACATCAATGTGTTGTATTTGCTAGGTACTAGGTAGGTACTGTAGGTAGTCTATCTAAGATATCTCGAGTTTGGGAAACAAATATACATCCATCTCCATATCCATAGATAGCATTTCAAATCTCAATATTTGCCACTAACCAAATGAGAAATCGAGGATATTTCACCTACGGTTATTATTACCCAAGTATTAATTAACCTTAAGTTTTGTGCTCAGGGCAACGGCTCGTGGTAATTGAATTGGATATGGTGGAATACCTATAGTGGAGAGGGAGGCTACCTAATTTAAGAGTGTTGATCATTGACGGGAATTTTTAAAGAGTACACTCACTCACTTATTACAAAAAGAATGTCTGATGCCGATTTGAATATTACTTGAGTAGAGTATTATGCGTACTACTAGGTAAGTAGCTCTCACACGGTGATGTGTAGGTATCACACTGTCTGGGCAGGCGGGAAGGGGTGGATGAGTCTTTGGGTGAAATGATTCGAGTTGAACTGCTTATAATTATTGATTGTTAGCACAGAAATATTTCTCTTTCGAATTTTTGTCGGTGGAGGAAGGATATAAAAATCTTTATCTAGCAACCAAATAAAATTTCATCAACATCCCCTCCCCTAAAGAAGCGCTCGATCCCGGCCCAAAATGAGAGCCTTGAGGAATGATAAAAATGCAAAAAGATGATTTCCGGTACGGGGAATTGAACCCCGGTCTCCCGCGTCTGGATTGAAGCTCGATGTGAACTCCGAATGAGAGGCGGAAATGCTAGCCACTACACCATGCCGGATTGTTAGTTGTTTTTGATGTATGAAAGTGGTCAAGCTAAGAATATATTGTTTGGAATGTGGGGTTAAAGTTTTGAACGAGAAGCGAAAAGTCTGTTCGCTTAAAAGTGAGTGGGGTGGAGGGGTAGTAGGCACGTGGTAGGGTGGTAGTCTGATCTGTTTTAAGAGGGCAACAGTGGATGACGGCATTCCGTGAACATAAAATCTAAAACTCAATAATAAACTTATACAACATTTGTAGTTTTAAAGCTATAATTATGAAACTTTACAAACTGATGGGGTTTTGGTAGGGATTAAAATAGTATTTACGGAATTTCGTCACCTGCTATTAGAGTAAGAAATAATATAAACACAGATAGTATCGTTGAACAAGATACTATACAACTAACCCGGGTGATGAATTTAAGATTACAATTCATTAGCCATATATTAACGAAGCAAAAGCTTGTGTTTGGGATTGATTTATTACAATTTGTTGTTTGAATAAGGATATACTTTATTATAAAGCAGTCAAGTATTAATCAAATCTCCCTGATATCTCCGAAGTTTAGAAAAAGGAACGAACAAAACGAGATTCCAAACCACATGTAAGATCTTATTAGTTCAAATATCTTGACGAGAAAAATAAGTTGTATTATTCTAGTCTCCAAGTACATAATATCGCTAGTGATACCTCATATTTCACATTGTTTCTCCTGGTCTCATCATAGGCCTATCCCACCAGAAAATACCTCTCATTCCGTCCTTCTTGCCTCTCCTTATCAACCCACCAACTCCAAGGTTTTCTTTTCTTACACCGAATGGAAATAGAGTGGAATGTACTGAGAGTTCGACGTCAAAGATAATGATTGTTAGATCGTGGCATCCGCATCGAAATCTCAGAGTCACCGGTCAACAGGAGCCATGTAAACTTACATCACGAACGAGACCCCCAGGAATCATCGAGAGATCTGCCAGAAGGACTACACGGGCTAACCCATCCCGGTTTCAGATAAGTAGAAGCATAAGGATTACTTCGACGACGCCCTGTAGTATTAGTTGGGCTGATATTGGCTGTGGATGGAGTCGTAAATCCTGAACGAGAGGAGGGATCGGAGGAATAGTGGATAGTCTGGAAAGTAGTGTCGTCATGGTGGGAGGATGAAAAGAGGGAGAATAATGCGCCCATTGTTGAGTCGTCATCGTAGGAGAATGAAAAGAGTGAGAATATTGCGCCCATTGTTGAGTTGGTGCTTTGGATGAGTAATGTTTGTGGTTGTTGTAGATCTTGAGTTTTCTAGAGCTGTGGATATTGTAGTTGAGACGAGTTAAGGAACTCGAGGTGACAATGATGGGAAAGTCACCATGATATATCCATCTCAAGTTTGACACTATATAGTAGGTGAATCTTCTAGTCTGTCATTCAGTTAAAGATGAGACATGAAGTATTTTTAGATGGCTGGTAGAAGGTCTACCATCTTCTCACTCCGAAATGGCGAAAGAAAGAAAGAAGTCCATAACCCTCATTTAGAATCATTGTTTAGATTTATTAGAAGAAAAAAAATCCCTAACCAAGTAATTTAGATGTGTTGTATCCAGCCTAACCTAACAGGTTCCCACTCAATATCGGAAATGATCAAGATATCCAAATCCTATTCCCTCATGCTTTGCATGCAGATGATCGTAGCACGATCCAGCTTCCGGAAATACTTCTAAACATACCCAACAAAGGTGCGCCCCACACTTACACGAAATATGATTACAGCCATCCATCTTCTCAATAGGGATGTTGCAATTGGGACAACTCTTAATACCAACTTTCTCCATCAATCTCAGCGTTTCTTCATACTTTCCCGAATTTTCATACTCATATTCCGCGCACGTTTGGTTCTCGTGAGGATTGTGGCAGGATGTACAAATCACCGTGCAGCATTCCACACAAGTATTGAAATGCATCTTGTCAGTTACGCGATAGACAGTATTACAATTCGGCTCCGGGCAATAGCGCAACGCCTGCGGGTTACGCTGAATGTGAGATGAGAAGGATGTCTCGAGTATGTCTTCAAATGCTTTGGACGAAAGACTTTCTGCAAGTTCTTCAAGACTGAAGATTGCTTGACATTTCCCCATATCTCCATGACATTTTATTGAAAAAGCTTTTCCGTTAGAGCTGGCGGCGTTGCAGGAGAGTTCGAAACATTCGATGCAATACACATGATTACACTTGGTAAAAACTGGGTTCTCAGCCGGTCCCCAGCATACAGCACAATCCTCGTTGGCGGCTACCGAGTCAGACAGCTTTTTTGACGCTCTCTTGTTCATCATTCTTAATGCGGTGTTGTATTCCTTTACCGAGCCTCCGATTAAGATTCTCTTGGGCGTTGACACGATATCAAACGTGGCAATATTCTCTCCAAGTGTAGCAGCTATCATCTTGAATCCACCACTACATGCCCATCGAAAATCTTCTGACTTCAATTCGATTATATGGGTAGTATACGATTCGGCATTGATCATGTAGTTGATGATCAATTCGACGTCCGCACACTTCTCTGTTGAGCAGAAGAGTTTGAGCTCTTGCTTTCTCTTGTTGCGAATGATCATGACCCCATGCTCTTTCTGAATTTGCTTTAGGTTTTGAAATACGGTCCCATTACCGATCAATGATGGGGTCCATACAGGCTTGCCGTTGCCCATTACTGTAACCCCATCCAATATCTCGTTCAGTGTCTCCTTTGCGGCAGCCACGTCCTTGACTACTTCTCCTTCGATCTTAAGAACTCTGTACTGCTGTTTGAGACCAGCACTGGGATAGATCTTAAATTTCAAATGCTGTATATCCCAAATCTGGCTTGCAGTGCGAATCCGACTCTGAACGGCACTGAAGATCGAGCTTGCAACCTTGAATTTTGCGGTGCTGACAAGCTGAACAGTCAAGGTCATAGACTCGCAGAAAGGTAGAGGTTTATCGTGCAGCGAGTTTACAGCCGTTCTTGCATCAGATTCCTCGCAATATCGAGCAACTGCTTTTGCTCTTTTGCCTTCGAGTTCTGTGCTAACTTGGCTCCATTCTATTGGGCCAGCCTGAAACAATAAAGACATTACAGTTGCACTCGCCACTTCTTCTTCAACACTGTAACTGAGGATTCCTAGTTCTATATTGCGAGGCTTGTCATGTCGCGAGGTTATGGCGGAAATAATGTCTTTCTCGGTTGTTCTGGCCGGCAGGGCTGTGAGAATTAGCGTCCAGGCAAGTGGAATTCTCCGCCCTCCGCCCCCTCTTCTTGGTGCATTACAATCCTGTGTTTGACCTAGCACTTTGTAAGATTTCGAATTGAACTTATCACAAACTCTCTTTGCGATATCCTCATTTCCAAAATTCAGCCATGCCGTCTTGGAGGGCTGCGAGATCGAGAAGTCAGTAATTGACCATCAAAAAAAAGGATTTTGGAGGAAAACAAGGAGTTGGAACTGATTTGGAAAGTAAAAAAAGGTATATAATGAAATCAAACGTGTATTTTGAGATCGATAGAACCGATTATGCTTACTTTGAACCAAGAGCATTGGACCTTTTTGCATTCAATTCGATGATTGTTTGTGCCCGGAGGAAGACTGGCAGAAACCTGAAACGCTTCCATGTTTGGATATCGGGCTTTCAACTTGCTGTTATCTCTGAGTTTGTTGCACATTCTCTTCGCAAAGGTAGGGTCATCAACTTTGATATGCGCCGATGTATGGGGTGTGCCATCTTGTCGCCATATTCTTACACACTCGGGCCTAAGTTGTATGCCTTCTTTGGACAAGAGTGAAGCAATAGATTCAGGCGTACTATTCATCGGCATTCCATCTATCCGAGCGGCGGAAAAGTCTGTCAAGAGAGAGACTTTTGATACTTGTGCGCCAATATCGAATTGGGCCAATGCGCCACCAAATTCTCTTGTGAAACTGTCAAAATTCTGTCTATCCTAACATATGTTAGTATTGGAAGATGCTTCATTGTTACGTCAGGAAACCAACCTCAGGTTCTAGATCTGCCTCTGTTTTTCGCCCCTTCTCTGCAATATGGGAATAAGGACAGTTGCTCCCACTTCTACAATGACCTCGAGCATGATGAAAACATGGAATCTGGGAGCGAGGGTCTTGTTTTAACTTTCGTTGCCCAGCCTGGGATGGTAGTTTCGTAGACCCCGAGATCTCAGGTGCAATAGCAGTCTTCTCATGAGCAAAACGACAACTCTCTCCTCTCCTACAATAACCACTTGCAAAGAACTTGCAAGGTGGTGGTAAGGACATCTTTCACTTCATTTATCGTCGATCGTTTTTGTGAAGTGTTTGTTTATCGTAAAGATGACTACCCCTCACTTTGTTCAACAAATCATCCCATATGACTAACAAAGGTGCGACGAGCAAGAATTATCATTGGTTACCAGATTCTGCTGCTCGTTGCGTCTGCTTGGCCATTTTTAATTGGCTACGAAGCGGTATACGCGAGGCACAGCAAGGAACCAAACTTCAAGGCCAATATACGTGTAAATGATATATAGATTAGTATCATAGACTATAAAATTTCAGCAGTGAACTAGGTACTGGTTGGGAGATTGTGATACTGTATTTCAATCATCATCTGGCATTGAATATCACCCTTCGTTGGTTTAGCCCCAGAACCCACTATTATAAACATTACAAAGCCTAGAGCCCTGGAATTCGACAATAGTCAAATTGGTATTCGATATTTTGTCACATCGTGATGACAATAGAACATGGAACTCCCTCCTTCATCATCCAAAAGTAGTTCGTCTTCGTGAAAGCGATTTTCCACCAAGCATCGTTGGTGTCGAACCAGTCGTATTGAGATCCACTGGAGTAGAATTTTCACTTGCCTTTGGTAGAGAATCATGCCCCGTTGTCGACTTATTCACCACTGGAACTAACCGGTCTCGCGATCTTGAGCCAATAGGAGTTGAGACAATAGCCAGGTTACTGTCAAGTTCAGAGTCAAGTGATGATGAGCGGGAATGTGCTCTAGGAGGCGGTTGTAGTCTGTTTTCGCATGTTTCGTTCAAACTCCCGTTCTCTGTTCTCTCACGCCCACGAGAGTCTCTATTGATTTTTGTCAAATGTGGGTCTGAAGTGTTACAATGCACTTGATATAGTGGTATTGTTGGCTGAGAGATCTCTTCATGAGGTGATGGTGTAGCCGCTCTCTCCTTGTCCCTTTTAATGCCACAACTCTCTTCTGTGATTTTTTAGTAATCGATCAAAACATTTGTTACGTCAATTCTCTGTTGACTTACCATACCAAATTTCCCATGCAGTCATTACTGGAAGGAAGATGAGGAAGCATGGTACAAATTGGCCAAATCCCCATTGATCCTCCACACCTTTGTCTTCATCGCTCATGTAGCCCCGGTAAGACTTCCGATCTTCAATGAGAGAAAATAGACTCAAGGCAAACCAAACAATATCAAAGATGATGCCTATAAAGTAGAAATTTATCATCAGGTATCCAATATACATCATCACCCAGATGATTGTAAGGGGCAAAAGACAAGCAAAGGCAAACAGGAGTTCTGCTGAGACAGCAAAGGGAAGTACAGTAGCCAGAAATTTCCTAGACTTCCTCAAAGCATTGCGCGGTAAAGTGAAAAGATTTTTGATGCTAGTTATTATCAGCCAGCCAAGTTTCAACATGAGAGATTTGTAAATCTTGGCAATCGGCCATAAAGCGTTATTCTTACACAATGATGAAATTGACACAGTATATTCAGGCACAGTAAAGGATGGCGATAATTGTTACAACCACTGTGAGCCCATTAACAAAAATAAAAGATACCATGACCCCAACCCCGGCAATATCAGGATTTGGAGCGAGATATTCCACCGAACAATTTGGAAGATTGGGGCCCGAGCATATGCCTGCCATTGTGGTTATGTTCGTAGCACCAAGTTCCACTTCTGAAGTGCTTCTTGGGGCTCTGCTCTGATAAGAGGGGTGAATTATATGGATATATGACAGCCAGATGTCAACGGTGGTGACTTCAGCTGTAGCGTTCCCTTAAAAATATCGAATAGTCGATGTAACATCCATTACTTGAAGTAATAAAACCACCATCTGGACCCTGGCTAGCTTGGCGATCTAAGGATCGAGGTTAGATAGTTCGGCTTGATCTGTGAACGAATCCGGTAAACTTGCATTTAGCCTTTTTCCGCGAATAACTCACTCACTCACTGCCCCTGGATTAAAAAACATCAGCAGCAAGTAAACTTAACCATCGCTGAACTATTTAACTTATCACCATCGGCGTTTTTATTCTCCTTAAACATACTGCCAATTTAATTATCACTCAATACATCTCTTTACAAATAGCATGGAGCCTAAACCCTCCAAGGAGTGTTAAACTTCTCAACCAACATCGAAAACGGAATCTTGATCTACGCCTCATCAAGGGCGGCGATGGTCAAAATGAGAATAATGTAAAGAGTAACTCAGATTTGGAAGAAGTGATCTTTATATACTCTTACTACAATACTGAGTTACCAGCCCCAAGACAGAAAGGTTGGAATGGATTACTTGACATATATACATCTAAGCACGAAATAATCCCAAAACACCTATATAAACCCCCCAAACGTACCACTCCATTTCTTTCTCATAGCATTCGAAAGCAGGTGAGCCTCATTCGGAGAAGGATGTGGGGTGGACGCGCGGAGTGTCTGGAAAATGTGGTAGTGTTGCTTGGTGTTCATATGGTATAAATTTTAATCTTTGTGCGTAGGAAAAAACAACGGAGTGATGTGAATGAGAGAAATGGGTTTGCTTATGAGATGTTGAGATGGTGAGATCAGATATTAACGACAGCGCGATCTGAACTTCAGAATTAACAGCGTGGATTCATACAAATGATAGATAGCTCAGTAAGTGTAAATTATATTGCTGCAATACATAAATACCAATTCACAATAAAAAGAAGAAATCTCCTAATAAACTGCTTCAATAACCCAGCCTTCTTGCTATAAAGACAAAACCATGATCTGGGTTTGAAAAGTATATATTATAGCGAAATCTACAAAATAGGATCTATCTATAGCTATCGGAAGACGCCCTAGAAGAGAAGAAAGATGGGAATGAAAACGTGCTGAGATATAATTATGTATAGTGATTGTCTCTTTACCTTATAATAATAACACATATTAAATGGTAATATGAAGCGTATTTATTCAATATCATATAACAATGAGATATTGATGTGATATTAAGGATGAGATTAATCATATTGTATAGTAAATATTCAAGACAACAAGTATAAAACAATAGCAACAACAATAATCAATTCACACAAACCATCCCTTCCTATTATAAAACCATTCAATCCACCCTAATACCACCAAAAAGCACAAGAAATTCCAAATTCCATTCCCAATCTTTCTATAGATCGGAAGCTTTTCAGATGTTCATAGTTGATTCAATTCCCTTAATATCATAAATCCTCTCGAACACAAGTACCTAGTATATATATTCAAACAACTGTGATTGTAACAATATCTCACAAGATTCAGGAACAAAATCACCAGGGATAATCTTAACTAGATGACAAAACGTGAGGATATAGTAATGGGGATTGGAATTTATTTGACTCTACTGTATCAGTGTATTTGATATTGATTTCCTCGTCGGTGAGATAGATGAGCGTGAGGGTATAAAAGATAGTCTTAGATAGACAAAATGGGATTTAGATGGCGCCTAGCGTTGTGAAGTTCATCCAAGAACTAAAGGAACAGGATCTTTGAGAGTAGGGAGTTGTTAGTTTGGGTATTTGATGGATGGGAGATGAGAGATGGTGGATAGAGGAAGGAGAGGAACACACAGCAGTAAAAAATAAACAAATAGCAATTAAATAATATAAACAATAGTAACCCTAAATTAATGCAAATAGAAAAAATTCACACAACAATCGATAGGAAATAAATAGAACGATCATGATTACTGTCAATCTTTAATAAAAAACGATTGTATATACTTAATAGTTATATTATAAAAAACGATTATATATACCTAGTAGTAACGTAACTATTACACGTATATATATAATATCCTACTTCTATTCTTAGGGTGCGTTCGGATCGATTTTTTATATATTTGACAAATATTTCAAATAGCAAAGATATTGAAAATATTAACTTTAATATATATTTGTGTATATTTGTATATATTTAAATTAAAGTTAATATATTGAAGATAATATATTAAAATGGTAAAAGTGTTCAAAAATATTTGCCAAAAATATTTGCCAAAAGCTAGTCAAAGTTGTTATTGGTTATTGTATAGAAAAAGTTCAAAATATTTGTTACTTTAATATATTTAGTTTAATATTTTATTAAGCTTAATATTGTGTTCGGCAAATGCAGATATTAGGCTTAATATATATTAAGTTTAATATTGCGTTCGGTAAACATTATATTGGTTCTAATATCTCTAATATATTGAGCGTAATGTGAAAAAAAAGTCGATTCGAACGCACCCTTAATCTAATTGTTATTTTTCGTTAAAAAAGTAACTCTTATAGTAACTTAGTAATAGTTTGTATATAAATAGAAATAATTATAATATAGAAATGATATTATAAATTTGTATAATTAAGCGAAGGAAATAAGGATAAATTAAATACCTAAATAAGCTTTGATATATATATATATTTAACTAGATAAGTAAGTTTATTTTAAGAATAGTATATCAGATTTAATATATAATTTATAAATATTTATTCAAACTAATAGTTGATCCTCTAAAAGGTTATATATTAAGTCTAATATAACCCAGTATATAAACTATTACTATAGGTTGTAATGTAAATTTCTTCGAGACAAGGAAACCTTCGAATATCCCACCTCCTCAAATACCCCCAATACCAAAGCCGCCATCTCCAGCTCTCATGGAAACTTTTCATGTACTTCTTGAGCACATATATGGGTTGAAAGAGATGGTTTGGAATGGATTAGTTATGGTGTCTATAGGTAGTATAGTGTAGTATACATGGAGAGAAAAATTTGAAAGGAGAGAAGAGCAAGCGGAGGTGAGGGAGATTCTAAAATCAAAAACTATAAACTACAAATCCCCAATCCCTAACTTTATAACAACCCTTCTTCATAACGATGAACTCCACTTACACATTTGGAAAAATTAAGTCTATAGAAAACAAGCAAGTATTATAAAACAAAAAAATCAAATACTCTATCTCCAACTTTTAAACTCAAAGAAACGAAAAGAAAAAGAAAAGAAATAAATTAAAATAAAAAAATAAATTAGATTTTAATATTATAATAAAGTATAAGTTATAAAAATAGTTTATTAGGAAATAATTTATTTATTTATAATAATACTAATAAAACAAGCATATAAAACTAAAACCCGCGAAGTATAAAACAATGAATATTACTTACTAAGTATATACACCTTTAAATATATATTAAATAAGTACTCATTTCCTCTATCTCGATTATTAGCTTTATTATATTATTAACAAAAAGTGCAAATGTAACTACATACTAATTATTAAATATATCTATTTAAGAAATCTCATTTCTTATTCTCCTTTTTTTAATTTCATACCTAGGTTTAAGTCTAAGTCTAGGTCTAGGTTCCTAGAGTTCCAGGTTGGAATTTACTATTAATATTATCAGGGCTATTAGCTTTATAGGTATTTATATAGTTAACGAAAGAATAAAATCAAGAGAGTCAACAGGATTATATAATATTCATTTACAATTTCATTTCCTTCCCTCTTGATTCTCTTCACTTTTACCTTCACTTTTATGCATATCTATAACATCTACAACATCTACAACATTTATAACATCTATAATATCTATAATATTTATAACATTTATAACATCTACAATATCTACAACATCTATAATATCTATAATATTTTTAAATTACTTAATAACTAGTTATTAATAATTATTAATAATTATAATCAAATCTTCTATCTATTCGTTTTACTTTTTTATTTATTTATTATTATTATTATTATTATTATTATTATTATTATTATTATTATTATTATTAT
>NGKI01000006.1:399703-409926 GCA_002162615.1 Myriosclerotinia duriaeana
GGGGGGGGTTTGATTAATGTACCTGGATCTCCGAAGATGATGGCGGAGCTGACTTTGGCCATGGTGGCGGCGGGCACCATCTTGGCGGCATTGTGCACCAGCTGGCCTCCTTGCGAGTAGCCTACCATGACGACTTTCGAGCTGGGGCAATTGGTGATGGCGCTTGTTACCATTTGAGCCCTGGGGTCAAGGAAATTAGCCGCTGCATGCATGTTTGGTAAATATGGGGAGTGGTGGGGGGATGCATACATCATTTTGCTTCCGTCGGGATCTCCTCCTTGCAAGAACCCAGGGATATCGGCGGCGTATGGAACACCTTGGACAGCCACATTGTTCGCGCCAACGGCGGTATTGAGAGCAGCGACTAACGGCGGTCCCGCTACGGTACCGAGGGTTCCTGTCTCGGTGGTTCCGCGAGCAAAGATAACCATCATTGGTGCACATGTACTTGCTGCAGCTTTAACACTCCCTGTGCCATAGGTGCCCGGGAAGATGGGGGCGGCTAGGACGGTAAGGGGGAGGAGCGAGAGTGATAAATATTGTGGAATCTGCATCTTGGAGGTTTGTCGTTTTCGTGAAAATAGTGATAGAATCGATGAAAAGTAAGCTTGAGTTGATTGATAAATTTAAATAGGACACGGTCATCCATTGGGATTGACATGAACTTATATCTTCCATCATACCAAGAACCTCAGTTACAAAAATCCCCATCAAATCGCAAACTAACACACAACGCCACAAAGCAATGAAAAGAAAAGTTGCGATTGGTTGCAATCACTCCAGTGCTTGCTTATTCCAGAAAATATGGATGGGATGAATCTGCGAGCAGCTGAGGCACAGATGCCGGATTTGAAACTCGTCTCAACCACACCCATCGTCATAACACCGAGGCAAAGAAGAAACCACATGGCAGCTTTCTCCTTCTGGTGTGATATGGCACATGTAAGATATTTAGACGTTTAAACTGCAACATCTGAAATCTGGGCGTTCAGGCTGTGTACTTCAAAATTCATCAACTTGAGAATAATGTGTTTGTATTGCTAATTATCGAGGAAAAATTTACCGACAGCTGGTGGAAGGATTGGTTTTTGTATAATGCCAATGTCCTTCAAATCAAAGATATAAGTTATTTTTGGGGCAGATCTCTCATCAGAATGTCTAAAAAATTCGAACATGTAGACCACCTCAAGACCTTAAAACTCTTCAAAGTCTGATACCGTTGCTATTCACGAGTGACTAGGAAGACAGCGCACGTTATCGTTTGTCTGTGCGAAGAGCCTCCAATGCAGACAGCGGAACGTACAAATTCCATGCACCGGTGCTAATTCTGTGGAGTAGTACTTGTATATACAATAATCAAGATGCTCGCATGCTTCAACTCGAAACCGGACAAAGTACTCTTTGGGGTTTGGGTTGATTTCGAAAAGTAGAAAATCTCGAAAGAGGGTTCGTTGAGAACTCACCATATCTATCCACTTTGCTTCTAGAACCCTTGTAGTACTCCCAATATTTATGGTTTTAATATTTTGCTTCGGCCATTTTTGCCAACTTCTTCAGAATCGTAAAGGGCTCGCATTATTTTGAGTGATCAGATCGCATATTATGTGCTGATGTTTGTTGCATCCTATCCTCATATTTTCATGGTGAAAGTTTATGCTATAGGAAAAGGACGATGAACCCTGCCACTTCCACTAACCTACGAAGTACCTCCTCTTCAATCATCAATCATCAATCATCTCAGAATTCCATCCATTTTCCCAACGGCAAACAAACCCTTCTCCTCCATATTTGCATCAATATCCTCAGACTAGACTCTTCGCTAATAATCAGAGTTTCAGTAAGCTCAAAATACTTTCCTTCATTGCAGATCAATCTGGATATGAATATTACTCCATCAAACAACGTGCGAACACCAAGAGATGGAAAATAACCTTAAGGTTAACCTTAACCTTAACCTTAACCCACCCAAATTGAGACATCGACGAAATTCGGCACCGAGTATTCCATACATGCATACACAAGAATCTTCAGCCATCTGTTGTTCATGGAGAAGATTGAAAAGAAAAGACGGTTATCAATTCATCCAACGGCGCGATTGATATTGCATTTATCGGCGCTATACTATTGTAGCATGACTAATTTACTTAACCAACACCCCACCGAGCACAGTGCAACACCTAGACAACACGATGATAGGACTCAGAGAATTCATCCAATGTCCCATCAGCAACACTATGGAATAAATAATTCCTTCCGTATTAACTACTGGGTGGACTAACGCACACCCGCCATTCAGCTGATTCTACTCTCCCATAATCCCATATACAAGTTCGCTAATGCCATATTCGCTGGGGAGAAAAGTTCTCTCTTCCCCCCTTACTTTGCCTTCGATTCGCACAGCTATACCATACGATAGCATGTCACCATGCAGAACAGCCTAAAAACATGATTTCCAATCCCATCTCCACCCTGCCACGGCACGAAATATAAAGGTGAATCATAAATTTTGAATCTCCTGTATGAACTGACTCAATTCTATCAATATTTCAGGATTGATTGGTTCATATGTCGGTGCAGTTACTCCTCCATTTTGTGACTGTAATAAGGCTCGATAAATGGTAACCAGAGCTTGTAGATATTCTACTAGTGCAGGATTGGCACGTAAATGACGCCCCAGTTCTCTTACGATATGAATTTTCTGGGTTCCTCGTCCTATTGCTCCCTCAATCCTTGTAGTTTCTGTGATACCGCTTGAGACTCGCGAATCTGAATTTGGAGACTTGCTTGCTGTTCCCTTTCCCTCTCGGGTTTCTGTAATAAATCTTGAGACTTGCGAAATTTGACTTGGAGCTTGTCCCGCTGTTCCTTTAACGATTGTATTTGTTGTAATGAAGCTTGCAACTTGCGAATCTTGACTTGGGAACTGTCTCCTTGTAATTTATGTTTGGGCAATTTTGGGATCAATCCTCCCTTTGAGCTTCCAGCTATGCCACCCGTGCTCGAATCGCCACGCTTCTTGCATTTATTCCCTCGACGTCGTATTCGCTTCTTGACAATTTCTTTGGGGGTAGTGGAGCAACATCACCGACTGCTGTTCCTTAATCTGGGACTCCTTCATTATGGCCTCAGGCCTCTTGATTTCTCTCCCCATCCACGAAAATTGACCACCTGTGTTCAAACGATCTTTATCACTGGTAGACAACCTAGTTAAGAACTTCCGTTGGCGCGGTTTTTGCCATGATGGTGCAGGGCCAGTAGTGACCGCATCGATTTGTGTTAATTTTTCATCTAACGCGAAAAATCAGCTTTGTGTATTCGCAACCAAAATTTTACATCACGGGGGTTAGAATATCTTA
Organism: Myriosclerotinia duriaeana; assembly: GCA_002162615.1. Taxonomy (NCBI): domain Eukaryota; kingdom Fungi; phylum Ascomycota; class Leotiomycetes; order Helotiales; family Sclerotiniaceae; genus Myriosclerotinia; species Myriosclerotinia duriaeana. The sequence continues at coordinate 403,060 of NGKI01000006.1, forward strand.
CCGTGGCTTCTGTTTAAGTTATTCAAATGACAAACTGCTCCATTCCCAACCTGCAACACATTTAATGGCCTCTGAAGTAGAAAAAAACCGTCGTTGCATGTATTCGCTCGAATTCAGAATCCGGCTTCTCTGGCTGCAGTTATAATAGCAGCATTTACATCGGCCCGTCTATATCCAGGAGCACGCCCTAAGCAGCATGCATGAGTAGACAATTCTACAAAGTCACGATTAGCTATGGTCCAGATTTCGAAGTCTAAACAACATACCTCTTATCAGAGTTTCGACACTAATTGTCACTGTACGTTTCTCTGTATGGCGCTTATTATTGGCGCAAACAATGGGGCTAGCATTTCCAGAGTTAGGGCCGGGTGCAGCATCAAATATTGGACCACTCAAATCAAGGGGATTAGATCCCTTGGAAGTGTTAGTATTCCAGGACGAGAAGGTCATAAACAAGGAAGTGCCATCATTTTGCACTTCTTTGCTAAGATCGCCAATAACATAGTCCAAATTGTACGCATCTTGACTATTCTCATCGAAAACCATTCCGAATGGACTTCCAGGAGTACGTGGGATTCTCGAGTCAGTGCTAACAGATCCTGGACTGTCGGCTTCAGATAAAATCTCGAGATCTATCTGACCTGTGATGAAATCGGCAGCGGGAGGAATATCGAATCCATGACCTCTGAGATATCCTTCAACATCGTTAGAATCGAAGAATTCGCCTTCAAAACCAGGAATAGTACATTTCATATCATCATTAATATTTTCACGGATCGGCGTGAAAGCTGCAGAAAAGGGGCCCATAGAGAATCCCGTACGAAACTTAGGCATGAGCTCATTGTCGGTGTCTGGGCCTTGGTTGGGATAATATGTACCTGCGCCTCCTAAGTGAACATATGGGGCACGCCATTCATGGAGCGATTCGTTTGCGGAACTGTTCAGACACTTTTTAATTCGTGCTAAACTTGCTTCCTTGGTTTCATATTTCATACAGTAGCCAAAGACCTTGTTGAATAGTTGTTCAGGGGGGTTTGGCATTGTGAGTAGCTGAACCCCTTGCTCCATCGTTGCGCGATGCACTCGACGTGCAAATGAAATCTCAAAGTAAGAGTGTGTAGTTGGTAGTGGGATCTGGGCGTACGGATAAAAGTTTTGGGAGAATTCGCCAATGGTAGGAGAAGGTATCTCGGCTCGGTAGTGTTGAATATCCATCGAGTCGAAAAGAAAGCTGGCATTATCTTCGGTAGCCCTGCTGACTACCTGTTTAGTTTCTTTCGTGTCCTGTTGACTGTATTTAGTCTGGCTATCTTCTTCAGAGCTAGTATCCTTCGATACAGTATATCCGCCCCAGGTATTGACCGGCTCGTTGGCAACTGGCTCTTCTGGAAGTGAAAGAGGAGGGGAAGGGCGGTGAGTGCTATGGCGATCTAATGAATGATTGGTCTCGATATGATATTCATGCGAAATTTTATCCGGCAAGTCACTACCGTCCCTTGAATTATCATCACTTACACTCTGCTTCGCGAGCGCGAGAAACCGTTGGGCAGTTGATTGAAGTTGCTGGCCAAATTCCGGTTCACGCTGTAGAAGACCTTTGCTTACAGCAAAGTCATAAAGGTTGATGAATATATTATTCATCTCCTCATTTGTGCCCCGAAGCTCTTGGACTTGTTTCTCTAAAGAAGAAATCGTTGTCTCTTTGCGATGACGGTAAGCTCTTTGGGCCATCCGAATTTGAGTTCTTCGCCTCTTGGTAATAATTAGCACTGTTGTAGTATCGACATACGTTTTGGTTTTTGAAAAGCATGTGGCGTCATTACTCCAGCTCAGACATCCCCGCTATGCATAGGAAGGATAGTTCGCCACAGGAACATGTTGAAAAAAAAACACAAGTAAACTCACATCAGCAGCAGTCTCATCCTTAGTATCAACTCGTGGTCTTCCTCTCGCCCTTTTCCGAGCTTCTTCATCATCATCGAGACTTGGAGACTCATCTCTGACTCTCTTCCTTCGTTTTTTCACAATCCCGTTCTCCTCACTTGGTGGTTTTGTATCACTACTGTCCCCAGTTTTCTCCAGCATTCCAAAGGGTATCGAATTCTGCATCTGACTCTTGATACTAACCATATTAGAATTGTGACTCCTACCATCATCATACCTTTCCGCATTTAAAATACCCAGAGTACTAGGGTATGTTGCTTGGAACGGATGGTTCATAAAGGCACCCTGTGAGAGCTGTTCTGTAGGGTTGAACATATGATTCTCCATGGCTCGATGAGGTCTCGAGTAATGTCCAACGAGGTTAGATATGGAGGGCGAAAGATGATACTGTGATATATTGGTAGGATAATTACTGATCGTGGATGAAGAGATTGATGTTGTGATGGGCGGCGTTGCACGTGAGTTGTAACTGGCGTCTTGGGCTGCCAAAGCACTATTGTTTCTGTTTCTAGGACGATTATTCGGAAAGATAGAGCCGGTAGCACTGGAAGTTGAATTGACATTATTGGATGAAGAATTGTTGTTAGTGTTTGTTTGCATAGCGGCTTGGGTAAGAATTGACAAAGCGTCAACAGGATAATTATCCTGTTGTAGAGGAAGATCATCGTATGAAGGGTTCATCTCGAGTCTTCGACCAAACTTGTGGGCGGGGGGTGGAAGTTTCCCACCACTTTTTAACACACTTTGGGAGACTAAAAGAGAATATTACGCCTTATAGTTGATTTGTCGTCAGCGTGTATAATATCAAGCTGTTGGTTGAATAAAAATTCACATTAACGCCGACATTAGTACAATATCCTTTTTCCAGTAGTCAAGTTGCCTTGGAACGACCTCGGGAAGACAAGAAAGGTCAATTTGTCAGCTTTCTTCCATTGACCCTGACTCCCTGAGTGACTGACTGTATGCCTGTATGTCTGTCTGTATGTACTTCTTTTTTTCCCTTTCCTTGCTCGGCTTTTGAGATGAAATGCAGTATGTATGTAGGTACTGGATCGGTATGCAGTACCCAGGTCTGCAGCCCAGCTTCGTATATGTGAGCACTAATGTCAACTTGATTTTTAAGGTTATTAGTGATCAATGCCGCATTGCCTGGGTTTCTTTATTGCAGATGTGACGTTTTCGTTCATTCGTTCATTCGTTCAATTGTTCAATGTTCAATAATGTTGTGGTAATAATAATGGAAGGAGATTTCAAGAGAGTTTGCCGAGGTAAGTTATATTTAAAAACAACCATTTTTTAATTTGATTACTATTCCATTGTGGGGGATCTCCGGTATGAAATAAATATAGGATTATTCAGCTGCTTACATCTCAAGAATCAAGATCAACCTTGGAACCTCATCAGATTTCAATTAATAGATTCAAAAGTCATCCGATAGGTATCCGATAGGTATCTTGATTCGCAATGCAGATCCAAATATGTAAGATCTTGCTAGTCGGTCGACCTAGAATAGTAGAACTACTTATTACTCTATTGAGGCATTGCAAACTCGGAAGATCCGCAAATCCGTTCCCTATCATCCGATTTGTAGACCAGAGACAGAGAGAGAGAGACCAGGGTTATATAATACCCAGATGTAGTTACTGTTACATAGACTGTCTATCTAAGCGCTGTACGGGTATATTCCGTGACCAACAGGACTTCTAGACTCCTCAGACTCCAAAAAGGATCGAGGAGTTTACCCTCATATGTTCTCCGTCGCTGAATTGTGCTTTTATAACCCGAATACGATACGATAACTACCCTCTCAGGGGTTATATTACCGGTAGATTCATTAACAATTTTGAAGTCACAGATGCTTTCAGAACTTCCAAGTTCGTTTATGTTTATATCAAGAACGTATCTCTATTCCTGAACTTTTAAGTTGAGCCTTACTTTACAAACCATTTCCCGATCAGCATGATATTATAGTGCAGCATGTAAGATATCCTCAACGCCTTTAAAACGACCGAGTATAGAACAGTAAACACCAGTCAACTTAAATAAAGACAGAAATAACGACCTTGAATGATGGCGCAAATTCGCGGCCCTCTCCGGTTGGGGTTGAGAGCAGCAACTGTCAACTCCCATCTTGATTGAACCGAGCCGCGCAAAATACCCTTCAGACCAACCCCATTTGACCCGCAATGCTTTTATGAAACCTTTGATGACCAGCTGCAGAGACCTACGACATTTCCGAAAAGAAGACCGGGTATCGTTATGTCTATGCAAAACCGAAGATGAAATCCCCCATGCTCGTTTGCGTCGTATCGGTGCTTTTATAATTGTACATTGGAAGTGAAAGTATGAAGTTGAGATTAAAGACCTTGATGACCTGATGAAGATTCAACAACATTATCCGATAAATTGATGAGAAGTTGTGCAAGGCATCGTTTTGTAGCAGCGTCATCGCGCAGGACCGAGGAAAACGTGGCATCGCGAAGAGGTTCGGGCAGACATTGACGGAGGGCCTCTCGAGCTCGAGCATTGTCACTCAATCTACCAGTGATATTAGTGAAATGAAATAAAAGTCTTAGAAGCTCTCTCACCGAAGGAAACATCGGACGACATGCTTCAACAATCGTGCCGTTTGTTGTTCAACAAGTTGCGAAACCATATTGCTGAGTACTGTGCCGACAGCATAAAATCTCTCGTAGGTGGCACAGATATAATTCAGACCGTGATCATCGAGGAGGATCTTCTGCACAATGAAGATTGCAACCGTCTTGCTAAGTTCTGATCCGGTCTCCATGATCCGAAGACATAATGGAATTATTTCGGTAGTAAGGAGGAAGTTTATAACATCAGATGAATCATTCTTGACAAGGGCGCCGATGACTCCGAGAGAAGTAAGACGTAGATATTCGAAGGGTCGGGACTTGGAAGTAGTATTGAGGAAAGGATAGAGAAAGAGAGGAATGTGAGCTATTGAGATTAGTACTGCATTATGTCAATCAATGTGTAGGTGACTAACCATTCAAGAAAAGCGCGCGAGTCTCGTTATGAGATGCAACACATTGTAGAAGTGCCAAGGCGTTGCAGACTCTATTTGATGCGGCGGCGGTAAGTTGGGAGGGGTTAAGCAAAGTATAGACCGAGATGATCTCTTGGAGAAGTGATGTCATGACACCTGAATCTGTCAGCAAGCCATATCATTATCCTATCGAGCTGCATGATTTACCAAAAGAATGCCACAGTATCAATGCAAGCTCTGGTACTTGTTCGCGCTTCTTGCTGAGCTCCAAAAGAGCAGCTTCCCTAGTTTCTTCATTGAGTAAATCTGCAATGAAGTTTAAAGTCCTCCTATTCTCTTCCGAAACGTTGGAATCGATCATGGTTGGGTCTTGTCCGTGGTTTGAAGAGATTGAAGGTACCGCGGCGTTGTGGTTTTGACCTTGAACCGCCATGCGATTATAATGGGCGGCAGCCTGAGCTGCTGCTGCATGCTGTTGCTGCGCCTGTTGATGGTGGGTCTGCTGGTGCATCCATGGTTGGTCAACCTGCGGATTGTATTGATGTTGATGAGAGAAGATGTGTGTCCCCGGGAGCATGGAGCTCATTATCGCGATAGCCAACGAGGTGAACTCGAAGGCCAGAAGATCCTTAGATAGTGTAGATAGGAAGTGTTGAGCTTTTGCAGATCGTCGCAAGTAATAGAGTCTCAAAAAAGTGATCTCAATCAGTTCGAGAAGGGCGAGGTGAGGGGTAGATTAATTGTTAAGATTACGTAGGTATCTACTGTGGGAGGGAGCAAGTCATCGTGTTCTCCGATGTGCTGTAGCGGGGCGGGAGTTCTTTAGTACATGAATCGGTTAAGATTCGGGATATTGTACTCAAGCCCTTAGATATTAGGCTACTTTAGTAGTGAAATGCGTAACCGAAAAACCATATGCATATGATGTACAAACTGTGTGGTTCTTTAGACCATACCAGTATAGTATAAGGCTATATATTGTGTAGAGTTATATACTGTGTAAGGACTGTATAGGAACTGTGTAGGAACTGTATAACAAATATTTAAAAAAAAAAAATAATAATAATAAAAACCTTGAAGTTATATATAAATCTATATTTATTAAATAAAATAAATAATGAATTAATGTAATATATTTATAAACTGAAACTTTTTATTATTTTCTATTTTGCAAGGTTTTTCTAAAAGTTTTATTAGATTATTAAAATAAATACATTATATACTTAGTTTTTTTTAATATATTTTATTATTTAAAACTAAAACGTTAACAAACCTTTATAAGTTTATAATAATATTATTGTATATTAAAGATTTGATTTTTTTTGGTATTTAAAATTATATATACTACTATTGTACTATAGGGAATATAATTTTAAATAATATATTAAAGATATTATAAAGTATATACAAGCTTTAATTAAATAAAATTTTAAAATTATATAATAAATTCTATACTGTATAGTGAATTTTATAATGTAGGAATTCCTATACAGTTCTTATACAGTTTTTATATAATCTTTATATAATATATAACTCTGTATAATATATATATTATATTCTCGTTTTGTATAATTCTATTAAAGTAATATTTATTATTTTACTTATTTATCTATTATATAAAAGTTATAATTATTAAGATAATTCATTTACTGTATATGTAATTATATATCTTGTTTATTATTTTAAAAGAGCTTTAACTATTAAAAAGGAATTCAAGTTTTATTTATTTTAATTTAAATATAATTACTTACTTAATTGAATAATAATTTATTAAAGAACTTTAATTATAATTTTACTTTTTTTTATTTTTTTTTATTTTTTTTAATTTTTTTAATTTTTTCTTAATTTTTTTATATTTTTTATATTTTTTATATTTTTTATATTTTTTATATTTTTTATATTTTTTATAT
>NGKI01000006.1:410257-421105 GCA_002162615.1 Myriosclerotinia duriaeana
TTTTTTATATTTTTTATATTTTTTATATTTTTTATATTTTTTATATTTTTTATATTTTTTTATATTTTTTATATTTTTTATACTTTTTATATTTTTTATATTCTTTTATATTCTTTCATTCTTTTCAAAAAATAAAAAATTAATTAAATTAATTAAAATAATTACAAAAACAAATAAAAAATATAATAAAAATCTTTAATTGAAAAAATATTAATCATTAATAAAAAGAAATCTAATAGCGATTCTTTAAAACTTAATTCAATTTAAAAATATTAATATAAATTTTAAACTTCGTTTATATTTTAAAGAAAAGAAATTTTATAGAAATTTTAATATTTATAAAATTTAAATTTAAATTCTTTAATTATTTATATATCTTTTTATATTTTAATTATTAAAAATAGTTAGTATATATCTTAATTAAAGATCTTTAATATTAATATACTATTTTGAAAAAAGTATTAATATTCAAATCTTTTATTCCTATTAAAATAACAACTTAAAAACTACTTATATACTCCGAGTATAATGCAATTCTACCTCTTCATTGTCCTGTATAAAAACATAATTCATCTTTTACATTAATGAAATTCCTAAAGCTTTCAAGGTTATGAAAAGAAGGTAGATAAGTTCAAATTATCACCCCAGACCCCACTAATTTCTACAGCAAGATTGACCACTGTACTGACAGACCACAGTATTATCAAGCCCCATCCAATCTTCCTGCTCATTATCCACTTATTCATGGGTACCGCAATGAGGAGCCCGACTAAAGTGATGAGTAAAGTGATGGCGCTGACCATCAGTGTACCACTGACTTCGATTTGATATGGCTTGTATTTGATGTCTTTGTTCGGATGCTTAGAGTGTTTTTGGTTGGCCTCTTTAATCGTCATATATGCGCCGCTGACACCGATGCCGAGGAGAATATTTAGCATCGGTCCTCCAAAGCATGCACTAAGCGCCATAACAGGGTATCCTAATCTGGCGACCGTAATATCGGCGACGAGGTCTCCTAATGAATTTCCAACGGCGAATATGGTAAGGCCAAGTATTGCATCTGAGATATTTAAAATGACACCAAATGCTTTGAGAACTCCGACAACTTCATTGGCAATAGTGGAAATCCAAGCAATAGCTACGACGAACCCGAGGAAACAAAGCAGGAATCGATGTTTAGGGGGCTTCGAATGGCTTGTTGTTAGTACGAGAATGACGAATGCTATCAGGGATCCAAGAAGGGAAAATAAAACCAAGCGTGTGAGCGACTTTGAGTCACCATTCTCACTATTAGCCCAAAATATCGATACTACAAAGAGAGGTGCTGTAAACAATTGGAGTATGACGAGCCAGCGGTTCCAGCCTCTAGAAGTTTCTGTATCGGGTCCACCGTGTAACACATCCTCGTGGGCCGAGTTGGTCCTCTTGGGGGGTGACATGGGAATCGGACGCAAATGAGTATGATGATGCTCGGCCGCAATTGCTACAGCGGCAGTATTGTGTTCACTGAAGTTGGAAATAGGCGACCGAGGGAAATCCTCGGTCTGAGTATCCCGTCGACTCCGCTGATAATGTGACCACTCGAATGGCTCTGCCTCCGAAAACAGTGATGGGGTATCCGGAATTAGTACTGGGCCCGTATTTCTCCTCCTCGATGTACCGGATCCCCTTCTTTCTTCAGAGTCCGTCTCTTCGTCCTCGTCTCTAGATTCAGATTCGACCACTGGCAATGTGATTGCTAGAAGAAAAATGCTAGGGGCCGAAATGACGCTAATGAATTTATCCCATCCGCTCTTATCTCTCCATGTACATAGTGTGGGAAACAAAGATGAAAGTAGTATTTGTGGGCTGGATAATATGCGATATGGCCACCATCTAATTGGCCTTTCTGTGTAATACAACTCATGCTCCAGATTAACTGACTCGGGTGTCATTTCGGAATCTGGTAACATGATACTAGGAGCCTTAGAACTAGATTCTGATATCAATACTGGCGAGTCCGTGTATAAAGGAAATTGTAAAATTGGCGATTGTATCCGGGTTCGCGAGCTATCTCTCGATGAAATTGGGATTTGAAGTCGAGGTCGCTGCACTGCTCGCGATCTAGTAGAATCTGTCGGACTCTTAGGTTGTAGGTCAGGAGAAAGATGTTGTCGGGGAGATGGTACTGGCGAGTCATTCCCAGGCGGTGCCAAGAGATCGTCATTCCAACGCGGCGTGTCATTTGTGAATATGTTGTCATTTTTTGATCCATCAAACGACGGGGGAGGTGAAATAGAAAACGTTGGCGACCTAGGAGCGGGACTGCCAGTTGTAGATGGCACTTCTAAGAGGCGTGGGAAAGTTGGAGTGGCTGCCACAATGCCAATATCTGGCACATCTGCAACAGTAAAAGCAGCAGGATGAGTAGATTTATGAGCTAATGCAGCATTCATAGAAACGGCTCTACTGCGCATGGGGTCTAGCCTTGGGCGCTCTACATCATTCTCGCTACGCTCAGTAGGATTTATACTCGAAGCATATTCCGAAGCCGGAGCCGATGTTGTTGCAGATACTCCAAGTGATACCGAAGGGTCGTCCGAATATCGGCGTAAATTTATCGGCTGCCCATGCGGGCCCCGAGACTTTTGTAACGATGAGAGAACCGACCTGAACTCTAGAGCACCCAGCAAACTAGGACGAATGGGAGTTAAGGTGTTCCTGCGGCTACCAGCTGGCCGTATTACTCGCATACTGCTAGCCACTTCAGCAGCAATCTGCCTCCCTTCATCTCCATCTTCATCACTGTCTTCATCTTCTCGGGCTTGAGGATGAGGACTCGAGCCGCGTTCTAATGCCGCAAAGTCTTCGTCATTATGGGAGGCTCTCTCTCCCGCAGGAGCATCTTCGTCGTCACCATCTTCTTCGGTGACCTCTATTTCTTCGTTCGTCATTGCCAAGTACTGACCACGAGCTGCGGCTTCCCTTTCACGATTCTTTCGTCGTGCTCCCAAATACCAATGCCACGCCACAACTATCACTACATAAAAGAGGTAAAATCCAATCATCGCAAAACATTCCCACAGGTGAAGAACGCCATCGGCAAGAAACACCATGCTGAAGCTTGCTGCAACTATAAAGAAGCCAATATCCCTCACAAATGTCTTTTTCCCAACCTTGAACTCTCTTACTAAAGCCATAGATCCTGCGACAACTGCGGTAATAAATCCAGCTGCTCCAATAAGCTCACCAACCGCAAGACTGCCACTATGTGAACTCATGGCGGCGAACGTCGAGAATACATCCGGGCTACCATTACCGAAAGCTAGAAATGTTACACCCGCCATACTCTCACTCATGCCCAATATGCTTGCAATTGTTGATAGATTGATACAGAAAAAGTCGCTCGCTGCGATTCCGATCGTGGAGAATAACAATCCAAGCCATAGTATGAGAATGATGAGAGCCACAGGCTGTGCCTTCGGGAGTTGGCAATAGTAAAGCGAAAGGTAATTGAGGAGTCCTGCAGTTTCATCGGGACAATTTGTTAAAATGAATTGACATTTGTCTTCTGCGTGATGTACAAGACGACACTATGAAGTAAATCTCAGTACAAAGTTCAACATAGTATATTGCATTTACAAACCTCTTCATCCCGTTTCACAGGTCTCCTACTGTCCAACGCATCGAGTGCTCGTTTCTGTGCCAGGCCATATTGAGAACCATGGCGATATCGCGCGCTTTGGTCTGCGACGAGACTTATCACAGCTAAGAGTGAAATGATTAATATGGTAAGATAAAAAGCTCGTAAGTTATATTTGGATCGTGTCGGTGGGCGGTGGGATGACACCATAGTCGAAGATATTCGATGCATTCAAGGTCCTTGATGCATGATCTGATTTGAACTTGATGCTTTTTTTGTCTGAGAATGCGATCGCGATGATAATTATATTTATTAGAAGACTTCGTACATTAGAAAATAAGAATTATTAGTATTCACAAAAAGAGATTCAAAGTCTTTTAAAGATTTCAGAACTTGGATGTGCTAGGCTGGCTAGGCTGCTAGATTTATTAAACTACCAAGAGTTATTCATTCATGAATCATGATGAAATGGATGGATGGATGGATGGATGGTTCAAATCATGAAGGTTTTGGTAGGTAGTGACTAGTACTAGTGAGGAGGTTTCGTCATAAAGAGTTAATAATAAATGTCCTTCGTATGAATGGCTGGTCTTATCAAGCTAGTAGTAGTAGCTGGAGTACGTAGGTAGCTGGAGCTAGAGCTGGAGGTTATCGATAGTTGATAACTTGATAGGTAAGTCGATAATCGCGATAAACTTGAGATAAGACCGACCGACCAATACGAAGTGCCTACTAGGTAATGAGGTACATAGTATACATATGGATATCCTTATAATAATACTGATATCCAATATGAATGAGACTTTGGAATGATTGTGCCAAATACAACGGAATTTTATCATCTTCCTCGTTTTCTACTTAGGTAGGTAGTAGTTATTAATCAAAGCCAATAGGTAGAGTAAGTCGATGTCTTATGTAAGCATTTCATTGATACCTGAGGTATTAAACTAAACTCGCGACTTGCCCCCCCCCGGCACACCGAATCCCCGCTGTCCCTACTTCGTACTTGACCCCAAATGTAAATAATGAAAATAAACAAAGTCTAAGATTCTCAACTCAACATCATTGCAACAAAATTATCTATCACGGCAATTTTATTTTTTGAATATGCCTAGAGTCGCACAAAATCCACGCGCGAGTAAGGGCAGAGTTGCTTCTGGCTCTTTACCAACTCCTGCAAAATCTCCCGTGAAGTATGATTTTCCTGGTTGCTATGGTGTTTAAAAAGTCCATGTCTTTGGCAGATATGATGCTCTTCGTTTGCGCTCTGCAGAATGAAGCTTTTCAATACTGACATCAACAGAGTACCTCTAAACGATACATCGCCAGTAAAATTGGCTCTCAATGATGATGCGCAGGAAAAGGCAAGACGATTAAAATCAAGAAATGCCCACCACGAAACTCAGATGAACGAAATTAAAAAGGCCGCGACTCCACGAAAATTGTTGAACTTCGATCGAGCAGGGAGCTCTTCGCCTTCGTTAAATCACAGAACCCCGGGGCGAATGGGGAAAGAAAATGATCTCGATGGCGGGGTCATGATGGTGGGAGGGAACGCAGTAACCCCTATGAAGCGTGTTCCAATTCTCGCCAATTTCGAAGAATGGATGAAGATGGCCACGGACAATAAGATCAATGCTGCAAATTCCTGGAACTTTGCGCTCATTGATTATTTCCATGATATGTCACTTTTGAAGGAGGGTGATGGAGTCAATTTCCAAAAGGCCAGTTGCACTCTTGATGGGTGTGTAAAGATATATACGAGTCGAGTCGACAGTGTGGCTACAGAAACCGGCAAACTTCTCAGTGGGTTAGCAGACAGTGGAAACAACAAGAAGAAGAGGGGTGATAATGAGGAGGGTGAAGGTGATGAGAGCGAGGAGGAGGTAGAAGACGAAGATGGAGTTGTTAGGAAGAAGGCAAAGAAGAGGGTACGTAAGGCTTACATACATTCTTATTTTTCCCTTTCTCAATCTGCGTCCATTACTTTTCGAGACTGGGTCAAATCTCATAGTTGGGGTAGCGGGCAGGATTATGTCTGCTCTTTACTTATCCGAACCCCTCTTACCCCCCGCTGGTGGAGTATTAAGTGTTAATGGGGAATCTCTTGTCGAGTGGCATGCCTCGAGAAGAAGAAGATGGCGGAGTTTCATCTCGATATAACATGAGACGAGACAACATCCAATACATACGACCATAGACTGAAGAGAATTGGGCATCCCGTCCGCTCTGCCATACACAAGCTTCAGATCGGTGGATTAGTAGTTGGGTGGGTGACCACCAGCGAATCCCCACTGTTGTATGTAACTCATTATTTTGCTTTTTGTTCCATCCCGCCAAGTGGAAATACGGTGGAGCGGAGGCAAAGGTGGAGTGGACACTGATCAATCCACATCACGCTGCAACCTTTTCCCGATAATTGTTCATGTAGGGATTGGTGCCGGATTTTTTTTGCTTGGCTTCCATCTGCCTTGACTGGGTTATAAGCTAAAACACGCCCACGCTTTCAACAAACAAGTCAAATATCTTTGATGGTCTAACGGTCATGATTTCCGCTTGTCATTATCTGACAATGCGCGGGAGACCGGGGTTCGACTCCCCGTCAGAGAGTTCTGAGTTCATGCAACTATATATATTTTTTGTTTTATTTTTGGGTTTATTATTCCCACTCAATTACACAGAAATCTGAATTGCAAAATTCTGTTTGTGAGTAGAAGAATTTTGGTTGGTTCCATCCAGTCTCTTAGCGAGAACTAGTAAAATCCATTATCATTGATTTATCCCGAGATTCACCCGCCATAGATTCTAAGCAAGAATTATATCACTAAAATTCAGAACACCATTGCTCTGGCACCTTTCTACTTCCATGAGGTCTAAAATATCCAGATTGCAACCCTCTATTTTGAGCAGATTATGTCGATTTCGAACCACAGCGCATCAATGCCACCTTACAAATGCACTAGGAAAATCACAGCTAATCAAAAGTTTAGACACAACGCTCATCAGAAGCAACTCTTGCAACTTCATTCTCTGCATTACAATTAAAAAAGTTTGAACTCGAATTCTCTGTCGACCCTTTGTTCAAAAAAGCATCTGCGGATTTCGATGAGGGTGGAGCTAAAGGTCTCCTTCTGAATCACCTTTCAATCGATTCAAAAGGACGTATAGTTTTTGATAGTAGCGATGATGCAGGCGACGCATCAGGAGAAGGTCAAGGTAGAAGACGGAAAGAAGATGCCATCGAAGAAGATGAAGAAGAAGTTTTGGAGTCGGCAAATGTTACGCTGAAAGACAATGAGGATGAAGAGGATGATGGAGATGATGTGGAAATAGATGTGGAAGCATTAGGAGTCAAGTTTTTCCCAAACTTGGATTTCCTTGAAGAACAGGATATTTGTCCATCCCTAAAGAACTTCGACCTTGGAGATCCTTCTGGTTCCATGGATATCCCATTCTTAAAGGCACCAGAAGATTGGCGACAAGAAAAAGACAAGTCAGAAGACAACGGCGTAGGTGACAGATCGGGCATTTTTCTAGATGACGACAACCCAGTTGGGTTTGATGACGACGATGATGGACTTCTCGGAAACTTCGATATTCCAGATGATGCTGGATTTGGTGAAGGTGGTGAAGCTTGGGCTCGTGATGCTGCGATTGAACCACGAATGAGAGTCCACGATGTCGGATATGATAATGATGGTGGCGACGGTGAGGATGGAGATGGAGGTGCTGGCTCATTCGACCCTGAGACTGGCGAGTACGTCATTTCTCTTGATCGTGGATCTAAGACCGAAGGCGGTCATAATGATATTTTAAGTTATTTCGACGAGGCGTTGCAGAAGAATTGGGCCGGTCCTGAACATTGGAGGATACGAAAGATTAAAGATATCAATAAACCAGCAGTGACGAAAGCTCGCAAGGAGAAAGAGCCTTTCGAGATTGACTTTATGTCTCCGTTAAGTGCTAGTCTCGCTGAAACCATCTATACACATGCAGCAACCAATGCTACGATATCACTACCGAAGAAAGACTGGAAGTCTAAGACAAGGAATCTTCTTCCTGATGATAAGCATTTCAACTCTAAACAACTGTTGCGCCTTTTTCTCAAGCCTAAAGCTAGAATGGGTAGTCGAAAATCTGGATTCGGCGCCAAACCTGGGACATTTGGTCAAAAGAAAGAGGATGATATTCCTGAAGGCGAAATTGGTGAAGATTACTGGGCACGAAAAGAAGAACCCGCTCAAGCATTGGAGGACGAAGCTCCACCTCATGGAGACTACGACGCTAATTTCTTCCAAGACGATGGGTTGGCAATGCCAGGAGGTATGGATGATGACGATGATATGGAATTCGCTGATGCACGCGAACAATTCTCACCTGGAGCCGAAGGACAAGGTGCAGTTGGTGTTGATGGTATTGCTGCTATACTGAATGCTGGGTCTCAAGGTGTCGATGGCGAAGAGGGCGCTTTCGGTACACAGTTGGTTACACAAAGTCGAAGATTGAGACCTGAATATGTGCAATATGCTAGGGTTGCAAAGAAGGTTGATGTAAGGAGATTGAAAGAGGAATTATGGAAGGGTATTGGATTCAGTGAGCCTGAACAACCTGTAAGTTTCCCATGCCTCGCACTCCAAATCATAACTTGATCACTAATATCACAAAACAGGATACCTCGCTCTCTGCATCACGTCTCCCCACCCCACCTATTAAATTACCTACCGATGAAAACGAAACCCTCCAATTCACAACCGTCATGCAAAACCTCCAGAGTGTATATCCAAAACAAGTCATGAATGATATCTCGACCAGTTATTGTTTTATCTGTCTTTTGCATTTGGCCAATGAAAAGGGGCTTGTCATTGAGAAGAAAGAAGGTTTAATGGAATTGGATATTAGGAAGGATCCAACTGCGGAAATTACAGTCGAGTAGCTAAAATAACTTGAGGAAAGACTAAACGCTAGAAAGTAATGAAAAGAGGCGTTTGGATGTCATTGATCATTTGCTATCTTATCTTTTTTCGTTTGGGCTTCTGTTTCTACTTGTATTTTTGCTTGTATGCGTGGCAATACATTGTGTGTTTCAGTGGGCGGGAGGAAGCGATAGGTGGTTGTATTGCGGAGTGTGGGATCCTTTGTGTGTGTGCGTGTGTGTATGTGTGTGTGTGTATGGGGTGGTATGAAATGGAACAAGAAGATGAATTGAGATGAGATGAGATGATATAAATCCAGTTTATGATGATGATTGTTAAGGAAATGAAGGAAGTTAGTTCAAAGTGGTGTGATGACCTTCATACCCTAGTGGCCTTTACTAATCTCCGTTTTTGTGTGAAGCGTTTGTGGTTTTTCGACAAACTGATGGTCTTTACTACGTGATATAATACTGTTGTTGTGTGTATGTATAGTGAGGTGAGGAAGTGTCGTTTGTTATTTAGTTTGCTCTTTTACTTTCCAGCGTCTTTTCTGTTTTCAGTGTCGTGGTGCAAAGTTGTTCCCATTGATCTGATGTTGAATGCAGCAGAGATAGATGTATAAGGGGGCTAGGGTTTTCATCGTTTAACACTCTTTTAACCACATCTTATTGATATTCAGTAGTTGCTAGTCACACTCAAAATTATCGTTATTTCACTCACTCGTTAAGTATATTGGCACAAAGTTTATTTTTTTGGGGTTTTGCAAAGAAATTCTATTTTTTGGGGGGGGGAGTTTCTGGATTTCCCATTCTGGGTATGCGCTTCGACTAGGACCTACCAAGTTAAGGATGCGAGCTCGATTTATATGGGAACTTGGAAGATGGAAGATGGAAGAGTGAAATGGCAATCACTCAGTCCTCAGTCAAATCAATAACGTCCCTCCCCCTCCCTCTTCTTCTTCGAAAATCCTCAACCTCTTCCCCCCCAAAATCCTCCTCAACTGCTCATTCGCGCTCCGCACAAACTGCTCCCTTGCGCGCCGCACCAACTCCTCCCTCTCCCCCTTGGTCGCGACGGGCCGCGGGCCCTCCATCTCCAACATCCACCTGGATACGCGTTTCCTTATTACAGCATGGTTATAGGTGCGGCGGCCCCAGGGCTCCGAGTCGAAGAGTTCGCCGCCCGGGAGGTGGCGCGGGGCTTCGCGCTTCATGGATGCGACCATGGCGTCTTTGACGCGCGAGCTCAGGTGCCGGTGGTGCGGGGCTAGGTGGTGTTGTCTGCAGAGGGCGTGCAGGTAGGCCGTTTCGCTGGGGGCCCAGAGTTGGCTTCTTGCCATGGTTGGGGGTTGGGGTTGGAGGTTGGGTTGGGGTTGGGTTGGGGTTGGTTGTGGATGGCTGCGGTCTGGAAGATGATAGGTACGGTAGCTCGCCTCTCAAGTTTCGTTTGGAAGTCTGCGAGGTATGGTATTCGGGATTGGATTGTAGGGATGAAATGATGAGATATCCTACCCCCAACAGCGACACAGGCATTCATCCCTCGCCAAAACAAGCATGCGCCCCCTCGGGTTCTCTCTTTGAATCTCTCCCCAAATGATACTGAGTATATCGCTATTCATTCGACAGATGAGCTTCGGATCAATGCTATTATTGTACCATGTTGTGATACTCCGATTACGAGACGCTTGATCAAAAGAGGGAAGAAGGAAATGTTTGAACAGTTGCATTGCATTGTTGCATGCGATGGTTGTGAGACTTTGGTTGGCAGGATTGGACTTTGGAATGGTAGGGCAGGAACTACCTATCTATCATACACATATAAATGGCTACTTCTAACTACTCTTCCATCTACATATCTAATTATCAAACTAAGTAAACCTTAACTTTTACATTTCATATGGCATTAACCTCACACCTTACCTTTGATAATTTGTTATTTCAATCATTATTAACAATTATTCATCATTCGAATAATATCGAATATAATATCGAATACCCCAAAAATTCCCGCTCCACCTACGATGACATCATGATACAAACAGGAGCGAGATTCATGCTGGGATATAATATAATATATAGTATATAGCCCTGGAGAATATAGTATAGTATAGTACTCTATTAGAATAAAAAGAAAGCCAGGATAGGATAGGGAAGCATTCTATTAATATCAATTATATTCCAACTTCCTCGTGATTTGATATGAAAAGGCCGATAGATAGATAGATAGATAGATAGATAGATAGCCCTAGGTATATATGTATGTATGTATGTATGTATGTATGTATGTATGTATGTATGTATGTATGTATGTATG
>NGKI01000006.1:438130-467235 GCA_002162615.1 Myriosclerotinia duriaeana
GTTTTGTAGTTCGAGGTATGAAGGGAGTAGAAGTTGATTTTGTTGAAGAGTGGAATTGTAATTGAAGGGGGGTGATTTTTTTGTATAGTGAGATTGTAGTTGTTGTTTAGTTTGAGTTGATGTAATAGATGTAGGATTTAATGTTATATTGATAGCTTGAATTTTTTGAATATATTTTAATGTATATTGAATAGAGTAATATTTTTTAGCAAAACGTATTTATAGGTAAAGCAGAGTATATTGTTTGATATTTTAATAAATATATTTTAGTTATATTGTTATAAGTGTATATTATTGTTTAAAATTTGTAGTCTTTTTAAATAAATATTAATCTTAAATATTATAAAAAGGTATATTGTTTTTTATAGAATCCAAGTCTTTTAATTTGCAATATTACAAAAGCTTTGTATTGATTATTAATTAGTATTGGTATTATTTGGTGGTTGATGGTTTTGTGTAATGTAAGTGTTTTTGATTATAATGTATTATTCTTTGATTGATTTTATAAATGTATAATACAAAAAGCTTTTTATAAAGAGCTTGAAAGTTTAGTGCTTTGGTTAGGCTTTAGCTTTATACAGTTTCTTATACAGTTACATGATCCTTATACCGATATTGGTTATCCAGCTGTGGTTATCTGGATTAATCTTTTAAATATAGAATAGAACTTAGGTTTAGATTTAGATGTAGACTTAGACATAGATATAGATTAGATATAGATTAGACATCACGTAAACGTTAATCATAATTCAAAAGTTATACTATTGACTAGTATTCACAGGTCTACCTAGGTATCTCACGAGAATCCAATACCGATTGAACTGCATGACTACAGTGCGACTCGATGCGGAAAGAAAATGTAACATGTCATTAGCTTTTCTAGACAGAAATATCTAACCTGATATATCCCTTATAAAGCAGGTTCGAACCTCATCGTTTGATCCACCTCACCTTATGATACGCCTTACAAGTTTCTTGTAACTATCTTACCTACGCAGCAGTAGCAGTTCACTAGCTTAGACCTATCTTTGATTCCTCGAATATGAATGATTCTCGTGAGTCCCACGAGTTACAGCAGCTCACCGACGGATTTGAGATTACATAGATCAAGAGCCCTTCTTGACCTTGACGCTACCTACCACAACCCTTTCTCTTCCTTATCGCAAATAATTATGCCATACTGCATAATCTCCTCAGCCTATCAAGTAAAAGATGATAGTTTCTCTGGTGTTCCATTTAATTGGGGACTATGAGGTAGATGGGTTGATAACGACGACGTGGCTAGATAGATGTTCAAGTATTTGGTTGCAAACATTCACACCATGACTATAATTCATCATATTAAGACCATAGTGTATTAATGTCGAGGCTCAGATGGTTCATCGAGTAATCGTTCTATCTAGCTGTGACCACCAAAACCCCCGAAATTCCATAAGCTTTGAACAAAACAATACCCCTCGAGGTCTACCCCCCTTGATCCCCGCTTCCCCATCCCCTATTCCCCATTCTCCGCACCATCCAATATTGATTAAAACTACCGCGCCAGTCACATCACCGACCATTGTGCATGGAAAAGATCGAGAAGATCTCATCTCGAAGAAGCGAAGTCAGGGGGGGGAGGCTTTCATTAGCCGAAATAACAGGCGGAATTTGACCACTCGATATGTTATATGAGATGCTTTCAACTTATGAGGAAAAAATCAACCACAAATTGATTACTACGATCCAATGATTCAAAAGTTAATTTAACCTCTATTTACTTGGAAAACAATAAGTAAATATATTTCATATAAGTACATACAGTTAGTCTCCACTTATAATAGGCGAAACACGTATTTTTATCAAAATCTATGCGTCTTCTTCTACAACCTTTTATTTTAAATATCAACCATGCTACTACAACATTTCCCCCTATGCTTTATTAGCAATAATAATGTTTTTAGGATGCATTTTAGTTCTTACAACTGCAGTAGAATAGTAGGGAAGGCAGAGAAGGGTGCTAATCTTGGTAGAATCGCATAAGAGCTTCAAATCTCTCGCAGTACTGTACAACATACTATTCGAACAGATCTATTGCACAACAACGGCATATCTTTACTATGCAAGGCTCAAAATAAATTATATACAAAACAAAACAAACAATATTTACTACATTATATACACCTATTCCCAAAATCTATGTATAAAAATACTATAAAAAAGTATAGATTGAAATGCAGCATTACTACTGTTAAAAGGATTTTAAAGGCCAATAGTATAGCCAATTTGTCGATATAGTAGTCATGTGAGGACCGTAGCGGAGGATGGGCTGTACTAGCTAGCGAGGCGCTAGTAGTTTCGGGCATGTATTTATAAAGCTTGCTTTTAATACACTTAAAAATACAACGATTTTTATATATATTAAATTTAAGTATTTATATTTTATAATTAAAACCATTAAATTGATATTAATATTAATTAGTAATATTATAAATTAGGGGTTTTGAACTTTATTAAAAAGTAATATATCTTTTTATAAGTATTCGAGATTAATAGTTATTTGAAGAGATTATGGGCTTTAAATAATATATATATTAATAGTAATGTAACTAAAATGTGTTTATTGGGGTATCAGATAGTATATTTTGTTTTATTTATAAGGACGTTTTGCTAAAGAATATTATATAGGTAGTATATTTAGTAGAGATATTTAAGAAATTCAATTTTTAATGTAAGTATTGAATTCTATATCAATTATATATTTTTTATATAGAATGGTGTATAAAAACTTTATTTTTTTGTTTTCTATAATTTATTTTAAAAATTTATTTATTTAAAAATTTTTATTACAAAAAACTTTATTCGATTTATATTTATTTTTGCAAAATACTGTAAAATTTATCAAATTTTTGTTTATTTTAGTAAACCCCTATAGTTGTTATAGTACAATTTATTTATTATAGAGTTTTTATTAATAGTATTTTTTTTTCTGTTAATCTAAAAGCATTTTTCAAATGCTTCTATGGAATTTTAAACAAAAATAAGGATACTTTTACTAAAATAAATATTTACCTAAATAGAAGTTAATAAATACAAAATGGATAAAAATAAAATTTATAATTGGATTTAATTATTTAAAAAGTTTAAATTTAAAAAGCTTAATAGCAGTGTTGATTTAAAAGATCTTAGTAAATATATCAAATTTAAAAGAATTCAATATAATTGTAAGGATATTAATAATAAAAATCTTTTAGAGATATTTAATAACAATTTCAAATTATTCAAACTTTATTATTTTAAAGAATTGATTAAAACAGATCTTTAAAAACTTTATATTTTATTAAAAACTAAAAGGATTTTTATTAGTATAAATAAAGAATTAAATTTTATTGTAACTTTTTATAAAACAATACAAAAGAACAAATATAAATTATAAACTAAAAAGCAAATAAAACAGCATTTAAAAAACAAAAACAAACTTTTTTTTATAATATAATCAATTTTATATTAAATCGCTATAGATTATAATCGTTGAGAAGAAAGTGAAAAAAGTAATGATTAAGAAGATAAAAAGAGCGATAGGGATAAAGATTACGAGGAAATCAAGTATAAGGGAGAAGTTAGGGAAGGCGAAGAAAATGGGGGAGGAGGAGATGATAATAATAATAATCCAGATAAAAAGAAAAAAGAAAAGAATAAAAAGGATAATAAAAAAAGAAACAAAGAATTATAGAATAAGGATAACAATCAGAAACAACAAAATATTTAAATACTAATAAATTTTATTAAGTTTTATATATAAAACAAAAAGTACAAAAGCAATGATAACAATTTCATTTATAAACTTTTAATTTTTGATAAAATCAATTAGAAAATAAAACTCCTTAACAATATATAATATAAAACATTTCTTATAATATTAAAAAAAAAACATTTAATTATTATTATTCTAATTATAAAAACTTATTTATTATATTTAAAAGATTGTATAAGAATATAAAAAAAAACTTCAAAAGAAATAAATATTATTAAAATATATTAAACAATTAAAATAATATAACTTTTAAATTAATTTAGAAAAAGTATAAAAATAAGTTAATAGAAGAATGCTTTAATTTTTTAATTAAAGATTTATACTAATTATAATATTAATTCAAATTTAGTATACAAAATTTAGGTTTTCTTAGAAATAAGATTATATAAATATATAAAAATATACTAATATGTAATTATACAATAATTAATTTAAAAAATATAGTTTTTAATTTAATCAATTAATTGAAATAATCTATAAATATATAAAAAAAGTAATACTTTTTAAATAATATATATTTTACAAATTAAATGTTTTACAACTTTTGAAATAACTTTTAAAACAATCCTCAAAATGATTCTTGAAATAACTTTCGAAATTATAATTCCCGGGGAAATTCTTGAAGTTATTTATAAGAACGATTTGATTTTTAAAGGAATAAAAAATATTGGATTTGCAAAAAAAAGAAATATAAATTAATAAAATATATAAAGAAAAAGCAAAAAAAACAAAGGTACAAATACAAAAAAAGATTTAAAAATAAAAGCAATAATTTTTTTAAAAAGTAGTATATTTAATAATTAATTAAGTACAAAAAAGAAACCAATAATATAAATTTAAATTTAAATACAAAAATAAATAGTTATTTCATAGATTTTGAATTTGAAAATAATATTAAGGATAGTTTTTTTATTAATATAGAATTTATAAATAGTAAAGAAATTTTTAATTAATTTATTAAACGTTTAATTTTTTATATTATTATTAATTAAATTAAAAAATTAAAAAAAGTTGATAAAGTATTTTTTGTAAAATTAATTTATACAAATAAAAAGTTTTTTAATATATATATTAATATTAGTTGTTTTTAGAAATCTACAATTAAGATTGAATAATATAAAATATAAAAAAAAATTATTAACATTATTTACAATTTGAATATAATAGATATAATAAATATTAAATTTGGAAAAGGTATTGCAATATTCATTAGTTTATTTATTATCAAAATACTATTCGGAATTGTTGAATTCTATATTTTAAAAGTTAATATACCTTTTTTATTATATTTAAAAAATATGAATAAGTTTAAAGTTTTTTATAATAATCTAATTAATAAGTTAATATTACTTTATTAGAATTATTTAGTTATACAAAGAATAAGCTATATATTTTTAACTTAAAAAATCAATATTAATAATATTATTTAAAAATTTATTAAGATTGATAATTACTATTTAATATTTATAGAATTTAAGCGATTATATTAACATTTTAACTATTTTTCTATAAAGAAATTTAATAAGATTTTGTGATAAGTGGAATACAATAAAAATAATAATGTTATTAAATACTTTACAAAATACTATAATCATTATTAAATACATAGAAAGTTATTAAAAAAATTCAAATTTTTATTACCAAAGAATATTGAATTTAATTATATGATTTTTATTAATATTATATATATTGATGGCAAATTGGTTTTGTATATTATAAACAAAGTAATTTGATATTAAGTAGTTAAATAGCTTAATAGTATTTTTATAAAGTATATATAGAATAGGATTAAAGAATGCTGAATAAATATATATATTAAACTACTAGAATATATTGTTTATAATATAGGCAAAAACTTTATTAGTAAAAAGTTTGTATAATATACTATTTTAATAGAAATTATTACAAAATATATATTTATTAAAATATATAACTTAATTAGTATTATTAAACAATATTATTATTTGATTTAATAAGTATATAAAATAATCAATAATAAATTTATAAATAATAAACTTACAAAAGGGATAATTTTACAAATAGCTATAAAAACTATAAATGATATAGCAAATTCTAATAAACTAATCCTAACTTTATTAGTTTATAGTATATATTTTAGAATAAATAAGATTGATCTATTATTAGTTACAATTATCTAAAAAACTATAGCTATTAAAAAGGCTATAAACAAAGTGCAATAAATTTGTACAAAACGATAGGTAATAAAAGCTTTAAAAGTATGAAATAGATTTTCAATTATAACTATTTATTTTTTATTATTTATTTTTGAAATACTAGTATAAAGAAAAAGCAAAGGTATTAATAGATCAAAAGAATGAATTGGGTTATATACTTTATTGGTAATGGAGGAAAAGATATACAAAGTTGAACTTCTAAATAAATTAATAAAGTTTAGATTTATAATAGTACAACTATTTTATACAAAATTAGAATTAAGTAAGTTAGAAAAAAAAAAAAGATTAAAAGTAAAAAAGAAGTAAATAAGAAGAACAAAAATACTATTTGAGTAAATATATTATCAATAGGTATACTATTTTAATTAGAAGATTTATTATTACAACCTTTAATATTATTAGTAGTAAAACAATTTTGTATGCAATTTAAAAGTTGTATAAAAAACAATTTAACTAATATAATTAATATAGTTGATTTAATTAAATTTACCGAGTTTATTTAAAAACTATTTCAATTGTTGATATTCTTAAAAAACAATAAAAACAACAATATTAAGTTTTTCAATGCTTTTGCTATTAATTATAATAATTCATTAAGATATATTATATTAAAACGCAAAGAAATTAATAATTTAATAAAAAATAGTATATTTTGGATTATACAAAAAACAAATATTCCAAAAAGCATCCAACTTTTTAAATTAAGATTTGTTAATGAAATGAAAAACAAAAGCATTAATAAAGTATATTTAAAATTATAATTAGTTATTTAAATATACTAAAATAAAAACAAAGCTAATATACTAATTTAGTTATTTACAATTCAAAAAGTAAATTAATATATTATTATTATATTTGTAATAATTATAAAATATAATAAAAAAAGTATTGCTATATACTTATACAATATTATACAAATATATACTTAAACAACTACAATTTTGAATAAAGTTTTTTATATTTAAGTATTATTCAAATTCGAATTTAAAAAAGGTTATATCTTATATATTATTAAACTATTTTATAATATTTCAAAAACAAAAAATTATTGGTTTAGTATATACCACAATTATTACAAAAAGAAGCTAAAAATAAAACTATTTATATACAATCTATGTTTAATATATACAAACAAAAAAGGTTTCGATATTATAAAACTACAAACTAATAACACTTTTATTATTATTAACAAGATATTTGCTTATACTAAACAAAATAAGTTGAAAAAAGCAAATTTTTTGGCTAAAGATTAAAAGCAATTTATTGAATCTATTTTATTTAAGTTCAATAAAAAGTTAATTACTTTTAAAAACAATAAGATTTATTTTATATAAAAGAAGCAGTGCAATAATATAAAACTAATTAAGTAAAAAAACACTAATATCTATAAAATATAAAAGAAGGTTAAGAAAAACGTGATTTTAAAAAACCAGTATATTGTTTAATAAGTTTAAAGAGTATATATTATAATTGTATCAAGGTGCGTTATAAACTGAAAGCTCAATTCGTAGTATGTTATATTCAATAAGGAAAGAAGAGTAAATCCTAAAGATTTATTTTTTATATACCTAATCTAACTAGTATTTAGGAAATTTGGTATTATATACCAACCCTACTCTTTAACATTATCCCTTTCTTTACAATTAATACCCTAATGATTTTTGATTCCTTATATAATAAATTAAAAAAATTTTTAATTTATATAAATTTTTATAATAATTAATAATAATAATAAATAACCTTTTTATAACCTTCACTATACCCTTATTTCACCCCAATCCTTTTTGGGATTGTTATATATATCTATTCTTTTTGTCCTCCATTTCCTCATCCTCCCATACTACTACCTCATCTTTTTCCATTACTAGCTTAATATCTACATAACTTTATCTACTAATATTATACACTACCACACCCCCAATTAAATAAAGTAATTCCATTACACTCACCCCATTAATATTAATAAAATCCCCTTTAATATTTAATACCACTACATTCATTACACCAATATTAATTTCAAGTTTGTATATTTATATATATATACATATTAACATTAATAATCTAAAAACCTTTTTATCAAAACTAATATAATAATTGACTTGCTGGTTTTAAATAACTAAAGATTATAATGTATACCAATTATATAACCAACTTCTAACTAGTTAAATTAATACCCCGTAATTTGCTACTTTATAGCCTAATAACAATTTAGTATTATAATTAATAAATATTATTCTAAACCAATCCATATATATCGAATAACTAATAAATCGTATATTATCATTTTATACAAATTGTAATCTCTAGTTTACAAAGTTTATTATTAAACTTAAGGTTTTTAAATGGATTTTAAAAAAAGCTAGGGCTTTTATTTGCTAGTATTTTGGTTTTTATAAAAATCCCATTTTTGATAGTTGTTTATTCGCTAATTGGATTGTTTTTCTTTCCTTTATTAAATAACAATCTAATATCAATATTCTATATTTTATTATACTATTACCAACACCTTTCTCCAGTAAAACCGGTTTATCTTTTGAGTTAATTAATAAGTTCTATATTTTGGCAAAAATATATATTAAAAATTTGTTTTTTGTTTACAATCTATATACCCATACTAATTTTATTAAATCATTTATACCCTCCTCCAGGTTTACAATATCTACGTTTATCAACTTGTTTAGTATTTGTAATACAAATCTATTGAATTCTACATTTCTACTATTATATTTGTTTACAGCTTTTTCTTACAATCCTTTATCCATTTCAATAATAAATAAATTCTATTCTAAATTATTTTCTTTATTTTCATTTTCAATTGCTTTTAATTCTTTTGTTAATATATTTAACATCAAATACTCTTCTTTGATTTTTGCTTTAACTTCTATTATTGTATTTGCCTCCTCTATTTGTATACCTTTCTTTTTAACATTTTTAATTGCTTTTTTAATTACAAACTCCATAGTTTTTCTTTAATCCCACTATAGATCTTCTATAATCATAATTTGGTTTGTTTATAATTCTATTGATTAATTATTTTGATATTAAAAAAGTAATATTATCTTTCCTCTTTTTTGTATACATTTTTTATATTTTTTATAAAATATTATCTATTTGGAATATAGTAAATTTAAAATTGCTATTTTCTATACTCAAATTAATTTAATATTTATATTTATATTCCCACCTTTTTTATTATTTATATAAAAACTTTTTACAATAATATATTAAAACATTTCATTAATAATATCTATTTTTATTTATTTTTTAAAACTTTTAAACGTTTTATATAACATTGTGGTAGTTTTTTTTTATATTATTTTTAAATCAAAGTTATTTATTTTTTAATCTATTTTTTAGTTTTTTAGGATTTAAATGTTACTAAAAATTTAGTATATTTGTATTTTAGAAAAACTATTATTAACATTTAATATTATTTTTAGTTTTTTAAGGTTTATTATTATTATAATTAATATAATTTTGATTTTTAGAATAATATTAAATATAGGGTATTGAAGATAATTGAAAGTTTATTATAGGTTTAGATTTTCGAATTGTGATAATAATAGTATTAATAATAGTATAATTTAACATAATTTATATCTTTCCTAAAATAGAAAGTATTTTGTTTAATTACCCTTTTTATCAATTTAACTAAAAATAAAAATCTACTTTTAATTAATCTAAATTTTTAAATATAGCTTTTTATTATTTATTGCTATATATATAATAAATATATAGATAATTAAGTAAGTTTTGCTTTTATAACAGTATAAATTATTAATAAAAAAACTTTTCAATTAGTTAATAAATTTTAATTAATTTAATTACAATTTTTATTTTTTGTAATAATTGTTTAAAATATAACTAATTATTTTATAAAAGTTTTTTTCAAAACAAGGATTATTCATAATTATATTGCTAAAATTTGATTAATTTATTTTATTATTTTTTAATTCATTAAAATCCTTGGAGTTTTTTATTAATACTTTAACAACAAATAAATGTTTTTTAAAAAACTTTTTTTTTAATGTTTTTGCATTTTTGAGATTTTCCAACTTTTGCTATATATTTTTATTTTTTGAATAGTTTTTTTATTTTACAAAGAATTCCAGCTTTTTTCATTTTCCTTTTATTTTTGAATCTAGGATTTTCTTTATTTTCCATTTAAATGTTTTTTCTTTATAATTTTTATTTTTGATAAACTTTATTTTTGAAAGTTTTATAGTTTTTTTAAAATGGTTTATTTATGTTATTTATTTATAAAGGTTTAAAAAGTTTGTGTAAAATATATTATAGTATTTGAATTTTGGTGGTAATTTTAAGCGATAAGCTTATAAACCTATACTTTCTATAATTTTAAAAGGTTTTATTTTTTTTAATCCTAGTTTTGCGTAGTTTTAGTTTATTAATAAATTCTTATAGAATAGTTATATTAATTCTTTTATTTTATATATTTATAATTTATACTTTATATTATAATATTTTATTTAAATATTTTAATAATATATTAATTTTATTATTAAATTTGTATATAGATTTTTTAATCTTTTTATTAATTATAATATATTTTTAAATTTTTGCTATATATTTATATGGATTTAAAACAATAATATTAGTTTTTTATTTATTTTAAATAAAGATAATTTTGTTGTTAATATTAGTATAAAATTGTATACAAATTCTACTATATATAGCAAATTTGCTCAATTATTTTATTTATAATTAATATATATTTGAAAATATATTTTTAATAATTAGTTTAGTTTTTCTATTAAACTATTTATTTATAAATGAAATATTATTAATAACTTTCTGGTTAAATGAAAATGGGATATTAATATTTTTCAAAAAACGTTTATAAATAGTTTAGTTTTATTAATAATAATTAATTTTGATATTTTATATTTAACAAATATTTTTTGGAAGAATAAATATATAAATTAAATATTAATTATATCTTTTTATATTAGTAGAAATTTTTCTTTTTTAGTTATTCTATATATAATTATTAAAATAACATTATAGACTAAATATAATAATATATTTTTTATATTTTTTTTATTATTAAAATCTATTTTTGATTTTGATATTAATAGATCAATGATTAGGTCTAAAATTTTTTTTTTTAAAATCTATTTGGAATCAAAATTAAAGCCAATTCTCCAGCTTTTTTGTTATAAAAATTTTTATTTTTTTGATAAATTATATAAGATTTTATATAATCTTTTATATTTACATTTATACTTTTTCAATATAATATTTTTTTTATTAATAATATTATTACACTTCGCCCAAAATGTCCTGCTATTAATAAGTTATAGAACTTTTATAATATTAATTTCTATAGTTTTTTATTTAATAGTATATATATTTTTATATTATTATAATATTATAATCTATTATTTATAATGAATTCTTTTTCTATTGAATTTAAATTCTTTTATTATAACTTTTTTATCTGTTCAATTAAGACTTTTTAAAAAGCGATTTCTTTTTGGGTGTCATTATAATCTAAAATAGATATCTGCAAAATTGTTAGAAAATCCATTTTTTCTAAGTTTCTTTTTATTTTGTTTATTTTTTATAATTTATTTAAAATATATTTTTTCCCTTTTTTGTATAAAATTAAAACTATTTTGGCAATCTTATATAATACATTTATCTGTTTTTTTATTAATAATAGTAATTCTAATATCTATTCCTAAAGTTTTAATAATAATATTAATTCAATATTTTTGTATTAATAGTTCGCTTTTTTTAATGGTATATTAACTAGATTCTTTTTCCCTGGTTTATAAATTATAACAAAGTTTATTATAAAGAGTACTATTATTTATTTTGCCTAACGTTTTATTAATATCTTTAATATTATAAAATATTTAAAGTTATTATAATTTAATATAATCGTAACTTAATATTATATATCTTTTAGGAAATATCGTTAATATTTTATTGATTTAATAATTATTAATAATTCTTGATTAAATATTATATAGTTTATTTCGATTAGGATTATTTTTCGAGAATAAAATGCAATTGGATATCTATAGATGTTTTTTTGCTTTTGTGAAAATATTCTACAAATAGTTTTTATTAATATATTTGTTTTTAGGAAATATATTAATAATACTATAAAATATACTAATAATGATACTTTTGTAAAAACTTCTTTTAATTTTTAGAAAGTTGTTTTGTATTTTTTTATTTATTTGAATTTTATGTTTCCTTTTATTTAGTTTATTATAAATAGTATAATATTATTATATATTTTAATAAATTGTTTATAAAAATTGCAGAATCCTAAAAAGGATAGTATTTCTTTTATAGTTTTGGATAATAGCCAGATTATTATCAAATCTATCCATATTAGGTTTATAATTATATTGTGGTCGGATATTATATAACCCAAAAATTCTATTTGTTTTATACTAAATTCACATTTTTTTAGTTTATAGAATAAACAAAAGTTTAATAATTGGATAAGTATTTTTATTATATACTATTCGTGATCCTCCTTTTTCTTCAAGAATATCAAAATGTTGTTTAAATAAATAATTACTATTTTGTTTACAAACTCCCTTAAATAATTATTAATATATATTTAAAACATTATTAGAGTATTATATAATCTAAATAGTATTATTAAATATTTATATAAACCAAATCAATTTTAAAAAACAATTATCTATTTTTATTTTTTATATATATGTATAAAATTGTATGCTTTTTTTAAATCTAATTTGATGAATACCTTAGCCTTCCCTAGTTTATTAAAAATTTCCAAAATTAGTAGAATTAAATATTAATTAAGAATTGTAATTATATTTAAGCCTTTATAATCTATATATAGGTATAACTTTTTTGTTTCTTTCTTTTTTATAAATAGAATAAAAACTCCAATTTTTGATTTAAATAGTTATATAAATCTTAAAGCAAGCATTTTTTCAATATATATTTTTAGTATCTCCAATTTGTACTCTAATAAGTTGTAAATGGGATTAAATAATAGTTTTATTTTTAAATGTAATATTATTTTATAATTAATACCTAATTTATACAAGAATAATTTTTTGGCTTTGTTTTTATTAAAAATCATTGTATATTATATATATATTCTAAAAATCGATTGCGATATATCTAACAACAGTTTTTGATTTGTTTTTATTAACACTAAGAATAATATTATTAATACAATAAAAATATTCTTTTTTGTATATTTAGCTTTTTCCGCTACATTCTATATAAAATTAAAAAATATTAATATATTTAATAGTATTTGAAATTATATATCTTCACCATTCTTTTTCAGCTTTTTTGATTTTTAATTGATCCTTAAATTATACTATTTTAAAAATAGTAATTCTAATATTATATTATACACTTTTAGTAGTATTTCTTTGAATAAAAAAGTTTTTATTCCTTTGAATAATAAGCATTTTAGTTTAATTTTTTTTTAAGTTAAAGTTAATGTTAATGCTATAATATTTTTATTTGTATTTTTTATTGCTAAGCAATAAATATTAAATGTTGTATATTATATTTGTTATATTATAATTAGGTTAATAAAATTTAAAATAACATTAAAGTTTATGATTACATAAAGTGTAAACTTTTTTCCTAAATTATTTATAAAAATGATTATTATAATATAGAATATTAAGCTTTTGCTTATAATATATAAATAATCGTTAATTCCTAATAATAAACTAAAATTTAAAAGCTTATATTCACTTAAGAAAAGGTTTATATTATATAGTTTTAATACTGTTAATTTTTTTTTCTTTCTTTTGTAACAATACTAATATATTAAATATATTAGTTTTCTTAAAATAAATAAATAATTTGATACTTAATAACTAATAAATTATTTCTAAATGTTTGTTTATTAAATATATTCTGTATTTTGATGAGGTAATGTTTTTTTTCAAGGTTACTATTATAAAATTATTTTGATCTTTTTTTGGTTTTAGTTTAGCCCTATAAAAACCCTTCCCTTTATTTTCTATTACTTTTAATTCCGAAAAAGAACCTCATTTTTTAGCATTTTAGGATAGTTTTTTGCTTAATATTCTTTACTTTTATAGTAGAAGTAAGAGTTTTTTTGTTTAACCTTTTTTTTTTTCTTTACTGGTATTTTAGAATATAATAACTTTTTTTTCTTTTTACTATAGTTATTATTTTTTAAAGTTAAAAAATCTATACCATTATTATCTAAGAATGCTATGGGATTTCTGGGGTTAAAGCGGATTTGTTTTGTAGGGAATAGTTTTGTTTAAATGTATAAAAAGTTTTCTGTGTTTTAAACAATTATTTTTAAATCCCCAAATATATTAAGCAAATTGTCATTATAATTTATATACATTTAAATAAGGATAAATTAAATTAATTTAAATTAGTAATAGGCGGCTATCAATTGGTTTTTGTAATATTATAAAACATTTTGTAAAATTAATTCAAAATAATTATTGAAATTTTGGATAGATTATTTATCTTTTATTTTAGTATTTAACATTTTTAAGTTTGTTTTTAATTCTATATCTATTAAACTATATTATTCGAATAACTAATTTTTTAATAAAAACCAGTTCTAAAACTTTTTTATAATTATAATATTATTATACAATTTGGCTAATTGGATTTTTTATTTAATTAAATTGGATATATAGTTTTTTACTAATATTGCCTATTCTTTAAAATCTTGGATTTTTTTTAGTATTATATAATTTTTTATTTTTATAATTTATAAACAAATATTTATTTTTCTATTTTCCAAAGTGTTTAGCGATTTTATCCTCGATTTATCTTTAATAGAATAGGAGTTAAGGGTTTTGTTATTGGTATTGTTTAGGTTTATTACTAATCCTCTAATCCCTATAAAAAGTTATTTTAATAATTTGATTTCTATTGGAATAGCTTTTATTTAAACCTTATTTATTATTATTATAGATTTTAGTAATTGATTGTAGATTATAATTAATTTTGTTAATCTTTTTTTTATAATTAAGATTCTTTTTTCTTTTTTTTGGTCTTTTTTTTTTAACATTTTGATTTTTTATCTTTACTAAGTAATGATTATTTATAAGTTTTTTGATATATTAAAGTTTAATGATTTTTTATAGTCATTATTGTTTTTTAATAATTGTACTTTTAATAGGTTTTGTTGGGTTAAATTTTTATTTAATTTTGATATATTTATAGAGGAACTTTATATTGAATTTAATAGCGAGTTGATGGGGTTAAAAAATATATGTTTTGATATCTTAGTTTTATCCTTTTTTTTATTTAGGGGTTTTTTTAGCTCTTTTTAATTTAAAAACAAACTTTTTTGGTTTTTTTTCTATTAATTTAGGATTTGTAATTATTTTATTGATATTTTATTAAATTATTTTTTTTTTTTTGGGAATCTATTTTGTTTATTTTCTTCCAAAATTATTTTTTTTTCTAATTTTTTTAATAATGCAATTAATTAAAATTTTATAAATGGTTTTTATTTCACTGGGGGTTTTGGTAGCTAATAACCCTCTTCTTTTCCTTATTTATTAATTAAACTCCTTAAAAATCTTTATACCATATTCTTCTTAGTTAATCTTCTATAGGTTTTTAATATAACTCAAATTCAACCACAATGGTAGTAGGTTAGTAATATAAAAATAGCTATTCTCTCCAATATAAAAGTAATTATTTTCTCTATTCAATATAATTGAAATTTTATTCAGATTCGAATTAAATAGGTTTAATATAATTTTTTGATTAAATACTCTGTCAAAATACATTATAAACTGGGGGTTTAATTCATAATATATTGTATTCAATAAAGAGAAAAGAATAAATCCTAAAAATCTACTCTTTATGTATTTAATTTAGCTAGTACTTAGGAGGCTTGGCATTACGTGCCAGCCCTGCTCCCTAACAAATTGTTTGTTAATTTAAAACTTTTTATTAATTTTCTATTATTATTTAAATAATTAATTCAAAAAAAGAAAATGCAAAGAAATTTAATAAAATTATTAAATAGCAAATAAACAATTTATTTAAAAGAATCATTTTTGTATTACTCAACTAAAACTTTATTTAATTAATTATTTTTATAAATATATTTTTTACTAATAATATAAATATATTTTTTTAAATTAAATATATTATCTATTTACTTAATAAAAACAACAAAGCCAATATTATTTATTAGTTATTTGTTAAATACAAAAGAATTATAAGAAATGTTTTAGCATTAGAACTATACAGTTTAATTTTAAAATTCAATGTAGGAGCAATAATTAAGGGTACAATTAATGCGATATTGCAATCAAAAAAACAAATATTATTAGTAGTTTGTATTGATTCGAAGTTGCTATATAATCTATTTATTAAACTTGGTTTTATAATAAAAAAAAGATTTATAATCAATATTATATTATTTAAACAATTATACAAACGAAAAAAGATTACGGAAATTAAATGGGTTAATAAAAACTCAAACTTAGTGGATGTTATAATTAAGAATAAACTTTATCAAACATTTAAGGATTTTATTAATATTAATAAAATTATTATTAAAGAGATATAATAAGTAAAGAGGGGATAGGAGAAAGAAAGCATATAATCTATCGACTTTTAAATAATTGCTAGTATTAGTATAATAGTTATATAAAAACTGTAGCGAAGAATAGGCTGTATTAGCTAGCAAAGCGCTAATAGTTTTGAGTATGTATTTATAAAGCTTGCTTTCAATATATTTAGGAATACAACGATTTTTATATGTATTAGATTTAAGTACTTACACTTTACAACCAAAACCACCAAGTTGATACCAACACAATTAAAAAGCTAGGAAGAGACCAGAACTTATAGAAGAACATGTGGTTAAAAGGTTAATATAGTATTTAGCTTATAGGGGTCTTACAACAGAGGAGTAGGGTTTAATATTCTGGTTGAACGAGTGCTTTGTAGAATGAGGTTGGAGGAAAAAACAAGAATAAGTTTTTTGGACCCCTTCTCAAAAATGGGATCGAAATATAGTTTAAATATATTTTTGTTATAAGAATATAAAAATTATAGTTTAAAAAGGTTTTTATAATATCAGAAAAAGCAAACTTTATATTATAGATTAAAATTTTGAAAGCAAAAAGTATGGGTATAGTGCAAATTCATATTTGGAAGTGTTTGAAGCCAAAATAGCTCCCATTTTTGAAAAATTAAATCCAAAGTACCAATTCATACAGGATAATGCACCTATATATCGTACTATTAGAGTAAAAAAGTAGTTTCAAGTTAAAGGGATTGTATTAATTAATAATCAGCTCTTTTATTTCTTTGATTTAAATCCTATAGAGCATATTTAATAGCATTTAAAAGTAAAAGTATATAAAATGTTTCTTGATATTACCATATCCAAGAGCAAATTGGAATATACTAAGTAAAGGTTAAAAAGTGCTTTACAAGTAACTTGAAATACATTGTACAACTTTTTATTTAAGAATTTAGGGGCTAGTATGCTTAGTAGAATAGAGGTTGTTATCAAGGTAGAGGGCTAGTATACTAAATATTGATGGGATGCTTTAGTATTATATATATAATTTTTTTATTTTTATTAGAATATATATCTCGATTTCAAATATATCAAATTTTAATATAAAAATATTGAATAGTTGATTTAATAATTAAAATTGAAGAGGGTAGGGTAAATAAAAGATTCCGGGTGAATATCGGGGTGCCTATTATAAGTGGTCTAGTACTGTAATGAAGGGGAATATAACAATATACTCGCCTATATGGTCAATCCTCGCTTGTTAGTTCAGCCATCCATGGAGAGTGAGGTAAAAGAAACAAACGATAAAGGTCGCTCGGAAGTGTGGCAGCGGAAGAGGCAAGATTTTTTGATCTTGCGGAGGAGGGACCAGCATGCCTTGGGAATGGATAAAAAAGGCAAGAATTTATCGCACATCGATTTGGAGCGTTTGACAAGTCTCCACAATTTGCAGGTACGCACTTAGCTATCCACTTACAGTATGCAGGTACGCATTCGATGCGGCACTCAAGGCGGGTATCTGGTATAGTGCGGTATCACTGATGTGCGATGCAGAGCTTGTGGAACCTCAAAAGTATGATTTCTTCTTCTGGGAATTGTATGATTTTCGCTGGGTGTGTCTGGGCTGAAACTTGTAGAGTGAAAGATCGACCAAGGGTTTGTAGACCTGCAAAAGTTTGGGTTGCAATTAGCTTGACTGGTTTTGCGTGGACGGCGGGAGAAAAGAGGGAAGAGAATGATAGCTCACAGATAGTCAGGTGCACGAAAAGTGTCACTTGGGAGGAAGGAATTGACGAAGTGGAAATTTATAACAGGCGTAGCACTACTACAGTATAAGCATCATTTTGAAAGACTGGATATTGCGGGCCACGCTCATGATACTTATAGAATATCACCACAAGCGAGTTTGATGATGGGATCTATTGTATGTAGCATAGATTGATCGATGGAATGTAAGTTCGTTAGACTGATTGCTACAAAGGCTTGGAACTCTAGTCGGTCTCTGTATCTGAGATACTCATCTATACCTTGCAGCAGCTCGCGCAAAGATCTTTAGTATGTAGGCTATAGTGTAAGTGATATTGCTTTGAAAGGAGGACTTGAGTCTATGGAATCAGAAAGAAGTTGAGCACTTTGAAACAATTTCTGAGATTGTTTGAAGATTGATCCGATATCGTGTATCTCTTTTATACTATGACAATCTGTGTTGTACAATGTAATGGAACTGGGGGCAAAAAAGAGCTAAATAGGAATGTAGAAGCCTTCATACCCATTATTTACATCATTCCCCTTGTCTGCACCCGAGAAGAGAAAAATCGCAAGTTCGGGAAGTGTAAACATTATGCGCCTATAAATATGCTGCTTAACCTTAAGCAATACGCTGAACATGAACTGACAAGAACGAAGAAATGAAAAGGATCAAAATTATACGTTGTCCCTCAGCATATATACCCGGCATATACACCCAACCCCCTTTCACGAGATCTCCCTCTTTTCATACCCAAC
Source organism: Myriosclerotinia duriaeana (assembly GCA_002162615.1). Taxonomy (NCBI): domain Eukaryota; kingdom Fungi; phylum Ascomycota; class Leotiomycetes; order Helotiales; family Sclerotiniaceae; genus Myriosclerotinia; species Myriosclerotinia duriaeana. Next base: position 457,149 of record NGKI01000006.1, read on the forward strand.
CGCTTTCCCATTCACAAACCCATCCTCCCCACCAACCATATCCATATCCGCCCTCGCCCTCAACAACCCCGCCCTACTCGCTGCGGCCCCCGCCCCACCCCTCCTCTCCACCACATCAAAAGCAAACCACTCGGGCCTTACAATCACATACGCCGTATAATCATACCACGGCACCTCGATCTCCCGGCCCCTCTCATCCCTCTTCTTCCTCACATCCACACTCCACAAAATCGTCGCAATCACCGTAAACAACACCATCTCCACATAATCCTGTCCGATGCACGCGCGTCGCCCCCACCCAAATCCATGCTGTGCTTTGATGGAGGGGAAATGCGTCAGTGGCTCGCGGTACGTGGGGAAGGAGGGGGAGAGCCAGCGTTCGGGCCGGAAGTTTTCGGGATCCGGGTAGAGCGTGGCGTCGCGGCAGAGTCCCCATTCGAGCGCAAAACAGGTGGTGCCTTGGGGGATGTGGTAGCCCTCGTATATGTCGTCTTGTTTGAGGATGTGGGGGACGCCTGGTTGATCTTGTCAGTTTTGGATTTTCGGATCATATTGGACTTTTATCACGATTCATTCGGCAACCGGAGTTTCGAAAAGAGAGGGGAAGGAGGGAAAGGAGTCAAACTTACCAGCAGGAGCCGGACTTCTCCATCTGAATATCTCCCTAATGATTGCCCTCACCACGGGCATGTTCTGGATATCTTCGTAACAAGGTGGTCGTTCCCCACACACCCGATCAACCTCCTCCTGTCCCTTACGCTGCCACTCCGGACTAACAATCATAGCATGAAAGAAACTTTGTATAGGTGATGACGTGAGTATACTTCCAATCAACGCCAACATCCCCACCGAATACGTATTATCCTCATCCAGCTCGGGAGTCGTAGGCATGGTAAGATGTTTCTGCATCCACGAACTAGCCGTCTTCTCACTCTCAAGCGACTTCCTCACCGCCTCCTTTTGCCCAAACCAGAAATTTCTCTCTCGCAAAAAACGTACGCGCTCTTGGACTTTCCAGGGTTGCAAAAAATCGGGGACCCAGTTGGGGATGCGGCGGAGGAAGGGTAGTTTATTTTGGATGTCTCCGTCAGCGGAGATGCGGCGGAGGAGTTGGTTGGCGCGCATGATGGTTTCTTTGGCGGTGGAGAGGCGGGGATCGTTCCAGGCCATTTCGGCGGAGATTTGGGAGGTGCATTCTTCGCAGAATTGTTTGAAGAGGTGGGGTTCGGCGATGAGGCGGGTGACGAATGTTGCGGCGCCTTTTTGCGAGAGGCCTTTGAGACGGTCAGGGGGCATGCTGGACATGGTGTTTTTCATCCAGTTTTTGATGCGCTTCATGTCGTCTAAAGAGGTTTTAGTGGGAGGCTAGGGAAAGGGAAAAATAGAGAGAGACGTACCGCCATAGGTAACGAGAGGGATGTATCTATTAGTGAATCTGCAATCTTCTCCAATGCCGGGAAGAAATGGTCTATCTGAGTAGATAGCTCCTCTTTTGACGAACAAGTCTTCGCAAATCTTGTGGGAGGTAATCCAAACGGTATTCTTCCCATTTAAGTTGACTTGAAAGATTGTACCATACTCCTTACTCCAGTGGACCATCTTCATCCATGGATTTTTAGGGTCAAGATCAGGAACTGATCCAATGATTGGATATCCTGTAGCAAAATATTAGTAGGATTCCATCAGCTAGATGTCTTACACATTCTACCTTACCTTTTGGTCCTGGCAATGACTTGGCCCCATTAGGTATTTTGACCTTCTTGAAGAGACGTTCATAAGAGGCATAACAGAGAAATATCGCAATAGAAATGACGAGCAATAGTGAAGAGTACGCCATACTTGCCGCTAACGAAACAATTGACGGTGAAAATATAGGATGCAAAAGAGAGGAGGGGGAGATCTTGGGAGACTTAATACTATATAGGTCCTCTCCGTTCGTGAAGATTCCACACAGGAAGATACGCAAAAGAAAAGAAAAACGAATCCATTAATACTAAACTAATTTCTCCATCACAACTTTGATCCACCCAGACAAAACTAGTCCCATCACCAACATCACTTGAATTTCATCCGACAAAAAGACCAACCCGCGGCCCAAAAAGTTCAAGGGGAAAAATACCTCCTCCGCGTATGTAGATCATACTAACTACTAACGAGGGTAGATTGTTTCCATAGTTGAAACATTCAAGATGCACTATCTTCAGAAGCACGGATACTAGGGATCACCATGACCCGCTAAGATCTAGTGCCCCCTTTTGCTCCGTAGTAGTGCTGAAGTCCGTATGGATGCCATCACGCCAATGTTTCTCCATAATGGGTACATAGCGTGATAGCCATATTTAAAGCTTTGTTTGAAGCGTTTCCCAATCTCTATCGTTCGTTTATATTCAACGAGTGTGCGTTTGATGCTGACTGGTTAAGAGCTGAGGAAGACGGTTGCAAGGCTGACGGATTGTCATGCTTGCTTGCTTACTTGACTCGGAATTTTATTTATCTTTCTCAGAAGGATAAATAATTCGAATATCGAATATCAAATATCAATTGAATGATTCGTAGAGAGGCCTGTGCCGGGCCCTGCCCTGCCCCAGATATACAAAGCCAATCGATACTACTAGCGCACAGCATCACCCCACAGGACCTCAAAGCCCTGCCGCCGCCGCACATACACCTTTGAAATGTGTACACTTTGATCTACCAGAGTCTCACGTCTGCATTATTTTCAGGTACGAGAGTACAGTAGTTCTGTAATTTTGCAGTGCGTCAGTTGCGCTAAAGAAGAAGAAACCTCACGATGGATATCGTCTTTGCGTACTTCAGGTACCTGGTTAAGATCTTAATATGTATTTGTCATTTTCTCGACGATTTTTGGTCCATCAAAATTAACGTTTCGACCGAATCGTCTTTCTCCGAAACAGAAGAGGAAAAAAAAACTTTCTTCGTCCTGGATTCCTGATTACCTAATTTAATTCGTAGGTTGATGGCCTCATGTTCCGTACTCTTGATGGTATCGCCCGCCCAAAATATCTGTATACTTCTGAAGTCTTTGAAAGCCCGGCGGAATTCTCAATTGTATCGTTTTTTCCGCAAGACCGAATCGCGAAGAGCGTGTGGTTGGCTAGCGGCCGTATTTTCATCTAATGAGTATACAGTATTTGTGTTAGTGCAGCACAGTACGTACGATAATGGCTGATGGGTATACTCGGCATCTTAAATACATTAGCAATTCCAAGAATTCAGCGAACCCTCTTTCCAAGCTTATTTCCAATTTCCATTCACAAATATAAACATAAAAAATGTAAATATGAAATAAATAGCGCCAGTTTCATCCTCAACGACCGTGCTGAGCACAAACGAAACTAGACGATGGGACCAAACATAGTGACTCAGTGCTAGTCTTCCGGGCTCAGGTATCCGGGAATCAGTCCGGGCACTGAATAATGAAGAGTGCGGTGCTTGATACATTATTCTTTTCTAGCGAAAATATAGTGACGGATCTGGTGTATTGAGTTTATCAGATTCGGGAAAAGTTCTCCTCGAGTTACATAGACTTTTGGGCTCGAGGCGTACCTATGCACTGAACTAAACTCTGAGTTTATTAGCCTAGGCTTTTGGATAAGCTGAGAGTGAAAGGGGAAATTGTGCAAGACTACACGCTGAAGGAAGTCCTTCCTCTAGAGATCTCTGAATTTTTTCCTCATTCATCATTGTCAGACTGTAAAAAAGACCGCACAAGCGATGGGATCCGGCACATCCAAGTCTCGAACATTCCGAAAGAAATCTCGATGGCCTGAATATTTCCAAAAACAGATCCGTTCCACTTGAGACTTTAACAGCCTGATAGAGTTATATTCCACACCTTTCCCCACAATGGAAATCCGAAGCCATCGAGACAGTTGGGGGTTCATAGCACTTCTAACCATTTCCCCATTTGTTTTTTTGTTGAAGTTAAAGAAATGATGAAATAACAAGCACAAGCACAAGCACACTGGATATCTGATCATAATTAGATCAGATGTGAGAAGTGTGCAAGCAAGCTGGAGGTGTACAGATTCCAACATCAGATGTTTCTGCATTCGGCGGGACTTCCTAAACCTAAACGGTAATTAGGGTTAGAATCATACTTCTCAAGCAAACCAACTTCTCACACTTGTATCTACTATCAAGAGCGCCCCTTTTCCTCAGCTCCAATCATGTAGATCCTCGATGGAAGGAAAGCCCTCACGAGAAACTTGCGAAAAAGAGGACGAGGTTTGTGACCCCGTCACTATGACGTTCGATATCTCTACCACCTATTTCGCCTATGTATGACTTCCCGTAAATCTTCCCGTCGTAACCTCACATCTTACCCTCACGATCCTCACATGATTTGACTAATCTCACAGATGGTTATCCCTTTGATTTTGTTTATACAGACAAAATTCAAATATATAAATATATATATCACCCATCATTGCATATCACATCGGTAAACCACTCGCGTGCGTCAGCGCTTTCGATTCATCATTCCTCTCCGCAGTGGTAATTTGTAGCGAGCATTTATAATAAAATGGCCAGTCAGATAGATAGACTTTGCCTCGATGATTCTCCATCCCATTCTCTTCTAGGAGTGAACCTACCTCTCTCAACTTAAGAAGGTTACATACTGTAGAGGAGAGGGGAAAATATAATCTTACATCCCCGAAGGAAGCGCAAGTGGTAGCGCAGCAGTGGAGGGCAATACAATGAGTGGTGATGTCATCGACGCAGCCGATGTTGGCGCCGCTGAAGGTACCCCGCATGCGCATCTACATTCGTAGGCGTGTGTGTTGTATACTGTGCTACCGATTCAAATTTAGAATGTGTGGATGCGTGGATATTTTCAAAAAGGGGGCAGGAAAAGGAAACTCGGATGAGCGTCGGACGAACGTACGTACGGGACTGGGAGGGGGTCACGGGCTCGCGGGCGGAGAAGGTAATGCGGAGATGGATTTCCGGAAAGCGGGAGAAAGTAGGGATTTGTGTATGGATTTGGAAGACGGGGTATTCATTATTCTGGATTGCGACTTTGGACTTTGACATTGATACTGATACTGATACTGATGGTTTTTTTTTGGATGAAGAGGGATGCTTGATGCCATCTTTAGTTGGGTATGCAAGTATCGCGGTACGGCAAGAATAATGACAAAGGGGTAGCGAAGCGAATGAAGCCAGCGAAGAGAAGAGAGATATTGGAATATATTACCGAGGGACTATGTTTATGAGGGCTTGGTGTCCACGGTGTGGATTTGAGAGTGTGAGGGAAAGGTAGCCGTGGACAGTAATGGTTTCACGGGGTACGCGATTCTTGTTCATGTTTGTGTTTGTGTTAAGATCGGCTTCTGGAGTTATCGAGGGGTAAAGGAGATGGCTGGGAAGCGAGTATGCTGATATGTATATGAGTTCTGTCGGTGGGGGTTCGGAATGGCTAATTGTCACATGGAATACTTGATGTTGTGGGTTAGAGGTCGGAGATCAGAGAGAGGATGAGAAGATGGTATGTATAGCTAGCTTGTGCTTAGAGGGCTCGTGATTAGTTGTTATAGAGAAGAGTGCACTGTAAGGCTACTACTAGGTAATTATAGCAGGGTGAAGGAATAATCTTCGTAATAGTGCACGCATAACGCATCAATTCTGACTCAATGGTTTCGTCCAGGTCCTTCGTATTATTCCTTTGCCTTTTCAAATACCGTGCGAGATTGGCAATGAATGAATGGGTCGGTACTTTTCTTCCCCTTGTATTCCAGCAAATCAAGAGCCTATGAACACCCAACTGATCCTCATGATGTGCATCCATCCATCCATCCATCCATCCGCATACCCATCCGATTATCAGATCTTCTAAGTTCTAATCCCTAGATATAAACCACTCACCTACCAAATCGACCCGCGCTCCGAACCGCCGTGCATCGAACGTGCACTATGATATGTACGTGATGCAAAACAATGTCTCTCTTGGGTGGTTATCTGATTTGGTCCATCCGAAAGAAAGCATGGAAGGGTGGGAGCCTGGGAGGGCGGGGCCAGGAACAAAGTCATATGGATCGAAAGTGGTTAAGAAAGGGTAGGTAGGTAGGTGGATAGGTGGATAGGTGGGTGGGTGGATGGGTGGATAAATGGGTGCATATGCAGAGCGAGACGCTACTGCAAAGTTGATGGTGGGCGGTAAGGATTGGAAGGAGGGAAGGAGGGAAGGAGGGAAGGAAGGAAGGAAGGAAGGAAGGAAGGAAGGAAAGGGTACCGTACGGATATGTGACAACTTACAAGGGATGGGAATGTTCCTGAGATGGATTGGAGATAGGATACCTAGTAGGTATTAGGCAGGTATTAAGATTTTGAGTGTATAGAAAAGATCATGGGGATATGAGGATGTGAGGAAGAAGTCAAGCAAAGGGTCAGCAGATTGAAATTTTGGGGTGTGAGGAAATATAGTTATAAGACATTTCAACTGAATGTATACGTATCGGAGGCCCGGGGGCGGAGATGGAGTTAAGTTAATACTTGCGCGTAAAGTGTGTAACCTAACGCGAAAATGCGAAAACGCGAAAAGCGCGTTCCATCGCGTCTTCTATTCCTGGTATGCCCCTCTATTGGGAAATTATTAAAAGCTTCATCATGACAGGGAATCAAAAGTGACGAATGAGATGATACTTCCAATGCACGATTTTCCATGGGTGATGATGTGTGTACCTAGTATCTATGGATGGATGGATGGATGGATGGATGGTTTTCTGTAGAGCAGGGAAAGAAACCGTTTTACATGTGAGGATGCTTGCTTGAAGAGAGGTTGTGTGCAGATGGTAGGATTGCTGGTGATACACATACACATACAGATAAGAAGCTTAGGAAAGGCAATCTTTGTGAGGGGAATTTCGGAATTATGAATTGAATAGAATTGAATTGAAATCATTTTACCCCTCAACTCAGAAGCGGAACAGGTTCAAGTGGTTGCAAGGGAAGCTATCGGATAGTTATAACCTACCAAACTTGATGTTAGGATTGAGAAGAGATTTGGATACTAGTATTCACAGTACCCAACGTAACGTGTGGCAAGAATCCGCAAGATCGATAGCAGTACTGGTAAGCATACGCGTTTTATGTGTTACGTGAAAAGTTTAAAGGGGGGGGGGCAGGCTAATGCTGCAAGAAGGGTACAAACCTGCTCAGTTAGTAGCAATAATAATATCGTGTTCGTATGAAGGGTAACTTGATAACTAGAAGATGAACTACCTAATGAAGATGCATCATAGAAGACATTGAATCTCAAATCGACAAATGGAGATATAATAATGGAGAAGTGAAGGGGTTAATAAATATGTTCGTTACAGTTCGTGAGACTAATACTTCAATTCTAAGTAAGACATCGAGCTAGACATCGAGTTTTACCAGTTCTTTAGAAGAAAGGGAGGAGGAAGAAAGTTTGCTGTAAGGCCTTTTGAATTGGGTGTTGAATAGAAATTGCCACGACAGATACTGGGTGGTTAATCTGATTCCTGTGTTAGCTGAATATATAGCAATTGTATGAATTTTGCAATGCAAGCTTCTCTCTTGTATCCAGTAGGAATAATCACAAGAAAACTCGAAAGGTTGTGCAACAGCGTGATGTTTATAAGGGAGCACAATAATAGAATGAGTACTTGAGTCTTGAGTTTTAAGTCATAAGTCATAAGTCGACTCGGGATAATGGCAAGGGGTATAGGGGTATGGCAAAGAGGAGAGAGAGGAGTGTACCGGTAGTACGATAACGGTGACTGCATAAACGAGAGGAGGGGGGTCGATTAACAGGAACAGCTGGAGGAGAAAAGAGAGGATCTACCTAGGTGCCTAGTCATCCCTCACGGAAAGATCTAATTGAGGGATGAGGAATTACATGACTTAATAGAGGTAGAATTTATCAAACAACAAACATCTTTCTCCTTTATTATTGCGTAGTCAGGGTATTGATCATGAGTACCTAGGTACCTACTCCGTATATATATTTTTTTATCTTTGTAAATTATTAGACAAATCAAATCAAATCAAATCAAATCACGCTAAATTTTCGTTAATTTATTAGCGTCTCCATAAAAGAATCCAATGCAGCATTGATCACACGTTCACGAGATCCACCTGGGCATAAAATCCAGGGGGGTCCCTTGTAATAATTGTGCAGTTACTGTTACTGCAGTCTGCCTGAGTCTGCAGTCTAGTCTGCAGGTGAATGAGCATTATAATTTATTATTAACATTAACCCAACTCTCCGCCTGCCCCCCCGTTTGACATTTTGGCCCTCTCGTTCGTCCTTTCTTCCAAACTCTACGAGACAACAACTTGAGTGGAAATCCCACAACAGCATCATTATCGCATACGAATATCATAGCTTTCGACGATAGAAGGAAACGCTGCGAATCTTTTGATATTAATTTCAAGAAAATAAGAAAGAATTCAAAGGCTCCGACGCTTTCCGGCGCATCATTATTAGGCCTCTGTCGCAAGCATCCCTTTTGCTTGTTTGGCCTGAAGATTCATTGATAGACAACATCCTGTTGCCTACAATCTTCAATTTCTATAACTTCAAACACTGGAGCGCAGATTCAATTAAACATCACATCATAACAGCATCACATCAGCAAATATGTTGTTACCGTCTGCCTTTACCTGTGGCGATTCTACCCAAGCACTTTCCCAACAATCTCGAAATCGTAACCATTTATTCGCATCGCCACCTCTCTCGCCCACCCCTTCACCATCTTCTACTCCCACCATCAGCAATCTATTCCAATCATGTCGCGCTCTACAATCCATGCTCACCACACCAACGCAACTACCTTCGCCACCCACCGCTCATGCAGATATCCCCTCTTCACCTCCCACGACTCGAAACTCCAACGCGAAATTAAGATTGCGCATACCATCGACAGCAAGGAAAGTTGCACCGGAAGTCGACGATAGAAAGCGCATTGCGAAGCGAACGCAAAGAGAAGCTCCGCGAGGGGTTAATAAAAGGAGAAGAGCGATGGATGATGATATGAGTCGTGAGGATTTGGTCGATATTTCGGAACGGGAACAGGAACAGAAACATGAAGATGCGGTACTCCAAGGTCCCAGTACACCGAAACGCAGGCGGAGAATTGCACCAGAGGTATTACCTCTGGGATTGGAGAGGAGTGATTTTCACACTCTACGCCTAGCCGAGATGGAGAAGACGGGCGATGAGGGAGCATTTGTCTTTCGTGCTGGGGGTAGCTCACAGCGTGTTGAGAGTGAAACGCGGAGAGATGAGGAGGAGGAAATAGATGGAGAGGAATGGTCGACGGAGGAAGATAGAATGTTAGTCGAGCTGGTCTTGGAAAAGCTCAAGTTGAGTAAGAGTGATTGGCAGGATTGCGCGAGGAGCCTAGGGAAAGATCGAGGGAGCGTAGGGAAGAGATGGAAAAGTTTAATGGGGGCTGGGGAGGTGGGGTTGAAGGGGAAGAGAAAGATGAGGACGAGGTCGAATCTGCACGCGACTTGGAGATAGTTTACTTTTGGTGGTGAATCTTTGGGGGGTGGGTTTTTTATTTATCTACTTGGAGTATGGATCTGGATTATTATCGGAGGAAATACTTTGCTCATAATAAAGCCGGGTTGATTGGGATTGGGAACGCCACACTTGCTGGATGCGGATGGAAATGGGCGTGTATGTATGTATTGTATGAGCGTCTGAAGACTTGGGCTGCGAGGGAAAGGGGAAAGGGAAAGGGGAAAGGGAAAGGGGAAAGGGAAAGGGGAAAGGGAAAGGGGGCTGGATAATACCTAGTAGTTCTGTGGGGTTGGTTCTATTAATTGAATAGTCGAGTTGCTGTTGGCTACTACCTACTACTTTGTATATTGTTCGGTACTTTGTATATTGTTCGGTACTTTGTGTATTGTATAATTACCATCTCATCACGAGTCTTGCATACACTACTAACGATAGGTATGAGAAGTTAAGCTAAGGAGTTTCTAGGTTTCCTAGGGTTCCTAGGTTCCTAGGTTTCCTAAATTTTTCTAATTTTTTTATATTGTTTGGTGTGTATTCGGGGTTTATTTGGAGGACCTAGGTATTTGTAGG
>NGKI01000006.1:469746-525864 GCA_002162615.1 Myriosclerotinia duriaeana
TCGGGGGTATGGTTGTGGAATGTGGGGTCTGATTTTGGGGGGGTGGGATTGGGGTAGTCATGATGAAGGCTTGGTTTGTGGGGAAGGAAAGTTTGTTTGTTTGTTTAATGTTTGCGTTTTGTGTTTCAAGAAGATAGGAAATTGAAAGAGAGAGTCATCAAAGTAAGCTCAATATCCTTCGTGTTGATTGGTGGTATATACAGCCTAAATAGGATTGCATGCATAGCACCGATGTCCGAATGGGAATGGGATCTTACACTAGTAACCAGAGACCCTTCCTATTCTGAACATGAGCCCACGTCATCGAATTTCATGCTGTCCAAATCTTCCTATCTGTATTCTACAAATACTTTTGTTCTTATTCAATTTCGAACTCTTCTCACAGACAACACTATGTTAAGGAAGTTAATACTCGAAACTCCTTTCAATCCTCGATGCACTACCATCAAAAACCCCTTTATCTACAACATAAAAAACATAGTCAGTCTATATATCAACTCATGCATCTTCAATTGATCGGAAAGGGGGGCTTTATAGCAGGCCATCATACATGAGATATAGTATCGCTCTGGGAATATTCCGTAATCTCAACAAATGCAGTTCATGATGCGGGATTGCGTGGGAGGAATACCTCGGCAAGGCCTAGATGCAAACAAAAACCCTTGAATACACAGAATCAAGAGCCGGTTCCCAAATATCATATCAGATTTCCAATCAGTGCAGTTAGATGGGACCTTCCAATCTCCTTATTCGCATGAGGCTGGCCAAGTGCTGTGGAACAAACTGGCAACGGATGGTTCTTTTGACGCATGATATTGACCTCGAGAGCTTGCGCATGAGCGCTAAGAACTGTATGTAAAGAGCGAAGGAGACTAGAGGATAGAATGAGTATTGGAATGATATGAGACACGCGGAAACTACAACTCCCAATCTTTTGAGCTGGCGATAGTTGCAACTGCACATAGGAAGTTATGACGATGCTCTTAAAGGCGGAAAATCAACCTAAATCTGTCCTTAGTTTGGATATATAATGATCCCAGTCGGATCCCAGTGTATATATCACGGAAATCACATAAGAAATATATCAAAGTTGGTGTCAAATAACTTTTATATCTTCTGAAAACTATCTAGAGAGAATCTATGGAGGGACTATGCTCAGTAGGCAGCAGTAGCAGTACTATAGTACCACACGTTCCACCTTCCAACCTCATTAATACCATGATCCTTCTCGAATTGTATTTATGCTGCAACTATCTGATGAAGTACAGTGCCCCTAAGGGCGACGCTGGTATGCATTTCCAGATCGAAAGACAAGAAGAATAGGAAAGATGAAAGTTTTTGCAACTGAAAGGGAAAAGAAAAATTCATGAGCCGCCAGTTTACCACGTTATCTGGGCCTTTATTGCCAGGAAACTAACAAGAAAAGGTTGGTGACGAGGGTTAGATCGAAACCCCATCTGTGAGTAGAATCCTAGATATCGACGAAGCTTGAATTGCCAGAGGCTGATATGCAGAACAAGGAAAATGAATGATGGTCAAGATCATAGCAATGCGTTTGAAGCCTCTGGTGTGATCGAAACAAGTCTGAATGCAAGTTACCAAGGCAAAGAGAAACTAATCAGATTGTATGTGAGAGGCAAATATGCGCAGGACGAGACCATCAACGACAACCCAGAGCATGCGTAATGTGTTCAAATGCTTTCGAACTCCGGCTCGTAGTCTTCCTCCTCAGCATTATTGCCCTGAGCTTGAAGGTGATCTTGATGCTGGTATTCATCTTGGATAGGAGTATTTTCATACTCATCGCTGGCGTCGGATTTCTCAACTTCCTGACGGTGGTGGGTTTGTTGAGCGACTTGGGCATTCTTTGACAACCCATCAAGGATGAGTTGGAGAGGATCATCATTTCCAAAATCCTCGGTACTGTTAACTCGAGCATCTGGCTCAGATGGGGACTCATACTGTTGCTCAGCAACCTGCGGCTTTGAACTAAGACGTGATTTACGTCGAGTTGCCGTTGGACGAGGAGTAGCTATTTTGCGAGACGTACCAGAACTGGGTAAAGGGGTTCGACCGTTGAATGGAGCTGGCATATCTTCAGATATGTCACGGGCGGGATTCTCCATGGTTTCCAGATTGCGCTTTCGCATGAGATGTCTCATGTCGGCTTCCTTCTTCTCCTTGCGTTGCATGCTGGCAGGAAGGCTCCGAATGAACTCCCAGTCCAACTCATAATGGCAATCGACCTCTTCGGATGTATACCCAGGGGGGAGAACTCGTGGCTTTGGCTTCCGACCCTTCGTAGCCTTGCTTGGTCGAGCGCGCGACGGACGTGAAGGTGCTGAAGTAGCAAATGATACGGTGTTCTTGAATGTTCCCGGGGCAATATTGCGCGAAGCAGCGAGTTTCTCGGAAGCCGACAGGGGTCTGGTAGGTCTAACCACGACCTTAGGCCTAGTGTACATATTGTCTTTGAAGCCTTTAGGATCCCGAGTTTTGTCGTTAGGTTTTGACTGAGCATCCCATACCAGTTCAGAGAGAACTGGAAAATGGCGGTCGTCTCCAGAAACCTGGTTTTCACATTTCCGGCAGAACTGCTTGTTGCAGTGAAGGCATCTCTGCATCACCTTGGACTTCTTTTCGCCAACCTTCTCGTTGCAAATGTCGCACTTGGTGGTTCTGACAACAACTTGTTGGAATTCAGTATGTCTGCCTGGAGCAGGGGAGATCCAAACTCCTGTCTTTGGCAAGCTACTGAAGTCGGGAATGTAACGACGCATTGGTTTAGCTGGGGTCTTGAAGGTGACCTTTCGACCAGATGAACTCGAGGATTCCTCTTCATAGGACTCTGCATCAGACTCATCTAGCTCGTCAGGGTCATAGCTATCCTCATCGTCGTAAGTGCCATCCATGGATGGAAGAGATGCACGACGAATGACTGGAGTTTCCTCGGCCATTCCGTTGTTCTTCTTTTGTCTCTTGGAAGACATCATGACTTATGTTCGAAAGTCGGTCGTAGTTTGTTAGGGGTTAAAATGAGAGATATGAGATCGTAGTTAACTATGGTAAAATATCCGAAGGAGAAAGAGACGATGTTTCCCTCGTAAAGGTTGATGGTACCGTGTATTGTGTGACTTCCTTGTCGACAACTATCTTGATTGGGATGAGAGACTTCAGATAGAAGAGGGTGATGTTGAAGAAAATCTGCCAAAATGGTCCACCTTAAGGAAAAGAGGACGCAGACGGTAGATAATAATCCGAGAGACTATCCGAGAAGATAATCCACCTTGAGATAGTAGTCTGCGGAGGATACCTGCAGACTTCTGACTCTATCACCGGTAATGCACCAGCTGAGAACAACAACGAAGCGACGATAACCCCCAAATTTTAACTTGGTTACCAAGAATCTTGTAATTTGAAGGGTATTTGATCGATGATAGGCAATGATGCTCGTGTTTGTTGACAACAGGGAGGATAATCTAGCAGACAAGGCTATGCTGAGAAAGTTGTAGGTTTGAGGAATCTAAAGGGATAGATGATGATACGTTAGCTTAGTTTTCATGGAAAAGCTTGATTGTAGAGTTAAGAAAAAGGAATGAAGCAAAGATGGGGTAATGTAGTGTATTGCTAATTGCAGAGTCTATCAGGAGTCATTGCTTACCACAAACTTGAATCCGCTGGTAGAGGAACAAAGTAATGATCGCCTTAAGTCTAACCTGCCTTCAAAATTGTTAGATTGGTGATAAGAAGAGGTAGATCGCGAGGATGATAGAAGAGAAGCAGAGTAGTGGTGCTACAGCTCAAAGCTGTTGTGGAGGGGAAGGGAAGGGAAGGGAGAGGTTGATACTTACAAGTTATCTAACTCTGCTGGCAGAGCACGAACGCGCAATCTTTGAATACTAATAAATCTTTTCTTATGTTGTTAGATTATGATAGGAAGGTTTGAGATGCGAGACAGAGAGATCAGAAGAGGAGGGAAGGAAATTGTGCTATGAATCATGGAAGTGTTGTAAGACATGATGGAGGTTGGTACTTACTCGAAATTTAACCTTGCTGACAGAGAAGCAAATCCGCGATCTTGTAAACCTGAACCACTTTGTATCGTGTTAGATTACTGGCAGGGAGTGATAGCCTGTGAAGTTGGTATTGGAGAAGGAAGGAGAGTGAGGGAGAAGAGGGATAATGTTATAGATCGAGGCTGCTCTGCGAGGAAAGGTAAGAAGGAATTACTTACAAGGAATCTGATTCTGCTAGCAATAGCGCGAATCTATAGCCAGAGATAGATCAAGTGTTCTTGATGGTGTTGATTCCAGAGTAGGATCTTTGTTCTCTTGAATTGAGGGTAACTATGAGTATGGTCGAGTTTAGGTTGGAAGGGAATGAGGGAGGGAGGAGGATATTTTTGTTGGAGAAGATTTGGTTGGTTTTGCGCAAAAGTCCTCTCACTTAAAGAAGATTGGAGAGGAAGAACGAGCTAGTCTCAATCAAGTGCGGGATGTTGACAATTAATGGGGCCGGGGCGGCTGGATTGTTGAAGAATGTCGTTGAAAACACGTGGCGCCGAGCCGTCTTCCAGGAAGATTCCGTTGCCGTACGGCTGCCTTGTACTCGTGGGAGCCAATGGAAAGCTTTGTTCAATGGCGTGGGCCTGGAAATCTTGAATATGGGAGGGGCATGGAAGAAAGAAGCTGCTAGAAAGGATCTGTAGAGGGGCATTTACGGCAAGCTAGCTCAAGAGCTGCAGCATGTAATGGAGCGCATGGGGAAATGCTTGGTCATGGGCATTCGCAGCTGATCGTATTCATTCAAAGTCTTAAAATTAGTTCGTCCCAACTCTTGTTTACGGTTTGATCGTATGATACTGCTAAGATTACTACTTGATACGGCTTAGGACGGGTTAGAAGAGCCGTTAATGGCGGGCTGAGTACAAAGGATACTGTTGGATAATAATATGAATTCACCACTTGCGATACTGCTAAGATTACTGCTTTATATGGCTTAGGACGGGTTAGAACAGCTGTGAACGATGGGCCGAGTGCGCATGATATTGTTGGATAATAATATGAAATCACCCCCAGTATTCTGCTAAGATTTGATGCTGCGTGCCCAGGTGAGACGGGTTAGAAGAGAAGTTGGTGGTGGGCTGACTGCAAATGCTACTTTTGGATGATAATACCGAATAGCCACTTATTACAATACTGCTAAGACTATCATTTAAAATGGCCTAGGACGGGTCAGGACTCAGAAGAGCCGTCAACGGTGGGCCGAGTGCCAATAGCTTGTCCCAGGATGCCGAAGAATAATACGAATTCACCAGCTGCATATAGGATGTTAACTCCGCGATCATAGAGTGTAACACTGGGAGAATATCAAAAGTGTAATATGGATCATTTTCCATGGAGGAGTGCAGTTGTCATAACCTCATACCGCCCGGTCTAAGATGCAATTTTACTCCAAAAACAGCCAAAGCACACTCCCGAGGTCGTCTATATCACTTGAATATTTTGATAGAACTGAAAGCCTTACGAGGAATCACTCTTAATTAATTAAATAATATAACATTAAAGATGTATGGATTCTAGTCTAAGAGATGAATTCCATCATCTGAAAGAGTTGTATGACTTTAAAAGCTGAAGTGTGATCTTTATTAATAAGTTTACTCGCAGAATTCGATCAAGGAATGAGGTCTTTTATTGCCTAATCGGGCTAAGCATGAGTTTCAAAAGTATAGAGCCTCAGATTCTTTGTAGACCGCTTTTCAAATGGTCAATTAAACCACTAGTGGATTGTAAAATTATTATTTTTCTACTTCTCTCCTCATTCCCCCTTCATTAGTCATCAACGATGAAACAAACGAGTTTGCACTCTCGATCGTTGAACTATTTGATTTTATTTCTTATTGCCATTGTTGAGATTGATTATGCGATCATTTTGAGTATATTTTGGATATCCTAGGACGTCTGTACCAAAAGTTGAAGGGGGGGTAGGGGGTCAGGGTAGGGATGAGAAGTGGATCATTTTAACATTATTCATTCGGAATAGCCTCTTGTTGAATTAATTGATTTTATTTTTTGATGATATTCATGAGAGTGAATGCGCGATTGTTTTGAATAAATTTGTAGTGTTCTAAGAGGTCTGTATCAAAAGTTGAAGAAGGATGGGGGGGGGGNGGTTGGGTTGAACGGGGAGGAGGGAGAATTCTGGCGACAGAGTGGATCACTTCTATATTATTTGCCCAGAACAGGCCCTCATTCGGCCATTGTATTTTATCTTGATATTTATTATTTGTTGGGATTCAACAGGCCATCAATTTCAGTATATTTGGAATGCCCTGAAAGGTTTGTGTCAGAAGTTGATGGGAGGTGAGGAATTTAGGGCTGAGAATTCTGGCTATAGAGTGGATCACTTCAACGTCATTTGTCACCACAATTGAATAAAATCTACCCAACCATTCAATTATATTTTGAATCAATGCATTGATAGATTGATTCATAAAATTAACTATCATGATGCGATTGTTGAGGAGCATTTCGACTTTACACCATGTTAAGCTCAACTCACCTCGTTTTCAACCTCAACAGCCTTTTCCACCATCACTGTTTCTCATGGTAATAGCCGTGGATCAGGAGCTTTATTCCAGAAGATAGAGGTCTGGAGGCCTCTCTTCGGTGGAAGCAATTGAAACAGATAATCAGGTTCGAAAGATATATAGAACATTGCACCTCATCCTCAAAGCTTTCCATTCCGGTTGAATAACTTCAAATTTGGATGAGGGCTCCACTAATTCTAATAGCTCCTTCCAATATTACTTTTTAAGTGACCCAGATCATCAAGTTGCTGTAGCGCATACTTCTGGAAAGAATCTTGACCCTCGACTAAAATCTATCTTCCTAGGTGTAGCGTCCTCTTCTGAGTGTATCTCAATAGGCTTGGCCCACTATAGTTTCTTTTGTACTGTAAACTAGCTGCTAGATTAGCCTCTTGATAAAGTTTGAATAGCTAGCTTACTGGCACAATTAACTCCTAATCTGTACCTCCACAGGGGACCTAATTTATCTCCGCAAATAGACTTAGGACTATCTAGGTAGTCTATTACATAGAAGACTGTAAGCTGGAGGGGATGGTATCGTATTGTTAGAACTATAGAAGAGTGATAGCTATAAGCTGTCGAAGATTGCTAATTTGAGCCTATTCCCAAGTACGAGGTGCTTTAGATCAGGATAAGGAGTATACATCCCAGTGCATAATATCATCAATCAATCAGCGAGGCCTTTCAGCCCCTTTGGAAAGCAGCTTCATAGCCAGCATTCTGAAAGAGAACCAGTCCTTGCTCCAAAACCTGCGCGAACTGCCCTCCGTGGATACCCCTGTATAAGTGTGTACTATATGGATGGTGCATGTCGACTAGAAGCAGAGGGTTGGAACCGAAGGTCGACCGCGAAACTCAGCATACGGAGGGAAGTAATTCGTGACAGGTATTGTGACATGCTGAGGTGAGTTGGAGATGTGGCTAAAAGCGGATAGAATGTTCAGTCAGTTTAGCATGGCTACTTCGCACAAGAGCAACGACATCCCATGCAGTTGACTCACTCACAGCCCAAGTAGTCTTCCTGTGAGGTTATTTTGACTTCTGGGTGGCGACTATGATATCTCGGCTGAAGACATCATAAACCCTGTTTACGGCAGTCAACTTGAACGTTCGAAGGAGGAGAGAAATGATTGCTTTCCGCTGCTTCGTATGTTTATTTGCGGAGTGTAAGGTATCAGAGGGTAGGGTATCGATGTTTTGAGGAGGTGTAGGGAATTTGTAGAATCTTTGCTTTTGGGAGAGTCAAAGTGAAAAATTAGTTTCGCAGGAGGCTGTATGCTCATTAATTTTGCTGGGGCTGTAGCATTTACTATAGTCTTGAGTTCCATACATCCCTTGTCTGAATCTTCATTGTGAACATTATCTAGCCGAATGTGGTCAGAAGAAAAGGACAATCTCGGGTGTTACTTGTATTATTCTCTCCGGATCCTCAGCCTTGAAGGTTAGGGCGGTCAAAGTCTAATTTTTGGTTTTGATTGGACAGATGAAAGAATGTACAGTAGGTAGACTGGCAGTAAGGATTAGATAAGATCTATTCTTTTGTCACTTCAACTGGTTGTGATTTCTTATGATACCTTTGACCCCAACACCAAACTCCTCCTTTTCAAGTTCAAGTTCGAAGCATAGCGTGAATGTTTCTCAATGCTCAGCTTAAGACTCTTTAAAGCAACCTACAAGACTCCTATAAGAAAGAAGATATGGCCTCCCAAGTTGTGCCCAGAATGACAGCAGCTCACTGCAAGACACATCTACATAGCGCGAAATCGAAGAATCCGGTCTCCTTCGCAGATCCGGCAGTCTAGTATAGACAAAACGAATCGTATGGATACAGGAAGCCTACCAAACCAAGGAACTAGTTCTGCAACTAGCAGCCCAGCACCTACAATGAAGAAAAGGGTCCTTGCCAATGCAAACAGGCTATCCAGATCTCAACACAAAGCCCGGGAGATCAACCCGCTTCGCACAACTCATGCTCCTCACAGAGTGGTTCTTATCGATACAACCAGTCTACTCAGCTCAAATCGCTGATCCAAAACATGCCACTTGCTTCTCACAAGCAAACACAAATCGACACCTACCATGTATAAAGAAGCTGCTCTTACTGATGCGACTAGACCCAGGCCACACCACAATACAAAGCCAAAGAACTCAACATGCTTGGCACAACATATCATAAATGTTTAGAAAGGATATCTACGATAAAACAAACTTAGCAGCTTACCTAGTGAGACAGACACTACAGCTCGCTTCCCACATGTTTCTATCCACAAAAAGAAAGAAAGGGGTTCCTGCTAATAGAACCGCCCAATGCCAGTGACCATATCCACTTCAGATTACCTTATGTCTAGAACATAGAAAGGGGTCTTTGTCGATACAGACAACTTGTCAAGTCAAAGAGCACATCTGTTCTACATGTTATGATATCCACTATGAAAGGGGGGCCTCACCGATACGAACAATCTACCGAGCCAAAGGACTCAACTTATTTACATAGTCTAGCATATGACTAAAAGAGATCCTTATGGATACACACAGTCTACCAAATCGGAGAACTCACTCTACTTCATACAACTCTTGTTTGGAAATTAGAAAAGTGTCATTAGGGCTTACTGCTAGCAACCTGTAAGTCCGACAAAGAGTAAACAAAGAAGGAGAGACAAGAAATTATACATATGAGTACATAAAAGATGTTATTCAGCCATTAGAGCATTGCCTTTTCATTCTCTCTTCAATTACCCCAGCTTAGCAGAACAACCTTGCGGAACAAAGTAAGTATCTTTCTAGTGCATTTAAGGCTTTATTCCATTATTTGACCAATATTACTCTCAGTCCCAAGCAGCTGTTATTTTACCTCTACTTCTCAACTTCTTTTTTACCCAAATTCTCTTCCACATTCACCAAATAGTCATCCTAGGAGCCTCAGTAGTCGAATCCACAAAATGGGACCCCTTCATTCCCGAATCACAATCGAAATACTCAGATGTTTGAGATTATCAAAAGCAATATGCGAAATATGGGCCACAGATGTCTAGTTATGATGATTATAGAGAATATGGGATAAATGGACAGAGATATTTACATGGGCATGAAGTTGGCATATTAGCTTGAGGGTGTCAGTTGGTGGGGGCAAAGTACCCAAATGAGAAGGTGCGAGGCACGAAGCAATGTTATGCTAAGGGATATAAAATGAGAATAGAATAGTATATACAGGAAGAAAGCCCGATCCGGAGCTAATGTGCTTGAATTGGATAAGAAATTGACACCCTCCTTCTCTTCAATACTGTGCCTTCATTCACAATGACAGAACGTGAACGATATGGGTCTTCATGTAGTTTGCTTTTGTTATTAAGTAGTATTTTTTGATAGCTGAAGAGATTAGGTCAATATCCAGAGAAGTGAAATGTAAGTAGATAGAAGTACTCCCAATAAGCTGGCGACATATGACTACTGTCTACATATAACTCAATATTGAGGATCCGTGTGACAGCACGGATTGCTATATTTCTTCTTATTCATCATCGTCACAATCATCATCATCATCGTCGCCGTCATCGCCATCATCGTCATCGTCGTCCCCATCGTCCCCATCGTCATCATCGTCATCATCATCGTCGTTCCCATCATCATCATCGTCATCGTCACAATCATCTCCACCACCATGCCCTCCATTGTTTCCACCACCTCCTCCACTCCCACCGCCGAGACTCAAGTTATTGACTGCGGAGCAAAAAGAAGACCATAAGCTTGACCACGAGGTATATTCAGGTTTCGTGGTTATGAGCATTCCCGCTATGTTTGCAGAGGCAAGTTTTCGTACGAGAGCAGTTTGCTCCGTGATAGACCCCGTGAAGTCATGGATTGCGTACGTTGACTTAGCCAGTAAGGTCTTGTCCATATGAGTCAATGCAGTTTGATTGAACTTCGCATAAGAATCTTCAAATACGTTGATGCTATCAGCAAGAGTGTAGAATGACGCATCAACCGGCGCACCGGGATTAAAGAAGATATGGTTTTTGCCGGCTCCCAATGAAGTTTTTGCATATGTAGACAGTGTACTCATATATGAAAATGTTGAATTGTTCGATGGTGATTCGTCGAAGAACAGACCGTCAATCGGAAGTTCAGTTGGCTTATTCCACTCGACATATTTATCGATATCTGATTCGATTTCTGAGATGTCCCGAAGCCCGTAAGAAGTGTACACATAACCAAGAATAAGAACATTTGCGTAGCTATTCAGACCTGCAAGGCCTGCAACATAGTTGATATCTGGGTCCGTGAACGCTAGATTGGGGGAAACAACCACGTGGAACTGAAGTCTGGGGTTTGCAATAACGGAGGTGATAAGTGTACTCCATGAGGTTAAATTGTACGGGTACATATAAAGCGGAAGAAACACGAAAGCTGGTAGAACCATAATGACGAGGAAATGTACCCGTAGCACAGGTTGTTTGATACCGTAAGAGCAGAAACCAGTAACACTAGAAACGCAAACTATAGAAGGTGTATCATGGCAGAAGAAATATAGAAACGTTACAAGAGGAGACTTCTCCTTCGTCAAAGTCCACTTTCCTCATCTGGCCTTACGGTCAGGTCAAAGAATGTTCTATCGTAACAGTTCATGTCATGTCGTACAACTTACAATATATTATGCAAGCCTTTTATCACACCTTCCAAAAATATATAATTTGGCTTCGATTACGCGGCTGGATTGAACGAACAACAGAGGTGGGAGATCTAACGTGGTTAATTAATATATTACGTAGGAACGCGCAACGATGAGGAATTGAACTGGGATGAGTGGATGGATAAATTTGAGGGGAAGGAGTGGAAAGAAGACGGGAAGGAAAGAAGCTTCCTTTTCCCTTCGCTTACATCCCCCGTAGAAACCCCACATCCACATCACATCTTACATTTTCCCTCTAATTTCGGTCTTGTCGGGAAAAATGTATTGCAACCTTGCAAATGACAACCTATCATTCAAACCACTCGTCTCCCAATAATCAATAATTCCCTCTTTCATCTGGATGTCGGCCAAAATCCCGAGGCAGAGGCCTAACGACCGCAGAATATTCTTCGTCTTCGGTCTTCGGTCGGCGCCCTTAGGTGACACATTTGTTCCTTACAATCTTAAATATCAATACAGATTTAGAAAGGGGTCCCCCTGAATACCCAATCTGAGCATGTCGCTCATAAATGTAAGTAAATGCGGGTCTTACCATTGTCATTGTCAAAGATATGTAGAATCGAAAGACCCAACGCTGCCGCCATTTAAACATCCTAACATTTTCATTCTACTACCACAGCAGGAGCCATTTTAGCTCAAGACTAGCCATTCTGTCTCTTTTCAGCTTGCTATCAAACCCAAAGAGACTTTTATCTGACAAAAGCGATAGAATACCATTGGTAGTCAAGACCTTGTTCGTTTTACATTAACGATACAGTCTCGGTGAAAAGGCCCCTTGTGAGGTTGCATTTTACGTGCAGAATTGTCCAGGTATTATTCTGACAACACGATACCAATGCTACTAAGCGACCATATAAAAAAACGCAGGTCTTGGTATGGCGTGATATACTTTTTCTATCGGCGTTGAGTAGAAACACCAAGTGTCGCCTACAGCATGCTTTCCGGCCCAAGATTCTGTTACTGTGAATGTTCTCAATCTTTCACATTCCTTGTCGACTGTTTCTTCTCGTTCTTTTCGAGAGTTTATTTCCTATATCATTGATATGATTCAAGGTCTAAAAAAGCTTCCTGCCCCCCTCCTCTTTTGACAAGGATGCTCTATCAGTTTAAATTCTCTACCGCATCGGAATTACTCACGTTTAGTATGATTTCTCGCATAACAGTCATCGTCCTCTATTCTTCATGCAAGGTGCTGTGGGAACTGAGTTTACGCCACTGTCGCCCGATTATCTGGGCTTCTGTATTAGCATCTTGGAACTTTCGCCCCGTCCTTTCACTCTGTATTCATGAAAACCTCGACAATAATCCTACACGTCTTCTGGAATGTCCTTCAAACTATATCCATCGTCGTATGCTATGCTAAACGTTGCTTGTGCTCCCGACAGCACAAGGTTGCATGTTACTGTATCCGCACCATTTCTACCACGGCAAGGACCTTCTGCATGTATGTTAGCCAGATTTCACTTTTTTTTAGCATTTCCACCACCTTTTTGGCCAGTTGCTTCCTCTGATCTTGGCTTTGCATCAGTCTCGAATTTATTCCTTTCGTACTTGACCTCACTCTTCCATTAGCCTTTGCTATAAGCTTGAAATTTTGCGATGAGAATGATTTTCTTTTGGGTATTAGGAAATTGAGACAATCGAACGACTTTTTATCTGTCTGTCAACTATGTCGAGTCTTTTCGGTCTTCGTGCTGGCGAGGTTACTGGGTAGATCTCGTTCTGTTCCTACCAGAATAGAAGACAATGGCAACCTATATTCGAAGTAGCTTGGTTTATCTAGCTCAATCAAAGACAAAAGCTTTCAAATCCAGATTGCGAGTGCCACTATTGGAATCCGACAATGTCAGAGTTTTTGTCTTATACCATCCGCGAAGCTTTTCTTTACTGTTGCGGTGACTTATCTAGTCACATCTTGAGACCATATGGGTCAGCATTTGAGTTGATAGATGCAGGGAGGTAATCCAGCTATCTACAAACGTGAAAATTCGTATTCCAGAGAGCGTGGCTGTCCTATACTTGTCTTATGATGATAGTTTCAATGCGTTCCTGTATTTTGACAAAATTGATGCGCATAATTAGACTTGCGAAGTTTAACATTGAATGTTGGTTAACCAAGGAAACATTCCGAGCTAGAAAGTAAAAATATTATCTTGCTGCAGGTGCAGCGCAACGTTCCAGTTTTTTGTTTGGCCCACAAACGCTATCATTCCACTCATGTAAGCTATAGTTCGTATTTAGATTCTTTAGCATTAATTAAGACACTTTTGAGCTTGCAATTGCGGGGAAGCTGAAGGTACCGGATAAACCTTCGGACCTGCAGTGTTACAAGACAATAGCCCCCATGAGACCACCTGCATAGTGTTCTTATCTTTGATTTCCGATCTTTCGATACATAAGATGTGGTTCAATACCTTACTATTTTTCCCCACTATTTGACTTCGAAGAAAGGTCTACTAGACTACTACTAACGATCGAAAGACCTTCCCATAGAATTGCATTCGAAATCTCTCATACTTTCTACATCGACAATGTCTAATTTACCCTTAATTCGCATGCTCTTGGCTTGGATGACGTTATATGATGTGTTTGTCGTCGCTTCAGTACTTCAGCCTACTCCTCCAATGGGTATGCACGTTCCTAAAGCAACAACCCTGACGATGCTTTCTGACTGGGCTTCAAGGTTTCAATAATTGGTCAGCTTTTATGTGCGGCCTCAACGAATCGCTATTTGTTGAGACTGCTCAAGCAATGGTGGAGAAAGGCCTACTTGCGGCAGGTTACAACAGGCTCAATCTCGATGACTGTTGGAGTAGGGGTAGTCGAGAACCCAACGGCAGTCTGCTATGGAACGCCGAAAAGTTCCCACGCGGTCTTCCATGGCTGACAAGTTATTTGAAAGGCCTGGGCTTTGATTCAGGAATCTATACCGATGCTGGGATCAACAGTTGTGGTGGGTATCCAGGCTCTTATGGATATGAAGAGCTTGATGCCCAAGCTTTCGCCTCTTGGGGATTTGATTACCTCAAAGTTGATGGCTGCAACATGCCTGTTCCGACAGAGCAGGAGTATGAGTTTGTTTATGGTCATTGGCACAGCATCTTAAGCGCAATGGAGAACCCTCTCATATTTTCCGAGTCAGCTCCGGCATATTTTGCAGAGCAGAACAATTTGACTGATTGGTATACTGTGATGGACTGGGTCCCAAAATACGGACAACTCGCCCGTCATTCGCGTGACACCCTGGTCTGGAACTCAACGTCATACTGGCCCGAAATCACTGGATGGGACTCCATCATGTTCAACTATGGACAAGAGGTACGATTGGCACGATATCAGAAGCCTGGGTATTTTAACGACCCTGATTTCCTCATCGTTGATCACTTTGATCTATCACTAAATGAGAAGAGGTCACATTTCGCTATTTGGGCCTCGCTCTCAGCCCCTCTTATCATCAGTGCTTATATTCCAGCATTTAGTGCAGATGAAATTGCATATCTCACTAACGAAGATCTAATTGCCGTTAATCAAGACTCACTGGCATTGCAAGCTACACTTGTTAGCCAAGATGGCACCTGGGACGTTTTGACCAAAGATCTAGCTAATGGTGATCGACTTCTTACTGTTATCAATAGGGGCAACTCCACCGCCAGCTACAAATTACCATTTCAAAGAATTGGAATCTCACCTTCAACAGTGGAAGTAAAAGATCTTTGGACGGGGAGATCAGTATCTACGTCCAAAGTAGTCACAGCCGCTGGTGTTCCTTCTCACGGTACTGCAGTATATCGAATATCTGCTAGGTATGGAGATCTAGAGGTTACACCCACAGGCATGATTTTCAACACAGCGTCACTAAAGGTTCTCACGTACTCTCATCAGAGTGTAGTATGGTCAGAATCTGTCGGATCAGATGAACAAATATGGCAAACGGGTGATGACGGTACTATTAAAGGGATATTTGATACTTCCAAGTGTTTAACGAACCTTGGCGGCGGAAATGTATCACTGGTTGCATGTTCTGAGAAAAGGACACAGAAATGGGAGTACTACATCACGGGAAATCTAGTTAGTCTTAGCACCGGGGCATGCTTGACTGAGACTACTCACGGTGATGTTGTAACTACGAAGTGTAAGTTTGAAACTAACAGTCAAGTCCTCGGTTTACCCAGCGGGGTTAACGTTATTGGACGATGATTGCACGGGGCATTTTCGTGGAAAGATTGTTCTTATCTGTGGTTGATAATGTAACATACCGTATATATGACGCGCACATCAACAAATAGCACCTCTTAGCTTCTTCATAGTTTCACGTGAAAGTCAGGTGCTAAGTTAATGTTCTTCTCTTTGAACCCTTCACTAAAACTTTTATGCAGAAATTAGCTGTAGCGTAATGCATCTAACTTCCATTTAGGCTTGGAAACACAAGGATGTTCCTGCGCAAAACTAGAAGCTTCTGCTACGTTACAACCACATATTACCCCGCCAAAATAGCCCCGCATCAATATATTGAATTAGCGGATGTCCAGCTCCGATGATTCCCGCCACCATCCCAACTTTCAATATCACATGATATGACATGTCTAATTCTTGACAAATCGTACCTGAACATATAATACTTGCTCGTCCCCATTACACATCACCTAAACCCAGTCAACAAACACAAAAGCATCAAAATGTCGAAACCAAAATCAGAACTTCTAGAATCTCTCGAACGAGATGGCTTTGTTCTCATTCCCTCTCTTCTGAGTCAAGCAGAAATCGATTCTCTCCGCCCCGAAGTAAAGGATACCGTGGATCTCGCTCGCTCTGGTTCATGGCCATACGTTCGCACACTTCCCAAACAGTTCCCGCCCTGGAATATCGGTGAAGGAGAATCACCTGCAAAGGATGGTATTTGGGGTGTTCAGTCACTTATGAATCCTAAACTTCCTACCTCGTCATCTTTTATCAAAGTATACTTCTCGGACAAGATGTTGAGCGTGGTAAAAGAGCTTCTGCAATGCGAGGACGATGACTTAGTCATGGAATTATTCAATCTATTGATTCGTCCTGATCGCGATTTTGAGCTCCGTTGGCACCGAGACGATATTCCATCATCTGCCACGGCTGAAGAAGAGCTCACGAGGTTATCGGAACCGGCGTGGCATGCACAGTGGAATATGGCATTGTATGATGACATATCTCTCATTGTAGTTCCAAGATCTCACAAAAGAGCGAGGACGGATGCAGAGAGAGAGATGAGCGAATATGAGACTGGGGTGGAGGGTGAGATTAGAGTAGAGATGAAAGCAGGAGATGTGGTTTTTTATGATAATAATATCTTGCACAGAGGAAAGTATGAGAGTGGAAAGGAGAGAGCGACATTGCATGGGAGTGTGGGCCATAGGAATGGCAAGGCATTGAGGGCGAGGAATGTTTTGCAGCATGGATTGAAAAATGTGAGTCGAATCTATCATCGCCTTGAATGGGAATTGGTTGTTAAGGACTATGCTGACTTTTTGTGTGAATTCAGTGGGTTGGGGAGATTGATCTCAGTGTATTGAATGAAAAGGAGAAGAAGAGGGCTGAGGGGATGAGGGAGAGGTTATTGAAGATGGCAGAGGAGAATGGTAAAGTGGGATATTCATTGGATGGTTGACTTTGGATAGTCAGAGAACAGGGACATGGGTTCGGACATCGGTGTCATGCTTTTGGCAAATGGAGTACAGCTAGTATCTAAATAATTTTAAAAATTCAAGACTTTACTAAATCTCTCTAATTGGAAGATTCGTATATGTTCATTATTGGCCAGTGCTTCTTTCACTATGAGTACAGCAATGCCATAGGGGTATAACAAGTGAATCAAGAACAACTAGAAACAGCGAATGAAAACTATCCTATCCTTCAACTAAGGCTAGGCAGGATGACTTCAACTTGAAGGCTAGGCAGCATAGGATAAATAAAAAAATCTCAAGGATGTAGTAGGATTTATAGAGTTAAGGATAAGATGAGAGGAATGAGGATGGTTGAAAAACCTCTGTAAATTTCAAATATAATTAAAATATAAAGTTATTATTATTATTTTTATAATAATTTCGAGTTTTAATATTACATAATAATACTATCGGTACAACAGTCATGTGATGACCGTAGCGGAGGATGTAACCATATTAACTAGCGAGGCGCTAGCGATTCGAGGATGTATTTATAGAGCTTGCTTTTAATATATTTCAGAATGTAACGATTTTTATATATATAGATTTAAATATTTAGCCAAAAACCATTAAGTTGATATTATATTATTTAATAATATTATATAACATATTCTATTCTTTTATTAGAATAAGAATATATATAATTTTTTTAAAGAATAGGAGAGGAGAGGATATTTACAAATTTAACAAGATTAGGGTTTTCCATTTTGAGCTCAAAGTAGAATAGAAGAAAAGTAGAATAGGAGTTTTCATTTGCTGAATAGAAATAATCAATATTTCCTATTTCTTAGCAACTTCATAGGGGTAACTGTAACTAGTGAATCGTAACAAACTACAGCACTAGAACTTGCTCATATCTACCACGTGTGAGCTCCGAGGACTAGGTGTAGTTCGCTTGACATAATCTCTTTGGTATAGAATCATGGAGATATGTGATCTGATCTCAAGGTTTACATCCTCATTCAATAACCTACCTATCACTGCTTCCTCTCCAGATCTTCTCTGTCTTCAATCAATCCCAAATCTTTCCTTCAACATACTACCTATAACTAATTCCTCTCCGGAGCTCTTTGTCTGCAAATATCCAACCCCTCGAACACTACACCCAAGACACAATCTCGCCGTTGTTCTCTCAAAAACTTGCTACCATGGATCCAGAGAGAAAAATGAAGGAAGTCAATCGGGAGATTGAAGCCATGCTCGAGGATTTAGACAGCGGTCTTGCCAAATCCGTAGTAGATCTTTGCCACAGTACTATCAAGTCCATCGAGACCCGTCGCGCCGCCGAACTCGGAGTCTGGAAGCAGTTCTACGAGCCACCACGTAACAATGACGTTCTTGTTGAGAAGAACACTGCAGAATATAAGCAGAAGATCATCGACAAATACCACCAGATACACAAGACACTTCCAGCATTGGAGAAGTTGCGAGATATTGGTATGGATTCCTCAATTTCCCAATTAGAAAGCAGCCGACTGACTTATTCATGATAGATAAAGCAAGAAAATTCGTATTGGAGGAGTTGAACAATCAAGTATTGGTAGCCGAGCAGAGGGAGAGGCAAGAGGACTCGAAGAAAGCAAAGGAAACGCAAGAAAGTGGCGGAACTTTGGAGAATGGGACATGCAAGAAATAAGATGAGTCAATGAGGACACGAGGTTGTGATTAGGTGGCATCCATGTGTCGGTTTTGACACAAGGAATGACACTGGTCAGGAACACTACGCAGCTAAGGCATCGATTGACCTAAGTCGGCGCCAAAATACGGACCAATTCAGATTTTAGGTCTGGGCAATACAATAACAAGGGGTTTTCATAGCGATTTGTAGTATTACGGTGCCTCGAAACTTCATTGATTCTAAGTAGTGACGCGCCACAATAACCATGACCGATGTAGATGAACTGAGCGAAAATAACTTGAGCTTACCATATTCCAGTTATATCGACGATATTCATTCCGAGATTGGAGGGGGCTCCGAGAGGAATGGAACCTATGTGAGCCTTGATCGCAATGTTCAATCTGAACTGAAGCGTGATATTCATTGTGGAAACGAGACGACTACCACACAGAGAGCCGGCTTTAAAACTATGTGGATAGAACCAGCTAAATGTTGAAATATACTCAGCACTGAGAGAGTTAGGGATAAAGTAGTTCAAACACTGTGTCAAGCTAAGGTAGAATATATATATATATATATATATCCTAGCTAAAATTACTTTAGTTTCTATTTAGAGCTGGATCAAAGTTATATAATACTTACAAAAAGATAACTGCTGCAGTCGCTATATCAAGCAATAGCAGAAATAACTTCCTGTCTAAGTATTCTATTCAAGTGTTATATTTACACGAACCACCGCTATGGACCTGCTTTTGAGGCGTTATTTCCCCTTTCACATGTCGAAGTTGGCGCTGCTGCAGTTGAAGTAGTAGTGACAGGTACACAGGTACACTGATGTCTTAGACTTCAATACAGTACGTATAGCCTACTAATAGACTAGAAAAAAATCTTCTTTAAGTTCTGGATTCCATGTATTCATTTTGATGTCTTTTATTAAGCCTGTTATATCAATGCTTTTATAAAGTTTGTAGTTACAATTAGTATTACATATAGGGAAAAGATGGAAGACAAACTTGACTTGGCCTTCCAATACCACAATATCAATAGTGATGGATGTTACGATGGGATGTTAACTACTATCAAAGCAGAACATGAACGCTTCTATGAGGAGATGATTTGACGTCGACAGTAGTATACTCTTGAGCTCTAATGGCAAAGCTAAGATCTGCGATTTTGATTTCTCAAGACAAAACATGAGTGGGCCGATTCCTCACAACGGAGGTACACCACGGTACATGCCCCCAGAATTTTTGACAAAAAGGAAAAGGGGTCGTGCTGGTAATGTGTGGGCATCTGGAATTTTCATGATGTTTGTTCGTGGAACTTTACCAAAAGTTCATGAAGATGGATGGCTTGTTTGTCGCCCAAGTTCATGTTGACCCTTCTGCACAAGATGATACCAGAAAATGGCTTCAAGAAGTTGAGGAAAGCAAAAAGAGGATTCCCAAAAAGTACTCATTGCTTTCTAGAATGCTTGAAGTCACTGATACTGATCGGTATACATTTTCTGCATTATTCAAGGTATTGATTTAGGAACAGGAAAAGAGAGTATTGCCGAGGACTACGAAACCCAGAAAGCAATTGTTTGTATAAATTATAATACCTGTATTCATCTCATCCACACTTTCCAGATAAGAATTGATATCAATCGATCTGGTACCGGCTCAGATCTCTACTATCTCTATAGAACTTTTTCCAAGTTTGAGACCATTTCTCGAGTATTTCCTTACTTGGAATTTGTGAAGAGGTAACTTCGGTATGAGATAATGACGCCGGGAGCGCCTTATTGAACCATAGACAACATTGGGATGCGGAGAGATGCTGTATTTGGATTTGTATAGTAAGGATTACACTGCTTTTATATAAGGTTTTTTTGATATATGTGCGAAGGACTTCTACTACTTTCGTAGAGAACTAAAGTTGGGAATATCTGGTTTTGATTTACAGGAATCGATGAAACAGAAAATGCGAATGCGAATGCCAATGCTAAAGCAATTCTTGGAACTATCAAAAAGGGATATAATCGAGTATAGATTTCCCAATTGTCATTTCGGTATCTCAAAACCCCAAAAAAGGAAATCGTAAATTTAGCATGATATATTGTAAAAATGAATTCTTATAATATTCTGAACATGAACAAAAGGTGGAGCATTTGTTAGAAGTTAAGGTTACCTACCATGAGAAACTTCAGGCATCAATTTGACGCACAGACGAAGATGTACAGGACGCAAGCGAGAGTGGGGTATAATCTAGAATATATTTTGACAAAATGTCTTCTTCAACATCAAAATACAACAACATCTTTGATGGTCTAACGGTCATGATTTCCGCTTGTCATTCATACGGCAATGCGCGGGAGACCGGGGTTCGACTCCCCGTCAGAGAGTTCAAGAATGGATTCAATGAATTTCATGTACAAGATTCTTTTTTTTTTTCATTTTTTCCAATTTCTTTTCGGTTTTACATTTTTGATCATCTGTTTTGGTTTGGAAATTTTGAATTTGGTTATCGGCTTGCTGATAATTGCGGGTCTGGGGACCCACTTACGCTTTGAATTGAAACTTACGCTTCAGTAAGCGAATATGATTTTACATTTCAACTCTTTAATCATAAGGTTATTTTTAGATTTTAAAAACTATAGTATAGTTATAATAGCTTATAATGTATAAAACTATAGAAATTATCTTTGCAAATCTAAAAATTTAATTTTTATTACAATATAATATTTAGTTTAAATGTTTTTAATAATACAATATTATAGATTTTGATAGAGATTTATTAAAATGTAAATTAAAATTCTTTAATTCTTTAATGTTTTTATTAATAACTTTTTAATTAAATATTATATTTTAATAAAAATTATTTAAAAATCAATATTTTAGAATAGTAGAGAACTATTAGTATTATATATTAAGATATAAAAACTTATAAAATTTATAATCTTAAAAAATATCTTGAAAATTCCTATTACAGCGTTCAAAATTCTAGAAATAGCTTCATTTTTCGAAATCTTGACGTAAAGTCGTTTTCCAACGTAAATCGTATTCGCCCACTGAAGCGTAATTTTCAACTCAAAAAGAGCGTAAGTAGGTCCCTAGACACGCACTTACAACCTTAATTATCCAGTAAGGGAAAATATTAATATGATAGACGCAATGGCCAAATAGATTCGAGTGATCCGAACAAAAGAAGTATTCACAAATGTTCCAATCATCTCGTTTCCTCCCTCATCTTGAGGGATTGCCACTAAAAGTTTATTTTCTTTGCTCGAAGCCTTGGCCCATAGATATCTAATAAGAAAGGGATAGGTGTCATGCTGGCGCAGAGAAAGGCCAGTAAGGTTGTGCCCCTGTTTTGATTAATATTCCACTCACTATGCGCTGAAAGAGCAGCAACATACCATCCGTATCCTACCTAGGCTGGTGTATAGCTTGAACCCAACAACCGAGAAAATGCACCCTAATAAGCTGCGTAGAAGAATTGTGGTGGCCAGCGCACTGGCGGCAAATATACCAAATGCATCTACGAGATAGACTTGGATACAAACAAATCCAATGATACTTCCAGTGGAGAACATGACTGCTCCAATGAGCGGCACAGTCCAGTGTACCTGGTACTCGGCGCTCCAACCAAAAACGATCAATTTAAGGAGGAAAAGACGGGCCTCTGGCGGAGGTTCCGTACCCATGAGCTCCCTATGTCGCTTAACACGACGTACGTATATTTTGTTCATATATCTTATTGCAATGAGCGTGCCAATAATGTTTCCGGTACCAACTCCAAGATATGCCATACCTACGGCAATATTCATTTTGATACAATACTTAACTTACAATCTCGAAGACGAAATTTTACCGCATATTTGCTCTTTTTTATAAGGGGAAAGTGGAAGACACCGTCTTCTCAACCAGAGATACCTCATATCACAAGTTTCTCAAGACGCAGACAGCTTCTCGGTTTTCAGTTGCTACTCTCCGTTCTGCAGAGCCCGCAATCGACTCGTGTTTCAAGGTTTTCATTAAAACGATGAACGAATTGGGTGATGTAGATATCGATCTATCAGAGTGGCTGAGATACTGGGCAAATGATGTCAATTCATGCTTTGAGTTCAAGAAAAGTTTCGGCTTTATGGAAAAGCGAGGAGATATAAATGGGATAATATCTGGTATCTGCGATGGCTTTCGCTACTGAGCTATCTTGGACAGGTACCAGAATAGAACTCTTGGCTTTTTGAGAACAAGATTATGATGAGTCTTCTTCGTGCAGTTACTAGCCTTGGAGATTCTACTACAGAAATCGTACAGGTAAGATTTCCTACTATAACAAACTGGATGCATGCTTATAAAGCTATAGATGATCGAGCAAAGGATGGGCGGGTCTGACAATTATCTGAAAGTAGATGATGACTGCCTTCTGTCATGTCTGCAAAGAGAAGAAGCTCGAGAAGACTCTAACCTGAGCCATACGAACGCAGTAATGCACCTAGCCAATTTTTTGTAAGATGCTCCTAGACATATCAGAGAGTGCACGAATGATTCTACAGTGTCGCGAGTAGCGTTGCAACTGCAGCTTCGCTTGGCGGAGTCTTCTACAACCTCGTGAAAAATCCCGATGCATACCAGAAGCTGTTGAATGAGATCAGATATGCTGAAGCTGGGGGGAAACTTGACCCATATCTCACTTGCAGTAAATCACTTCAGATGTAGTGCTTGTGAGATTGTCACTCAAATGCAGTATCCCCTGAGTCTTTTTCCACTGGCATTTTTCTAGGCAGGCAGTCTTAAAGGAAGCAATGCGACTTTGTCCAACTAATAACATACCTCTTGAACGATATGTTCCTCCTTCTGGGCTTAGTATAGATGGGTATACATTGCCCTGTGGCACCAACTTAGGAATTTCTACGAGGATGATCCACAGAAATACATCCATATACGGTGATGCTGCCGCCATTTTCTATCTTTGTTGAGACGAATACATAGTTTGGCAGAGGGGAGCGATCATGCACCGGACGCATTCAAGCAATGATGGAGATGGGACAATTTGTTACTCAGGTGTTGAGAGTGTTCGATATTCAATGGGGAGCAACAAATGCAGACTGGGACGAAAAATCATATTGGATGCCAGAGCAGCCAGGCTTGATAGTGAAGTTCCGACCACACGAGCAAAGTATCTAGAACTCTAATGAACACATTATTTTATCAACGGCGTATTGGCGCTTCATTTTGTGCTGGTGACCAGAATTGAAAATACTACAAAGTCATTTTTTCAAGTATTTCATATCATAAGCACTCCCGTAAATCTTCTTAAGCTTCCAATCCTATTCGGTTCGCAAACAAATTCGCTTCAACGGCTCCAGCATTGATAAAATGTTGTAATATAGTTATTTATATTGTTAAAGTTTTTATTTAAAAAAGTTCTTGATTTTCGCTTAATTTACTAGTAAAATTGTATGATTTTTCGAAATTTCAAAAATATTAATTTTATATCTAAATTGCATAATCAAGAAAATTCTAAAAAATAAATCGTTTTATTTTTATCAAAATTTGATTAAAGTTTAATATATATACAAAATTTCAATAGATTTTATCTATACTAGCTATAGATTTTTATAGTTAAAAACATAGTAAAATGTCTATTTTAGGTGTGTTTTTAGAAAGTGGCTAATAGAAGATCCCTAGTACTGTAAGAATCAAGAAATAATAAAGAAATTCCCTGCATCTCCTGCACCATCGACCTCAGTCTCTCTTCACTTTCCAAAACTATCGCTCTCTCAAGACAGCCATCATAATCGACCAACTTTTCATGGCCATCATATCGATTTGTTCATGCTGGGACGCATACAACCTTACAGCCATGCACATTCCTTGCTGTTAATTTCAACTGACCCGCCCAGTCTTCATTATCGCGGCTCTCCAGTCTCTGGTACAGTTTCGCAAGCTTGGCCAGTGTATACGAAGCCTCTGCAAGCGCCTTGTGTTGACCGACACATGCACGCGGGCCAGCACCGAAGGGCATGTACTCATAAGGTCCGGGCTTGATAGAATCCCACCTATCTGGGTTGAAAGAAGCAGCATCCTTCCCAAAAACAGACTCATCACGATGCAACGCGTAATAGTTGGAAGATATCTTTGTGCCCTGGGGAACGTATATTGGAGCCTTACCATCGCTGCCGCCGCCTTGTGGTAAAGTGGTATCTTGCAATGCTATGCGGACCATGATTGGGAACACAGGATAAAGTCGGAGGGCTGTGGCAGCAAATTAGAGATTTATAATTCACAACCAAGAAATTATTGGGGTGACAGGTTTCTTCACATACATTCTTGAATAATATTGCTGAGAAAGGTGAGTTCACGGAGTGTGTCGAACAGATTTGGGGATAATTCCAAATCGAAATTTTGTACTTCGTCCCGTAACTTTCTGTAAACGGCTGGGTTTCTCGAGAGAAGGAATATTGTGTTGCTAAGTAGGACATAAGTCGTATCCTGGGCTGCCAACATTCCCTGGAGGACATTATGACGAATCTCAATGCGATCATCCGTTTGCTTGACAAGTCCCTCTAGCAGGCTGTGTTGTGTTGACTCTTTTGTTCCTTCATCGCTCACTGCCTTTTCTATGAACGAATCAACGTATTCATGTACCTGCTTATACGCTACAGATTTCAATGACTTGGGCACAAGAAATTTGAATGGGCCTAGCAGGAACGAGAGGCCCATGCCAATTAGAGATGAGTTGAAGGCTTTGAGAAAGGCTGCCGCTCCGACTGAGCCGTCTTTGCTACTCGTGTCTGGCGATATGCCTAGCAAGAACCTCATTGAGGTATCCAAATACTTGATATAAAAGTCAGTTCCCCGTATGCTGAGTCGTATTGTACTTACAAGGTTAGCTAGCAAAAGTTGTAGATCGACAGTTGTCTTACCATCGCTGGGGATCTGTCCAAAGAGCTCATTCAACGAGCTAGCAAACGAACTCAAATCGGAAATATTGGTTTTGCTGAATGTTGGTCTGAGGAGAGCCCTCGCCTTATGCCAAATCTCGCCATCTGTGGTAATGAAGCCGCGGCCACAGAATGGCTCCATAACAGGTAGCCTTACAGGCTGGTACCCCCAGTGAGCGTGATTGGTGGAATATACAGTCTGGATATTTTGTGGATCAACAGTTCGTAGTACAGAGCTACCAAGTTCCTGTATCATGATCGTCTTGCCGTATTTCTTGTGGATAGCCGCAGCAAATGGAATGCTTTGGTATTTCAATGACTTTCTGATTTCTTGTAATTTCAGATCAAGTCCAAATAGAGGGTCAATGTGAGGGTAAGTGAATGGTGGTTTACAGCCATGCTGCAGTGCTAATCTAGTATTAACAGCCCACCTGTTGAATAGAGCAATGAATAGAATAGCCGTCACTCCTCCAACGATAGAAAAAAGTAAGTATACCATTGTGTGATCGATTTTTTTTTTGGAAGCTGGGGCTTGGAAGGAAGGTAGAATTATTTTTATAAGATAAGCCCCTTCGTGGTGTACTAGGTAGATAATCAGGTGAATTACATCACGTTATGCAGGAGGGTGTGCGTATAGTTCTATTGATAAGAACCACCATGCATGGATTATATGGGCTTGAGAGCTAGGATTAACAATACAGATATCTTCATATGCACGTTGGAGGCCAGGCTGACATGGATAAGACTGTACCTTCGAATGGTAGTTAAAAGGCTAAAGTCGGCAAAGCCCAACGGTGTCTATCCTGTGTGCAATAGTTCTCTTTCATTCTGGATGTATATCCTCTCTCAACATTCTACTTAGAAAAATCGCACAATCACTTATGATGGATGACTATACTATCATAATGGCGTTGGTAGGATCAGATATTTGTCCTAATGATGAAAAATGCTTACATTGCCGTGTAGATAATTGCACAACGGTATCTATGCTGCAAGCATAAGCATCTTCGGGGAACCATTTGTTGAATCGACAAAGGCTAGATATGAGTTACATGGAGAGTTAGCATGCCTTCTGTTGATTCGTACATGATGAATGTGCCTGCTAAAGCCTTGCCCTAGTTATTATATGCAGATGTCCTCATGTGCCACTTCGCCTATGGCCTCATCAAAGTCTTAGTTATGCTCTTTTCTAAGCGCATCTTTATTTTGCCCCGTTTTCAGATAGTTGCGAATACTCTTTTGGCGATCGATATCGGTTGGATGATCACAGCCACCTTTGTAAGACTATCCTGCAGAGATGCTCAATCCTACATCGACGACTAAGTTGAACTCTTTAGGGGCATGCATTTTCGGCCTGGCCTGTTTTCAAGTGGTGGGTCAGCTTTACGGCTGACATGGACTATGAGTCTTTCCTTCTTTCAAAGGCTGTACTCGACCTTTCTATCGATGTCGTAACACTCTGCATACCTCTGCCTGTCATACTTAAATTGTGAATGCACAAGAATGGGAAGATCTCTCTAGTAGCTATCTTCGCACTGGGCTGGTTGTGAATCTAACATCACATTCATCGTACTCAGAAATTGAGCTAAAGTCAAATGTTAGCTGTGTGATCGCATCTGCAATTCGAGTATACTATACCTGGAGATTACTCCTCGTGTGGCATGGAAAGATTCCTCTGACAGAAGGAACAAGTAAGCACGTCGTAAATGATGGCTTTCTCCATGCAGTCTAACGTATTCTATGTAGGCATTATTACCTTCAATGATGTTTGGGCTCACATCGAGGCAAATGTGTCAATTGTCACTGCCTGCCTTCCTACTTTGGCACCTTTATTTAGCAAAGGCTCCTCTGTCGAGTCTATACTCGGGTCTGGGACATTGATAAAACTCAAGAAAAGTATCTCTTCATTTTCGAGTATCTCTTCATTTTCGCTGCGAAAGAAGGGTCCATCCAAAGCATCATCGGCTTCTGCAACATCCCAAGAGACTCGACCATGGCAAGAATTCAATCCGACACATGTGAAGGCATCCGCAGGTCCACCTAGAATTGATGACCAGATTGAGCTTATTCAGACTGTCGATGCCGATGGAATCCGCGTCAATAAGAGCTTTTCTCAACGTGATCAGTGGTAAAAATTTCGCAGACTAGGCCGCTCAATCGGATGAATCCAAATTCATTCGAGTTTTTTGCAATCTTCAGGGCGTGGTGCCCAGTCTTCTTGGGCCCAATGCGTTTCTCACCTTATCTCTGAAGTAATGGTCATCTTCTTCGTTGCAGATAATATCATCGAATGCTTGGTTGGTGGGAAGGAATTTCAATGAAGCATAATCTGTTCCAGTTTAGCTTTCTATTCGCATTCACACACTGAATGCAATCCTTTCTTCTACTCTATTCCCGCCGTGTCGAGACCGTCGCTCGACTGCCCTTCAGAAAGTTCGGTAGAGGATTCCTTGAATCTCATGTTCGGATCTTTTTTTTTGGAGTTTTTTTCGTTCTTTTTTTGATTGTATATTATGAATCCCATTACCTAGGGCTTAAAATATTCATAAAGGAATAAAAATTATACTACAGTACTTTTAACACTTGTCAAACTATTCAACTACTTTTCAGTTTTGCTGCTAGTAGATCTAAACAGACAACTCCTAAATTAAATTGAAATGATCTGCCACCACCACCTCAATTTCACCATGAGCTAGCACAGCATCCATATGCTAGAGACATCCGAAAGCCATGTGAAGATGAGATCAATGCTTTGAAGGAATTCAAACCCTTCGAATATATCGATGCAACTGTAAAAGGGCAAAGACCTGTGCCACCTCTTTAGGGTTTCACTCATAAATTCTATCAAGATGATATCTCATAAAGTTCAAAGCAAGAATCTGTGCGAGAGCGGATCTCCAATCAACCGAAGAAGAAAAATATGCTTTAACTTCACAAATTTCTAGAGCTATTATGCTTTCGACCTCGAGATTCGATATTTTGACGGATACTTTCCTACGTGAAAACCGAGACAACAAATTATCTATACTATTCCACGCCGACGATACTACCACGGTTTGTATGACAGCTGATTTGCCACGATTAACCTTGTTGAAAAATAGCCTTTGATTGCTTGAAAATTCTGGGGAATTAGAGTGCTACGAGATGGCAAGCAAAATCTTTGTCTGTGACTTTGCCAGGACAACTATATTTCGATCATCTCAGCACGCTTGAATAACAACCCTAATCTTCAGATCTGCTCACCTTTTTAGCTAAAGGTACTGGAAAACAACCCTAATATAATAGAACTCCTTCACGCTTACTGGGTGCCCTAGGGGAGAGCTAGTAACCCTTTCCGCGTCTAGCTTCTCATAAGCACTAGCATCCCCTAACATCGAGGACATGCAGTG
This sequence comes from Myriosclerotinia duriaeana, assembly GCA_002162615.1. Lineage (NCBI taxonomy): Eukaryota > Fungi > Ascomycota > Leotiomycetes > Helotiales > Sclerotiniaceae > Myriosclerotinia > Myriosclerotinia duriaeana. The sequence continues at coordinate 498,660 of NGKI01000006.1, forward strand.
CAGGAGCTTCTCAAACTCACAATGGAGTCGCATTCTGGATAGAATCGCAGCTTCCTCCTTGGCTAGCTCTGCGTGTATTGTCACTCTGACTTGTTCCCTCGCCAAGTGATATCTTGGATCTTTACACTCCCGCAATCATTGTTGCTTGATTTCGGAACAATTTGATGCAGCACTACTCCTGTGACTAGTTTGGAAGGATGTGTAGAGATATATTGCCGTGTTCGAATGCCATTTTTTTGTCTCCTCCTCGCTCATCTCACTGCCTAATCGTCTAACACATCGAATTCACTGTCCGTCGTCGGAATTTTCGCTATAGGCTCCTCATATTCCGCTTTTCTATACAACATCATCCTGCAATTTGCGTCGCAGAACTTATTAGCTGTAATGAATATTGAAACACCGAGGATTGTGATTTGAACTTCGTACATACTTATTTTTAGAAGGTGGCAGCACCACACCACCCGAGATCATCCAACCTGACATTACCAGCCCTGCCTTGATTGTGATCCTGGTTCACGTGAGAGTGCGAGTGCTCAACAGAGGGATGGCAAGGCTATTGAGAGCTGGAAATAGAAATTGGCAACAACGTCTTTTGACTTCGGAAAGCTAATCGCGTTTGTAGTTCAGGCTGAGGTTGGGCATATAGAGATGTTAAGCCAGTCTGCTTTTGCAAATGGAGTGGATTTGGATTCTTGTTAACAAAGCACTCGTCTTCGAGATCCCACCACTTGTCCTGACTAGATAGAGCAACACCAGTAAGTTTAGGCTTAGGCTTGAGTTCGGAAAGGTCGCTACCGTCTTGTTATGTTGCGAATTCATGTTATCAATGAACATTCAAAGTTTGAGTATTATTCAATTGTTAACTTGTCTTTTTTCCTCTTCAAAGTTAGTTTCTTGTGTAAGTAAGTTTCTTGTGCTGGAGGAAGATATGTAGTGTGATGAGTTGCACTCATGAGATGTAGCTCTTCGGATTTATCTTTTAAAAATACGGACTGTATATTTATTTCATCTATTCAATCGGTGAAGTTAGGTAAATCTCGTTTAATAGAGTACGAGGAGAAAACCCCTCGTACGATCACGTATATCAATATTGAATGAATGAACGAATTCAACGCGATGGACGAAGAAATACAACAGACATATCTGAAACAACAGGCTACTAGGCATCAACCAGCGGATGGACTCCCTTGATGGGGTCAGAAGCTTATACGACAGCTCGCAAATATAATGCAGGTTCTTGAGAATCGATCTAACGCTCGAAACAACCCTACTAACCCCCTTTAAACAAAGGTTAAACAGTGGGCTTGGCCTATAATAGTAATGTGAGTTACGTATCCTTTCCGAAAGCTCACCGCTTTTCTGATTAGGCAATGGTACAGATTTTTATATAGTATATCTTCGTTTTTTTTGCCATTGATGACGACGCATAGGCCCAGCGACGATGCATAGGCCAATTGATGAAATATTCTAGTAGATTATATTGGCCTAACTACGCTTAAAAGCATAGCAGTGGATATCAATGAATATGACCCAGTATTTAACTTTTGTTTAGGGGGGGAGAGTACTACACCACAAGCTGAGGAGCCGTGTGGCCATACGGAGCCAAGCATATGACTAGCTCGACTCGAGAATCTCGAGTCGAGAAGCCTGGGAAGTTTGATGGAGAAAGAGCCCACTTGAGAGCACGGGCAACAGAAGCGAAGGCTAGGTTGGAAATAGATCTGCTAGACATTTAAGCGCCATACTATTCCCTTCCCCATGAAATTAGGGTTAGCTTGATAAGTATAACCTACTGGTGATATCAGCATTGCAGAAGTAGTTAAGCCAATAGAATCTACTGAAACATGCCTATGCGCAGTGGATCTTACCTACTGAGCTAGCAATGATTCATGAGGGGGATAGTACAAACTACTTACTAGATCGATATGGGCCTCGGAACATAGCGAGACAATAATCGCGTGGCAGAGAGGAGAAATCATAATACTACGTACCCCTCACTCACAAGTGAAATTTCCCACACCGCTAGGTCCAGTCCTGATAGAGCCGATGCAAATTCATGCAATCATGTAGATTGGTCTGTGTGTTTTTATAAAACTGAGTCTAGTCGATATTGAATGCATATGCACCTTCTCGATTTTGATATGCGTTAACTCCGTATATTATCTCCTCGGTGGTCACTGTACTGTCCAGTAGGCAGGTGTTCGCTTAGAGTGGGTTTCATGATTCATCTCCCAACTCTTTAAGCGAAAGTCCACTGACCGAGGAGATAGATGGATAAATGGTTTTCAGCTAGAGCCGGAATTGGCCAATGTGAGCTGTAAGTTCCTTTGGTTTGATTGGAAACCGAGAGGAAGCTATATCTGAGTTGGGGTGGTTGGTGTAGGGATGGGTTTTATAGTGATATTTTTTAAGGCATATCCACCACCACATTATAGTATGTAATATTCGCCAAGTTAGATGCGTAAGGAGTGCCCTTAATCTCAGGGCCTTTTTGAATAGGTATTTTAAGAATCAAAGATAGCGGGAGAGGCACGGACTAGCACCGGCCTCGACGCGATCTCGATCTTTTTCTGAACTGGACATCCGATTGGACAAGAAAATTGGCCCTTCCACCCACCCACCTGCAGGATCAACCTCCTCGATAGAGATAAACGCCAAGAAACTAGCGTATTTCACCTACTCCAAAGGAAAAAGATAACTCATTCCCCCAAAAGATCTCTCTCTATCGAGCAGAGGCAATTGATATCCCAAAAAAAAACTCCCCACCTGAAAACTTTATTAAATCCCTCAAATTTGCGCCGCTTTTATCTATTCTCAGAATCTTATTGGGTGTTGAAAAAACGTGATCAGCCTGGGCATAACATTGAGATATTCAACAAAAAACGTGATTCAACCACCATCCGAGTTTTAGAAATCATACAACCCTAGGCTGATGTAGTTGGTATGGATGATAATTAATTTTTGTTACATAGAGAAAGTTCTCCAGATCTGCAGTGGACTAGTGGTGTTTGGACTGTAGACTTTAGAGACTCTGGAAACTCCCGAAACTCTGGAGACTCTGCAGAAGAGGGTCTAGGAAAAGCCGCTGTGAGGAGGTCAACTTGTAATGGAACAGATCTTCGTATGGTGGAGTTTGAAAAGTCGAGGTGTAGATTTTTTGTAGGCATAGTGGGGAGAGCTTGGGTGAGAGGTATATAAGGAACTAAGGCGTATCTCGTTTTTGCATTTTCGTATCGTCTTAGTTATTGGAAAGCCTTTCTTCTTTCTCTTGTCGTGCTAACTTAACCATTTCAGTGTCGTTCTCGATTCCTATATCTTTCTTTGTTACACTACACCTCCCTCATACCTCATCAACTCCATCTTGTCCTCGGGCATCCTAGAAGCCTATCATGTCTTCACTAAACACCTCCCATGATGACATGCATCTTAAAAAGCCATATACCCAACAAGTAACTGCAACGGATTTGTCACGTCAAATCACTCTGCAGCTAAATGCCGATCAATACGAACGACTGTTCTTTCAACCTACGCCTGCTAAAGGAGATCTTGCAAAACGTCTTGGTATGTTCCCAATGTCCCACGCACCCCAAGCACCAAACCAAACCACTTACTAACACCCGCAGGAAACCCCACCCTCCTCGGACTTCTAGGCTTCCTAATCCCCTTCACCACCACCGTCCTCTCCCTCCTTCAATTCCAAGGTTCCTCCCCCTCCTCCCTCGTCTCCATCTCCGGAATCTTCTACATGTATGGCGGCATCGCCATGACCATCGCCGGGATCTGCGAATTCATTCTTGGAAATACATTCCCCTTTACGGCCTTCATGATCTTTGGCGTTCACTGGATATCCTCCGGCTTCCTCAATGATCCCCTCCATAACGTTCTTGATTCCTATGCTACTACACTCAATGGGACTACTGTGTCTGGTGCTCTGAGTCAGGAATATAATGCGGGACAGGGTAATTATTCTGTTGTAATGGCGCTGATCTGTTTTATATTCTTCTGCGCGAGTTTAAGGACGAATGTTCCGTTTGTTATTGTTTTTTTCACATTGATCTTTGTGTTTGGGTTTTTGGCTGGGGGATACTATTCTTTGGGGTATAATCCTACGGTTGCGGGAGTGGAGCATGCGACGTATTATTTTAAGATTGCGGGGGGCTTTGGCCTTGTTGCTGCTATTATGGGATGGTGAGTTTACTTTCTTTATGGTCGATTCCCGCGTGGGCCGAAGTTTGTATGTGGGTGAGAGATGCTAATGGATGATTTTAGGTACTTGGCCATTATCACTTCTTGTGCTTCAACTGGTGTGCCGTGTCAATTACCGGTATTTGATTTGAGCTCGAAGGTGTTTGCTCATAATACTGAGGCGGCGAAGACGGAACATGCGGGTGCAGTGAGATCGGACCAGGTTTAAGGGAAGAGAAAGAGGATGTGATGATCATCAACTCTACTCATTCATCCTATAATCTCACCCGCAAACCCCAAATCAAACCCAGCAAATGACATTTAGTCCCACCTAGCCGGAAAAGTTCTCCTTCAAAAATCCAGCTCGGATTTGAACATTTTTGGGAGCAGGAAGATCTTCGCACCTCAATTGCATGTTCGACAGGAACTCATATTTCAGATATGCAATAAAAAATATGGAGTACAATACGATTGGGTAACTGTACTGAGTTTTGTAAAACAGAACTTGAAAAGACCTCTAGAAAACGATGGGATGACAGTAAAAGATGTCTGGATTGGCAGTGAGTGTTCCACAGTATCATTTAGAAAATATTCAGAATATGCAAAAAAATTCTTCAGTATAACTTTAGACCAAGTGTTTACTTGTAAAATGATAGAGCATTGGAGGTTCAGATTGAAAAGTCATATTCACAAAAACTCATCCGAAAGTTCAGAAATACAGTTCTCGGACATCTGTACTGTAGGAAGTGCCACTGAATTTTACCGCAGGCGGAGAGCCTATTGGTTGCGGCGTATAATGCAGGCAGCTTAAAAAATAGGCTAATTAGCCGCAGTAACGTGACGACAGACCTCAATTCAACTTCTACATCATGCTAGGTAGCATTCAAGTCTTGAAATGACTTAAGCTCATTCCATGCGAAAATCGAGGGGTTGACAGCTGTCCATACGAGTCAGAAAAGTTTCATTCGCCACCTCGAGAAGGGTCTCAAACGCAACATCACACTCAGCTATTAACTCCATAGTAAACGTGTTCATTACCGAAACCAAACACAGCCTGGTCATCTCAACATCAAAAACAGAACGCAGTATCAGTAGCAGTAACCGCATCACAATGGCCGACGCTAGGAGCCCGCCATCTCCAGAACCTCTCGCAACCATCCTCCAAAAACTGCGGCACTGCCCCAGCGGACACGGCAACACAAAGCTTGGCCACGATGGCGTCCTGCGATCATTCAGCGGCACTCTCGCCAGCGCAAATCCAAGAATGGCGGGCGAAATTCCCTTCGTACAGCGATGCAGCGCGCGCACGTTTCGAAGGCGTTGATGGCACCAGCGTTGCAAAAGAAGACTGGTTTCAGCCTCGCGATGAGTCGCTTATGCCACCAAAATACACACCCGAGGAGATGGCTAGGCGGAAGGCGAGGAATAGGGAGATAAATCTGAGGATTAAAGAGGGAGAGGAGAGAGAGGAGAGAGAAGAGAGAGAGGCAGAAGAAATGGATAAGTGAGCTCTCCACCACACCTTTGGTTTAACTTGGCGAGCTGGGAAGAAACGAGCAATAGGAACGCAACGCATTGGTCAAGTCATGAACAACATATATTGGAATCCAATATCGGAAATCTTGTTGAAAAGATACCTTTCCATATTACACCTATTCGTGCATCTATAAATCATCCCCCTCAACCCCCAACCCTCAATCCGAAACATCATTCCTTGAGTAAACATACACAACTAGTGATTGTATTATTTATACTGTAATCCGCCAAACCAATCATGTCTCTGCTAGGAACATTCAGAACTTTGCTTCGCTTAGTCTTCATCCACCCCTAATGCAAATAAATAAATGATGATATATAAATTTCTTCATCTCTTCCTGTATCCTCACAGGCATCGTACCTATCTATCATCCTCACTAGCACAAGGCGAGAATGAGCAAATTGATTACTTGCTCATACATAAAACGTGCATCCCCCAAGTGAAATCCTCTAGCAACCTCGATTGAGAAAACAATATCATTCCTCCTCATATCCAAGACATCTATCTATCCCTTCTCCTATACGTAAAAGCTCACCGGTGGCACACTCCACGAACTTTAATTCCAAATAAAAGCAGTAGCAATAGTCACATAACACAAGATAGTGAAGAGAATAGCCAACTAGCCATGCAGGGGATATAACACAACGATATTTGAAGTGCAATGCAATGCAATGCAAAACTAGACTAGCGGGTATGCATTAATCATGACTCAAATCATGATGAAAACGCCACCATAAAATACCCCTATGAAGACCATTCATTGAACTAACCAACCATATGAATTCCCAGCATGGAAATGATGCAACATTGACCAGATTTGTCCTCTATCGTATCGTATCATAATTCCATAAACATTAAAACCCCACCCTATACCAAGATCCCATATGCACCTAAAGCACCACTTTATATCTGACCAAATCGATCGAGCATAGGTCCGGACCAAATATGATCCACAGATCAGCGATCCTCGTAACCAATTTATCAACCGTCCAAACCCCGCCCTCCAGCCTGAATAACCAAAACACTACCTCTAACGCCACTACTAATCAGTGCCTCCGCTGCGACTCCCACAGTCTTCCTCATTTCCTTTCCGCTCTCCCCACTAGCGCCCTCTTCATGGATCAATGCCTTAACTATCGACGTTCTACCTCTGCCTACAACAATCAAATCCCCAGCATTTCGAGGACTTTGACCCATCTCAACTTTTGCGTGATGCAAACAATCGGTTAATGGCGCTGTAGTCTTGACATCGACAAAGACCACTCTATTCGCCAATACTTGAGGTAGAGAGTCTCTTAATGTGTGAAGAAGAGCAGTATCAGAGGCGGCCGCATTGTAAAGATCCTCGGTATCTACGCGTTCCGTAATACGCAACCCCGAGCCGGAACTACCGCCATGTTGAGAATCGGCAGCAGTAACTGGACGAGAGCTATACGTAACTTCAGGGATCTTAGGGTTATGAATTGGAGTGATGAAATGAATAATGGTGGCTGTTATATTACTGTTTTGCGCTAGTTGAAGAACGAAACGGAGGGCGACACGGTCATCAGCGCCACCGAAAAATGGAAAGTAAATATGGTGACTGCGATCCGCGATAGGTGCAATTATTTCTGCACGATTACTACTGCGGAGGCTGAGTCTACTAGCACTTGCTGAGAGATTGCGAGGCTCCTTCAAAGTTGGCCCACCAAAGCCGCGATTGATGAAGATGGCAATGTTACATTTAGCAATTTCAAGCGTCTTCTGAATGAATATATCCTGGAGACCACTAGAATATGAATCATGATGAATATCGTTGACTGGTAGGCTGCCGGGTTCAGTCCACGGGATGAGAACCAGGTCAGAATAGTGATCTGACGCTTGCGTGGTCAAAGCTTCGGCGTAATCCGCTTCGGGGACGACAGACACTCCACCTGAGACAGCGACATTGTTCAATTGAGCAAAGGTACGGAAAGCGTTGACGACTGGGTCGCGATATGTGTAATCATCCACTTCGGCCATGACTGAAGATGTACGATCGGTGAGTTCTAGCATGCGAACTCCATGGACCTCAAGTGGTTGTTTCTTGGTAAGAGTTGTTGATGAAGGGGTTCCATCCTCATCCACCGTTTCCAGCTCGGCTTTCGATCTATGAACTTTGGTAATTGTACTCGTGTTATCTCCACCCAAGAGTGCTATAAAAGTGAACAAGCTAGGAAGACTATCAAGTCTAAGATAGACAAGAAGTCTTCGGACTTGAGTAGATTCCAGCTTTTCCAACGAACGGTCTGGGGTGTACTCATCGCCTTCGGGATGAAGTCTGTTTCCTTCCCAGTCTATTTCTCCTCTTTTCCAGGCATCAAGTTTCTTTTGGTACCAAGGAGGGTATAGAGCGCTTGTTAACGGTGTTGTGGCAACAGTTGTGATAAGTGCCATCACAACAAACATGGTAAAAGTCCTCGTCGATAAGATCTTGGCTTGCAAACCGATGTTCTGCTCACGTTAGCAACAAGCTATGTAACCCCTTTATAATACAAGTCACTTACAAGAACGATCAATTCCACGAGACCTTTGCAACTCATCAAAACCCCGATAGTGAGACTTTCGCGCCAAACAAGTCTACAAGCCTTTGCTGCAAGTGTACCTCCAATTATTTTCCCCGCAAACGCGACTACAATAATCGCAATAACATAACCCCATGTAACACCATCATTGAGTAGGCCAAGATTGGTGCTCAAACCAGATAAGGCGAAATAAAGTGGAAGAAGAAGGACTGCAACGAGATCTTCAATCTTTTCTGTGATACGGATAGCAAAACCACCTTCGTGGGGACATATGAGTCCAGCTAGGAAAGCTAATAGAAGTTTAGTAGAGTTCATATGCCTCGTGATTCAATATGATCTTACCTCCGAAAATAGCGTGAACACCAATGATGCCAGTAAACCAAGAGGATGTCAAAACGATTAAGATCGTAAGAGCAACCATACTCTGCGAGGGGCCATTTTCGAGACTTCCGTTGCGGCGAAGAATGTACCTAAAAGCAGGACGTACAGCATATACCAAGAAAAGAACCCATCCAACACAAACAAGCAGCACCCATAAAGCTGTGAGTCCCGATCCATTATTTACCAGTGCAACGCAAAGGGCTAAAAGGATCCATCCAGTAACATCGTTACCAACTCCAGCAGCGAGAACTGTAACCCCAACAGGTGTAGACAAAAGTTTTAATTCTGTGAGAATTCTGCAGAGAACAGGGAAAGCTGTAATCTATGACATATATCAGTACCCAGCATATAGGAATTGAAGTGGATCTCGTACTGCAAGAGCTGTACCAATGAACAACATGTAGACCGGAAATGAGATAGGTACAGTTCCCTTATCATGGCGGAACTCATTATATATACCCCAAGCAATCGCGCAGCCCAAGCCAAATGGTAATATCATTCCGGCCAATCCTACACTTAGAGCTACTCTCCAATTGCCAAGGAAGAGTCGCATGTTAACTTCCAGACCAACAAGGAAAAGAAAGAGTATCAACCCGAGATTGGCGGCCATATTCAAAACTGGCATAGAAGCAGTAGGAAATATAGTTTCTTGAAACCCGGGTATACGCATCATAACTGACGGACCCAGAATGATTCCACCTATGACTTCCGCGATAACTCGAGGCTGTCGAAGTTTGGACAAAGGGTAATGAAGGAGGCGACAGAAAATGATGATGATGCCCGCCTGTAACCAAGCAAAGATTAGCTGGGTCCGTATGCGATGCATACAAGAGAATTGCATTGACTGGACATCTTTGCTGTCCAAATTCGACATCTTGCAAATCTAGCTCTATGATAACGGCATGGCGCTCTGCAAGCATAGCCCGAGGTCACACCATCGACGCATGCTAGAGAGTTTCGCAAAATCAGTAAAAGGAGACATACCTGAATGATGAACAGGATAATGGGATTTGATGGATTGTAGACGGTAGGGTTCCCTCCTTCCAAAATTCCACCTTGAGGAGTCGCGCGATTTGTAGAAGTGGCGCTAGCAGAGCTACTGGCTTTTGTGACAGTGGTCGCAATTGTCGAAGTGACGGTCGCAATCGACTCGGTGAAAGTCGTAGTAGTGGTCGCCATGATGGCAGGTCGGGAAGGATGTAGTTGTCGTCAGAGGAGTATTATCAATGACTGAATTCGAGCCTCAAGAGGCAGAAGAAACTGGGGAAAAAGCAACTGATGAGGCTAGGATGATTAGTACTAGGTAGTGCTTAGACCTCAAAACGAGCTAATTCTTGATAATATCTTATTGGGGTACCGAAATATGTTAGTACAAGGATACTTCTCAGGTACATGGACAAAGAGATGAGGGACATACCTTTTTACATATAGAAATTTCCAAGGGTCTAGGAAGATCCTAAGCTTGATGATAGATAGAACAACTCTTGGCTTGCAGGATCTTTTCTCGAAAACATTGTGTGATTGGAGGGAAGGGTCAGAGATATTCTCACAGATTGGGTAGTACAGTATTTAGAATAATAGTCGTATGTTTGGCAGTTGATCCTAATTGGAGAGAATAATATGAGTTAGAACTTATTAGAATTGAGTAGCTGGAGGTAGTGAATGTTTGAAATGGCGGGGAGAGAGAGATTCCAAATGTTCTGGGGTCGGGTCGGTTAATACAGGCTTACGAAATGGGCTGGTTATTGGCTCGATTATTGGCTACCGGTACATCCCATTATTATCCCATATCCTAAGAAAGAGAAAAGTGGACAAAGCCCTGCCCAGGTGTAGATTGCAAACCTTCAGCCTTCTAGACCTTGTTATTCCGTTATTCTGTTATCAGTTAATCAGTCAATTAGTTAATCAGCTGCAATCAGTGTACTTACGGAGTCAAGACTAATAATTCCAAGGTTAGCTCAACTGCTCAATTAACCGAGCAAACTTCCTTTATAATTGGCGGTGAAGGGGTTGTGAAATGTAAGGAACCCAAGAAACGAAGAACCCAAGAATCCAAAAAAAATCCAAACATGGGCCTAGAGTCCTCTCCCCATTGGCTATGTATCACCATGTGGCATGTCGTCTGTGTTGTTGTAACTTGTGCCTTACTGTCGGAAATTCCATCTCATTATTCAGCTAGACAGCTAGAACCCAGCCCACTTCAAGCTAACTTGTCACATTTGCATATCACACCATGATCTGAATTGCGTGTGTGACCCACGTGCAATATCTCTCACCCCAAACTTATAAGGTCGATGAGAGAAGAGCACAGAGCAGAGATGACTTGATCTGATCCGCATGATCATTGAGCGTGAATCGTCGCGAAGCTTGTTCCTAGTAAAGCCTTGGGAGTGATGAATATGGCCGCATTGTGGCAATATTAGTCGCAGCCTAAGCCAAGGACTCAAGCCTCAGAAAAGATGTTGTCTTTCATGTTCTCCAAGTCCAAAATCTCCAAGCATCGCGGCTCGCTCGCATATTCGTTCATTGAGTGTATATCGTGCTTGAGTGGGGGCAAAGCCTCCATCCTTAAGTTTCGTATACCTCATTGAATGTATATCGAAAGCCATCGGAATAGGCTTGGCGACTGCACCTACATATTCTATCTTCGTCACAGGGTGACCTATATCCGACCATCATCTCAGCTCATTGTACTCCATTAGGTTGATGCGTTCTTGAGTGCAGGGATAAGCAAATGTCAATGACAAGAACTTGCAGAAATAATAGGAGACCGATTCCGTCAAGCGTGCATCAATATCTTATGCTGCCACTGAGTTGGCGTGCCGCGTATATCCGCATGACCGATTTATACAACTATCGAAGTTTCGGGCTTGTAGAAATGAAGTACACAGGTCATGGGTATATCTCTGACCTAGTTGAAAAGATACTTCTAGACCTGGCGAACAATATAGGAGAAAGAAGGTTCTCAGCAGTACTTTAAAGAAGTCAAATATTGGGTCCCAGGTACAAGCACACAAGTGCGGGGTATCTATCATATTCGATATAATTATTCCTGCAAAGTGCGCATATCTCGTGCGACATCTGGTTACGGATCATGGAGAAGTCTCCGGTGTTAGTGAGCTTTTCAATGCGTTGTTACCCAAGGGAACCAATCTAGTGGTTTCGTGGAATTGCATCATATCAATATCATGCTAGTATCATCAAGATCTGCGAGCAATCTGATATATTCAGAGCGACTATTATAGAAATCTAGAAAATTGATATAAGATTTTATTTTTCTCATCAATAGTGTGTTTCCCTGGGAGTAAGATGGTAAGATGGTATATTATGGTATGGCAAATATTACATGGGATTCGGATGCCATTCCATCAAGACTTCGGGGACGTGGGCAATTCACGGAATCCCATCCCGGCGGGGAATAAATGAGCAGCATGTCCTACCACACTTCATGCTGAAACGTACGATCCCAGTGACACCAAAGGTAACACAAGAAAGCGGCCCGAGCCAGACAGCATTGCAGCAACACCAGACATCATACTTGATGTCCGTCTTCACATCAGGAAGTCATGTGGATGCGCCCAAATCATCAATCTCGCAGTGTCCATTGTTTTGCTCTCCATGACACAATACGATTTTTTTATTCAATGTAAAGTGTAGTTAGCTTGTAAGAAGAACATCAGTTTGCAGCTTGTATGGACAGACATCTATTCAGCCGATATCATCGTCCCGAGGTCTAACCTGTTTAATTTGAACCATTTCCTATATCTGCTTTATATAACGCATATAAGCCCCCGAACAAGTTTCATAGTTGTCATTTTTTGAAAATCCCGTCGCAAATATCATAACCGGTCTCGTCAAAAACGTAAATATAACCCAGCAGCGCATTCCCAAGCCATTGTAACCGGTAGCTAGGTAGTTCCCAAGTGTCTAGGTAGGTATCTTTGATCAATAAAGCATTTTAGTAAAGGGGAAAAAATACATTAGAGCATCAGAAGATCCACAAACCACTCTTTACATTAATATCAAAACCAGCTCACAAAGCTCATTTCCCAACATAAAATCTAAGATCTTACCTCCTTATACAACATACAAACCCAACACCACAACCACCCCGTCTCCAAACACGCCAAATCAAAAGTAAAGCATACCGGCGCATTATCGTTAGCGTAGCGATTAGAAGTACAGTACTACCGAATTCCTCTTAGAAAAAAATCTCATCTTCAACTCAGGGATTTGCCCCCGGCCTCTGATCTTGGGACTGCAAGGGTTTGGATTTTTTTTGCTCTCGGGGTGGTTATAGTTTCTTTAATGTACCTAGGTAGGTTTTGTATTTGGATATTGGGAAAGGAGGGATGATGTACTACTGTAGGGTGTTTAAGAGGTGGGGAGGTGAGTTGAGATGAGGGAAGGTAAGGTGGGGTGAGGTGAGTGAGGTTGCGGGCGCTGTTTGTTTATTTTGCTTTTTACTTCTACTTTGATATATGTATGGGAGAGGCGAGATTTGGGATGGGAAGTTGGGAGTGAGGTGTTTGGTGTTAAGGTTGGATTTGATTGGAATGGATGATTTGGAGAAACGTTTGGTGTCGACAAGTACCTAGTAGGTTCTTGGTTGATTCACTGGCTTTTATATCAATATTTTATCTTGGGGGCTGACTGATACATATCTTGCGTGTGTATGAATGATCATTGACATCTATCCTGACGTGCTAGCCCGCATCGCAACAGGATTTGCACTATTTGCTCTTGAATCTGCAGGATACCATTGCATTGCATTGCATTGCTGTTAGAACTTAGCTGCATGGGTGCGTTGTTTGCGAAAAGAGTGGTACTGTAGGATTGAAATTGAATGGTCTGATGGGAAGTGACGGGCGGAGATTAGCCTGATGAGAAAGTAAACATGTAGTGAACATGTAGTGAGAATGAGAACGAGAATGAGAAGAGAAATTTGTATTTGTATTTGTATACACGACATGCTTCGAAGGCTATCCTCACCCATCATTTAAACCCTCCTATAAATCCCCCCAAAAGTGCAATTTTGAAAGGAGGATTATAATATCAAACCACCCCTTCAATATTCTCGAATCTATGGGGTTTTGACTTATTGGCGAGGTAATTACATGGTGGTGGCGTCCACGTCTGCCTGAAACTTAAAGAGAGATCTTTTTGGGAGAGTGAGATGTGCGAGGTTTGTTTTGTGATGTTGCCTTCCCTTCATAATTGGAAGAGTGTGAGAGTGAGGGGCGAGGAGTGATGGAATTGAATGCATAGAGTAGTAGTACCATGTCAGGTTTATTTGCAAGGTGATATATGCCTCTAGTCCAAGTTAATTTGATAAATCAACATCGGACCAACGGCCAGCGATTACACTTTTGCTATTAGTCTTCACGGGAAAAGTAGAGTATATTAAATTTATGTGCAATTTTAATCTATCTCTGGATGTGATGCTGCGTGCATGATTCAATACAACTTTGATACCAGATTTATTCTCAATATACATTAATTACAGCCCTTCAGAAAAAAGATATACGCTATCGAATATTTCACGGCTTCACAGCCTTCATAAAATCTCCCAAAAACAACCATTCATTCTCCCTAAATGCGTTCGCGTACTGAGGGAAAAACGTACCATCGTGCGCCATAACGGCCAAAACTTCATCCGACCCATCCGCTTCCGTCACTTTCTCCATCGTCTGCGGAGCCTCATCTACATCATGCGCTACCCCTTTCCCATCATCCACTCTATCTATCGCGTAAAAGAGTTTCTCTCTATCATTACCACCAAGAAGAGGTTCGAGAAGCGAGCCTGGACAACTTGCGTTACGATTCTGGGTGGGATTTGGTGTGATGGATGTGGGAAGTGGGAAGTGGATGGTAGAGCGAAGGACGAAATTCCCCTCCGTGATGACACGAGTCGCTTCCCATGAATGTATATGAGTGTGGATTTGTTGTTACCCTAGCTAACGCACACCTGTGATCTATAGCATGACCCAGACTATCAAGTAAATAGAACGAGCCATCTTCGGAATAATCAAAATCGTTGAAATGATCAATTCTGAGGCCGGTGTCGAAGGATATGTCGCGGAGTTCACGAGAGGCATAATCGCTTTCCAGGTCAGGGGAGGATTTATTGGAGGGGTAACCGGGGGTAAAGGATTGTCTGAAACCTGGGCCGACGATTAGAGTGGTGGATGGATCGAATGTACTGGGATCTCCAGTATGATCACGGTGTCAGTGACTCCAAATGATGGCTTCAATCTTGGCAGCCGATACGCCATGTTCTTCTATTTGTTCACGTACACGGTACGCCCTTTTGAACTACAAATTCCCAGCCATCTTTGATGCGTTAGGTAATGCGGGGTGCCAGGGAATCCCAATCTTTACGAACACCAAGATCGCAGAGGAGGGTGCGAGAAGAAGGGTGCTCGATGAGAAATGAATGTGCGGGGATGGACAAGTGGGCGTGTCCCCGGGGAGACAGATCCGGAGAGGGGAATGCAGGATATGTGGGTGGTAGTATCGATGATGCGGACACTTACGGTAGTAGAAGGAGGGGACATCTTAAGATCGGGAGCTGATCTTGGCATGCTGGTGAAATGCTCAATAAGTCAATTAGAAATTGATATATCAAAGATTGATATCGTCCAATCTGACAAACACTTTCGTCGTGGAAAACTGCTGGTAGTAGACGATAAGATCTTAAAAATCATACTGAAGTCACAGATCTCAAATATGATCTAAACTTTAGACCAAATTTAGATCCTCGGGATTGGCACTGGCATCTGCTGGCATACCAGTAACTACTAGTACAGCTCGGAGATGAGGGGCCAAAGGATACACATAGTATAGAGAATGAAGTGGCCGAATACCTAGATACATCTTGGGTATTTGCGATCTGTGTTCAATTGATCTAAAGCTTTAGAGATGGATAGTAGTTGTCATCATGATGTGTATGTAGTAAGGTCATTTTAAAGGTTTCTCTTGAGGTTAGTTGGACAACATTGAACAGATGGTATCGTACCTAGTATCGTCAGATGAATTGGTTGTGTTGTGGAGAGGGCATCGTGAAATCTGCGATTCCGTCGCATTTTCGATTCATTCACTTTTTGAATAATGTAATTACCAATAACTAATAGGTAGACACCGTTACATAGTGAATGGAATGGTGCGAAGGTATTATTGGTGGTACAGCAGGCGAAGTCCGCTTTGGTTGTTTATTAGCTAGCTGGAGGTAGGTACTTTACTACCCTTACCTACTAGGCGTTTGGGATGAAAAACTTTTGAATAATTTTATTTCCGCAACTTTTTTAACTGTCCTGTCCGGGTGCTTAATAAAACCTTGGAAGACCTCGGGATCAATAGAAAATTTAGACAGACTACTTATTAGTAGATTCAAAATCTTCTTCTTCAAGTTACACATATCATCTCACCATACTCCATACTCTATACACCATATACAGTATCAAAGATGGTCACCAAAGAATATGTGACCTATAACCAGGTATGCGCAATACAGAAGAAGTTCAATTACCCCTCTGCCCTCTTTTACCCCTCCGTGCAGAGCGCACATTGACAGCTTACTAGGTCCACAAACTTTGTCAAGAATCCGCACCACGCATTCTCGAAGAATTTCAACCCCAACTCATGATCGCGATTGGTGGTGGTGGATATGTTCCAGCGCGCATTCTCCGATCGTTCTTAAAACAACCAGGAAGTCCTAATATTCCTATCCAAGCTATCGGGCTCTCGCTATACGAAGAACTCCCCTCTACGCACCCATCTACTTCAGATACACCAGGAGAGGTTGAGCAATTGGGCACCAAGGTTACGAGAACTCAATGGTTAGATTTGAACAGTTTGGGTAACATGGAGAACTTGGTTGGAAAGAGAATCTTGATCGTCGATGAAGTGGATGACACCAGAACAACTTTGGAGTACGCTGTTAAGGAATTGGAGAAGGATGTTGAGATTGCTAGACAAAAGTTGGGTGGTCAAGGAGAGAAGACCGTTTTCTCCATTTTCGTTTTACATGTGAGTACCTACCTAATCTCTCGGACTTGGATATACGACTCAGGGGTAAATTTACTAATATCTTTACCTCAACAGAACAAGAACAAGCAGAAGAAGGGTACGCTTCCAGAGGATATGTTGAAGGATAATAGATATCTTGCCGCAAGAACTGTGGAGGATGTATGGATTTGCTATCCATGGGAGGCTCAAGACATTGAAGAGCATGATGAATTGGCTCGCAAACAACCTGCTCAATAGAATTTTCACTTCATAGACTTATTAGTGGTAAAATAATCGGAATAAAGTAAAACACAAATCTTAGGTTTGATTCCTTCCTTGTCATATGGCGAATATCATAAGAGTGAAAGTACTACTTGCCTACCTAGATACTAGGTAGGTACACCAATATATCGTAATAATTTCCTCTTCTTTTGTCATTTTCGCATTTGAATTGAAAAAAACCTATCAGCAGGAAATTTTTCATGCATTTCTTATCTTATCTTAGCGCACAAATCCCCCGGCGGGCTGGCGGGCTGGCGGGCTCGAGGCGGGGTAATACCACACAAGTGGATGCGATCTCGGTGCAGGTGAGCTCAATCAAATCAGAACGTAAATTTGGATGATAAATATGCTTTACTAATGGATGTTTTCAATAAGATGCATTGCCTGCGTGGATCTCCTATTCCTATTCCTATTCCTTGTTCCAACAGTTGTTCTCATCGTCTGAGAGCACACATATATTAAGCTTCATTCATCACATCAAGAACTTTTGATCTCACTTCGAGCTTATGCACACAGCTGTCACCAATCACCTTACTTTACTTACCTAGTACTTCTACAATCAATCATGGGCGAAGCTCATAAAGTTAAAGAACATATCTTATGTCTCCTTCCCTTCCCCGAGGATCATAAGATTTTGGATAGACTCCGACAAAAATATGATGTGGAATTTACCTACAAACAGATATTCTTCGGTGTAGGAAAGGCATTGGATCCTACAGAAGTTCCGGATGGTAAGTTGCCTCTCCCTCCCCCGCATCACTTCCCCAAGATGCAGCGCAATCAGGTTCCTAACCATCTCGTTCTCCCAGAAACCTGGCACGATGCCACCATACTCGTTACCCTCTCCACCTTACCACCCTCGGCCGAAAAGGCCAAAAATCTCAAACTCATCCATCTCTTCAGCGCCGGCACGGATAAAGTGAGTGATAGTCCCGTGTGGAAAGAAACCGAGATCCCCATTACAAATTCGTCGGGGGTGCATGGGCCTCAGATTTCGGAATGGGTTATTATGCAGATCTTGAGCCATTCGCATAAGGAGAAGATTCTGGTGGAGTGGCAGAAGAAACATGTGTGGGGGGATTATAAAGAATTGGGTGCTTTGAGGGACTGTGTGGGTCAGAGATTGGGCGTTTTGGGGTATGGTGCGATTGGGAGGCAAGGTATGTTATGGTTTTCATGTTTGGGTTATGGTATATATGGGATGAGTGTGGTATTAATCCTGGATGTTCGTCCCATTCGATACTCGCTCCGTTGGAAGAGTGCATGATAAGACGAGATAGGAAGCGATGTCTGGGAGGGAGAAACGAAGAAAATGCCAACCGAATGCTAACTATGCAACAGCTGCTCGGATCTGCAAAGCAATGGGTATGGACGTAGTAGCTTATACAGCATCGCCACGCACTACCCCTGAATCTAGAAAAGATACCGGCAAGTATATTGTTCCTAACACTGGCGATCCCGACGGTACCATCCCTTCTGCCTGGTACTCTGGACTCGATAAAGAAAGTCTACACAACTTCCTCAAGCAGGATATCGATATCCTCCTCATTTCTGTTCCTCTTACCCCTCAAACGCGCCACTTCCTTTCCGCCGCCGAGTTTGAAATTCTGGGCTCTAAAACAAACGCTTTCATCATAAATATCGCGAGAGGTGCTATTATTAATCAAGAAGACTTGATTACGTATTTGAAGAAACCGTTGAGTGAGGGAGGCTTGAGGGGTGCTGCATTGGATGTTACGGATCCTGAACCACTACCTGCGGATAATGAGTTGTGGGCTTTGGAAAATGTGGCAATTACACCGCATGTGAGTGGGTTGGGGACGACGTATGCGGAGAGGAGTTTTGCGATTTTGGGTGAGAATTTAGAGAATATAGAAAAGGGACGGGATTTGATTAACTTGGTGGATAGGAAAAGGGGGTATTAAAAGTGATGAAATGAACTTTGGATAGTGGGAACATTAGGCAGGTGGAAAACACTAGGAACTGAACCATGATATTTGGTACATATAACTTGGCGTATGAACTTTATTGGCAAGTTATAGAAATCTATAAACATCCTAATGTGCCTGTACAACACCACTAGCATCCGCCTGGGCTGTAATTCTCTTCTTATACGCCTGCACATCTCCAGGAAATTTCTCCACCGTTCCGTTATCACAAACCCAAAGACTTGTGCATACTGTCTGCAACATAGTAACGTCGTGACTAACCATCAGCACACCACCTTGGAACGCATTCAGTGCTTGACTCAGCGCATCCATAGCTTCAATATCCAAGTGATTGGAAGGTTCGTCAAGAACGAGAATATGCGGGTTTTGCAACGAGAGACAAGCGAAAGCGACACGGGATTTTTGACCTCCGGATAAAAGTTCCATCTTTTGCAGACCCGTCATACCGGTGATACCAAAGGCACCGAGGTGGCGACGGTATTCCTCGTCTGTTTTTCCGGGGTAGGCCTTGGTCATGAAGCCGACGGCGCTGGTGGTTAGATCGAGGGCGTCGACGTGATGTTGGGCGAAGAAGCCGATGCGGAGGCGAGGGTTTTGGGAGATGAGGCCGCCGGTGGGGGAGAGCTTGCCGATGAGGAGTTTGAGGACGGTGGTCTTACCGGCTCCGTTGGGGCCGACGATGCCGATGCGCGAGTCGAGTTGGACGTCGAGGTCGACGTTGCGGAGGAGGGGTTTGTCGGGGGTGTAGCCGAAGGATACGTCGGTCATCTGGACGATGGGCGGAGAAAGCTTTTCTACCTCGGGGAATTTGAAATGCACCGTGTAGACGGATTCGGGCGCTTCGAGAATTGGCATCTTTTCCAATTTCTTGATTCGGGACTGGGCTTCGGAGGATTTGGCCGCGTTGTACCGGAATTTGTCGATGAAAGCTTGGAGATGGGCACGTTGCACCATTTGGTTCTCGTATTCTCGTTGGGCTGTCTTGCGACGTTCTTCTTTGGTGGCATAGAAAGATTCGAAGTTGGCACCCTTGTAGTAGTCGAGACGTTCGGAATGTTGATGGATGATATCAGTTGCAACTTCGTTCAGGAATGCTCTGTCGTGAGAAACCACCAAAACTGTACTTGGATATCCTTGGAGATAGTTGGCAAGGAAAGTAATAGAAGGAACGTCCAACATGTTAGACGGTTCGTCAAGAAGCAAGAGATCAGGTTCACAGAACAGGGCTCTGGCCAATGCCAAACGCATACGCCAACCTCCGGAAAATGTCTTAGTGGCAAATTGTTGTCGTTCAGGTGAGAAACCAAGACCTGCCAAAATAGTTGCAGCTCGAGATTCGGCTTTGTCAGACTCCATCTCTGCAAGCTTGCCCTGGATATCACCCAAGGTCTGATCAAGACCCTCGCGTTCTTTGTCGAGCTTCTCTGCTTGTTCAGAGGTATCAGCCATGGAGGATCGCTCCGCTTCAATATCTGCAAGTTGTTTGGTGATTTTAACTTGTTCTGCCAGTAGATGTTTGCGCCATACGTCAGCATCAAGCACAGCTTGTAACGCAGGTGTATCGTCTCCAGTAATCTCCTGCTCGACGTGAAGAATGGAAATATGGGTAGGTACGGCTAATTCTCTCCTTGCCAAAGCTCTCAATAGAGTAGACTTTCCGATACCGTTCTGACCCACCAAACCATATCTTCGACCATAAGCTAAGGTCAGGTTTGTATCTGACAAAATTCTCAAACCGCCAATAGAAACATCGATATTGTCGACCTTGATGTCTTTGCTCTTTGTCTGGTTGCCCGTTCCAAGTTGTAAAGGATTGACAGCCATGAAGAACTCTTCGTATGACTGGGCATCATCAGGCTGATTGATAAGTTTAGAAGCCTCATATTCGACTGCTTTGAATTCCTTCTTGCTTTGTTTGGCAGCAATCTTTCTTTCGGCCTTCTCCAACTTCTTCCTATCAACTCTCGACTCCACTTTTCTAACATTTGCGGATTCCAAGTCAACACCTCCAAGAGACACACCCAAAGTAGATGACATATTCCTTTGAGCCCCAACTTGGATGGCTTGATCTAATCGTCTGGCAGCAGAAGAGATCTGCTTATTTTTTCCATTGCCATCAAATTTTTGTACCCATTTGTCCACTAATTGATTGATTTTTGACTCATTTTCTGGACTTGGATCACCGGATGCTGATAACAAGAGTGCTGAGATAGAAGCTGCTGCTTCAGATAATGGAGATGGGCCATTTTGATCTGCCTCTACATATGCATTTGATGCATGGGTAAGGTATCCAACAGAATATTCCGATAGGACAGGATCGATGTTGGGTAAGAAGGTCTTTATTTCGGCTTCCATGGTGTTGAATATGATACAGAAAGCAAAAGATTCCTTAGTACCGACAACAAAGATACCCTTTACATGTATTGACTTGGGATATGAATCCTTTGATGCGAATTGTCTTAGAAATTCAACTTCCACGAGTTTCTTTCACGTGATTGATTAAGATATTGATTCCGTTGACCGACTTACTAACCCGTTAGGGGAGCTAGCCTCAACACTAGTGCGTTATTTGTTTACCATTTGCTCCTTCCTAGCGGTGAACAACAAACTCCACTACCTAAATCCATTCACAAGGACATCTCAGCAATCCTTAACCTCTTGCTTCTCCATCTACAACCTCGACTTCTCAATATCCAAATTCCCATATTCCAAAACCTCAAAACAACATCCTAAATCTACCTTCAATATGCGTGAGATTGTATGTACATTCCTCTCCTCATCTACAGTCTCTGCTGCTCAACCAAAACGCGTCGACTTTACCCCTGAAAAGCACCCCACTATATATTTTTCAAAAGTATCATAACGCTGACCATGTAACTTTTTCAATCTACAGGTTCATCTTCAAACCGGCCAATGTGTAAGTCAACCCATTCCAATATTCCAAATCAAATTGGACTGACGTTTTGCGCAGGGTAACCAAATTGGTGCTGCTTTCTGGTACGAAATCTCGATTTTGCGAAAGCTCTCCTTCGCGACAACCTCAAATTGAATACTAAATATGATGCAGGCAAACCATCTCTGGTGAGCATGGTCTTGATGGCTCTGGTGTGTAAGTAGTACCGAATTCTTTGCCAAAACATATTTGAAACGTTTCTGACATATTTGTTTACAGCTACAATGGTACATCCGATCTCCAACTTGAGCGTATGAACGTCTACTTCAACGAGGTATAATACACAACTTCGACAGCACAAAAGGTCTCCGCTAACATCTGCAAGGCTTCTGGCAACAAGTATGTTCCACGTGCCGTCCTCGTCGATTTGGAGCCAGGTACCATGGATGCTGTCCGTGCCGGTCCTTTCGGTCAACTTTTCCGCCCCGATAACTTCGTCTTTGGTCAATCTGGTGCTGGTAACAACTGGGCTAAGGGTCATTACACTGAGGGTGCTGAGCTTGTCGATCAAGTTCTTGATGTTGTTCGCCGTGAGGCTGAGGGCTGTGACTGCCTTCAAGGTTTCCAAATCACCCACTCCCTCGGTGGTGGAACTGGTGCTGGTATGGGTACGCTTTTGATCTCCAAGATCCGTGAGGAGTTCCCAGATCGTATGATGGCTACCTTCTCTGTCGTTCCATCGCCCAAGGTTTCTGACACCGTTGTCGAGCCATATAACGCTACTCTTTCCGTTCATCAATTGGTTGAGAACTCTGATGAGACCTTCTGTATCGATAACGAGGCTCTCTACGACATTTGCATGAGAACTTTGAAGCTCAGCAACCCATCCTACGGAGATCTTAACCACTTGGTTTCCGCTGTCATGTCCGGTGTTACCACCTGTCTCCGTTTCCCTGGTCAACTTAACTCAGATCTCCGAAAGTTGGCTGTCAACATGGTTCCATTCCCTCGTCTCCATTTCTTCATGGTTGGATTCGCTCCTTTGACCAGCCGTGGCGCACACTCTTTCCGTGCTGTCACCGTTCCAGAGTTGACCCAACAAATGTACGACCCTAAGAACATGATGGCCGCTTCCGATTTCCGTAACGGTCGTTACTTGACCTGCTCTGCTATCTTGTAAGTTCACTCTATTGCCTGTCTGCCATTGACGTATGTATGCTAATTATGTACAGCCGTGGTAAGGTTTCCATGAAGGAGGTTGAGGACCAAATGCGCAACGTCCAAAACAAGAACTCTTCTTACTTCGTCGAGTGGATCCCTAACAACGTCCAAACCGCCCTTTGCTCCATTCCTCCTCGTGGCCTCAAGATGTCCTCCACATTCGTTGGTAACTCGACTTCCATTCAAGAACTCTTCAAGCGTGTCGGCGATCAATTCACTGCTATGTTCAGAAGAAAGGCTTTCTTGCATTGGTACACTGGTGAGGGTATGGACGAGATGGAGTTCACTGAGGCTGAGTCCAACATGAACGATTTGGTTTCCGAGTACCAACAATACCAGGATGCCTCCGTCTCCGATGGAGAGGAAGAGTACGAAGAGGAGGCCCCAATTGAGGGGGAGGAATAGATTCATAATGCTGTTCCTACTTTGCTTCTTTGAAGAAACGACGGGCTGGTTACTGATCTTGCATTAGTGGCAACACGATGTCGTATCATATTTACTAGTAGCAAGGTTGATAATTTCTCGGGTGTGGTTTGTTACAGTCTTTTTGTTAATTAGGAGCGAGTAGTCATGAGGGCGTAGAGCGACTAGAATCGTCGATACCCTATGGAGCAGTTCATGTTGATGGATTAAGAAATCAAGACAATTTCACAAAACTTAGTGCATGCTGCAATTATATGATGAGATCAAATATGGATGTTGACGATTCAAACGTGATGGATGCTACACAATATCAGAAGCTTCCATCACCATCTAAGGTTGATTTCTTAAGATGAAGCTCTAATAAGCAAAACATCTGTTTGTTACTGTCTTTTCTATTCATTCTATTCAACTCAGGTAACATGGCAGGTAATTCCGATTGGTCAAGATGATTCTAATGCCGAAGGGCCTTGGAAAGGACCCAATATGTAAGGTATATATATATCATTCATTGTCTAGTAAGAAGAGTCCTGATATCTAAGACTACCTACCTACCTAATATCTTGATAGTCAGCGAAATCGGATGTATCATGTTCAATGGCTGATCCATCTACGAAAATTCTTTTCTCGTCTCCCTCCTGATAAGGACTCATGCATTTTGGTCAAGTCATTTCAATTGGCTAATCCCCTCTTGAACTGCCACAGCTGACAGGGGAAATGGTAAGGCTGGGAACCTCAGCTTACTTCTTTCAGTTAGATATCTTTGTGGCTGGTGGGGTAAAAAAGAAAATTGGTCTTTATCACGGAAAGGAAAGGAAAGGAGAGTGAGTGCGTTGGTTTGACCCCACCATAGCGATTTAAATAAGTATCCCTCAATTGAATCCACTACCACCAATATTACTCATCCATACAGACCTTCAAAAGAATATAAATCAACTTTCAATTACTAGGCTACTCATATAATTCTCACATATACATACAAAACTTCAAAATGGCAAAGGATAAGGTACGTAGGATTGAAGAATTCCATTGATGTATTGAGAGCAACTACTCGTAGAACGTGAGCTGATGTTTGTTGATTTTAGGTCTGTCTCGCCTACAGTGGTGGTCTGGATACTAGTTGTATCTTGGCTTGGTTGATTGAGAAGGGATATGATGTTGTCTGCTTTATGGCCGATGTTGGTCAAGAGGGTAAGAGGTTTTGCAGTTCTGCAGTTCTGAAGAGGGAAATATGTTACTAATAAGAGGGTAGAGGACTTCGAGGCTGCCAAAGCTAAGGCCATAAAGATTGGAGCTGTTGCATGCTATGTTGAGGATTTGAAGAGGTATGCAAGCCTGCCAATTGAAGTTGATGAATACCACTGACAAAGTATTAAGAGAATTCGTCGACGAGCTTTGCTTCCCTGCCGTTCAATGTAACGCCATCTACGAGAACGTATACTTGCTGGGTGAGTCATAACATATATAACAAGGATAGGAAAGAGCTTCAGGGCTAATGGGTTTCGATAATCAGGTACATCTCTTGCTCGTCCAGTTATTGCTCGCGCGCAAATCGAAGTCGCCCAAAAGGAAGGATGTATTGCCGTATCCCACGGTTGCACTGGAAAGGGTAATGATCAAGTTCGATTCGAACTTGCATTCTATGCTCTCCAACCAACCATCAAAGTCATTGCCCCATGGCGTCTTCCAGAATTCTACGAGCGTTTCGCAGGCCGTAACGATCTTCTCGAGTATGCTGCCAAGGCAGGCATTCCAGTCAGCAGCACAAAGGCTAAGCCATGGAGTATGGATGAGAACTTGGCACACTGCAGTTACGAAGCTGGTATCTTGGAGGACCCAGATGTCACCCCTCCAGAAGATATGTGGAAGTTGACTGTTGATCCATTGAAGGCTCCTGATCAACCAGAAGACTTTACTCTTGTTTTCGAGAAGGGTCTCCCTAAGAAACTCATCACAAATGGCAAGACCATCACCGACTCCGTTGAACTCTTCCTCGAGTCAAATGCCATTGCCCGTCGTCACGGTGTTGGACGTATCGACATCGTTGAGAATCGTTTCATCGGTCTCAAATCCCGAGGTTGTTACGAAACACCTGGTCTCACCTGTCTCCGCTCCGCCCATGTTGATCTTGAGGGTCTCGTCATGGACCGTGAAGTCCGTGCTCTCCGTGATCAATTCGTTACCTACAACTACTCCAAAATCCTCTACAACGGTCTTTACTTCTCCCCAGAACGTGAGTTCATTGAGGAATCTATCATTGCTTCTCAAAAGAATGTCAATGGTCAAGTCAGATGTCGTGTGTACAAGGGTACCTTCAGTGTCTTGGGTCGTTCCTCAGAGACCGAGAAGTTGTACGATGCAAGTGAGAGTTCAATGGATGAGATTGGTTCGTTCGCTCCTGCGGATACTACTGGTTTCATCAGTGTTCAATCGATCAGATTGAAGAAGTATGGTGAGGCTAAGGCAGCTGCTGGTGAGAGACTATAGATGGATCTTGTCACTCTGATGGCTTGAGCTAAATCCAGGTCTCGGTTTGGGATTGAGACACCCGGGAAGTCGCACAATCGCACCAACTGCGGATGAGGCACCGGTCGTTCCCGATCCTCCGTGTGCAAAAGGGAAATGGGAAAATGAAATAATGAAACTGAGATGATACACAAAAGTCGCACATCAATGAAAATAGACCAGCTTGTTCTTGCCAGTGCCGCTTCAATTCATCATGGTGACATTGTGTTTACCTCCAAGAAAAGACTTAATCATGATTATTAACAAATACCTGATTGTGGACAGACACCATGAGCCGCATTCGCTTATTCTAAGTTCTAAGTGTTCCCCGTTCCCTCGTTATCATTTTCATCTGATCCCTTTTGGGTCGTCTCATCTCAATTCGATTCATGATTTTAACCCCCTTGGCGTTCAATGCAGTAGTTGCATATGTATGCACCCAACATGGTTTCAGAGAACCGTTTGGGGATTTTGGTCCTTTGATCTGGGGATTAGGGGATGTGGGAAATGTGGAAGGGAAAGGGAAAGGGGGGAGAGTTAGTGTGGGGCTTGCGAAGGGTCTTGCGAGGGGAGGAGCCTTGGGGTAGGACGTGTGATGTAGGGCAGGGGAAGGGAGGTGGAGGGATTGTGCGAGGGAGGGTGGATGGTAGGGTGGATGGTGGATGGTGTGAAGAAAGGGGGATGAAGGGGAAAGAAAGGGGAAGGGGAAGGGGGAATGGTAGGGTGAAGGGGAAGGGGAAGGGGAAGGGGGAATGCGAGGGCAAAGATAGATGTACGATGCATTACTATCCCGTGTTTGGTCTGGCTAGGTGTGAATATTCTTCTTAAATGCAAGTAAAACATGTGCTTGACCAATCACAATAACAATAACAATCCAATAGAACCGCCGCCCGTCTTCAAGAATTCAGCTCCATACAAAGAAAGGTATTTCTTAATACACCGTGCGATATGAACCACCGAAACTCGAAATCGTCGTTTTGGGATGGGATGGGATGGGGTGATTAAGAAGGGCCCGGGGGGAAGAGAGGGGAAGGGAAGGGTAGCATTCGCATTCGCATATACGTAGGTATACAATACATATACAGTTGATCGGTCCTAACTCTAAAATTCACCATGTGGTGATGTGGTATTGTGTAGAGGGATGGATGGGGTGATGTTACTGCAGATGATATGTGGAAGGAGATATGGATCATGGATGATGGAATATGTGTATAGTCAAGAGGAGAGGAGAGGAGAGGGTACGTAGTGGGCTGAGGTTCGATTTTTGATGCTAGTGGCTGGG
>NGKI01000006.1:527245-557943 GCA_002162615.1 Myriosclerotinia duriaeana
CCCCTTAAACAAAGGTTAAACGGTGGTCATGTTCTACAATAAAAGTTCAGCTGTAACATTCATTATAGTATAATGTATGGTGTAGTTGTATCTAGGAATCTGCAGCGAACACTTCCAGAAGTTTTTCAATTCCGGGAACGCCTTGGCGAATGATTTTTCGAAGGTTAGAAAATGCCGCTGTCTGGGATAAGAAGGTGGTTCATGGGGGATGGATTGTGGTTGGCTGGTTTATCAACCGTGGATAGGTGAGTAAAGCAATGGGGGCCGAGTAAAACGTGGTTCGAGTTCGAGTGGAGGTGTGATAGAGGTGTGCATGACATCCTCGTATAGGTACTGCATTGCGGAAACTATCTTGATTGAGTAGCCAGCCCAGGTAGAGAAGTTCCTCGACAAACGTGCACAGTGCATGCAATACAATATAAAATACTGTCAAATCAAAGATTATATGCATGGGAATGGGGAGACATCCTCTTTGGGTAATGGTCGCGACGAACCGAGGTGTTCTAGAATCTGTAGTATCCGTACATCCGGAGAACAAGGGATGAACGGAATTTGTGGAGGATATAAATAAACCTAGATCTATCTGTACTTCATGGTAAATCCGGTAAGTACGGTACGAGGTGGAAGGTAACGTGTGAGTGGAGACTCGATCAATTGAATGGTAAAGGTTGGAATGAAGATGAAAGATCATGAGACACTTGTGACAAAATTAAAACTTCCTTAGCAAGGCACAGCAAGGCACTGCAGCTTCACCCATCAGCCCTGCCTAAATATTGTACAATACGAAAACGAAATCGTCGTAAAATTTTATAGAATGCAAACCCTAATAAATTGATGAGGCTATGCCGTTATCTCCCGAGACAAATTCGGATTCAGAGCTCCGATATGTTGTACATTGGATTGGCATCTGGCGGATTTGAAGAATCTCGATTCTTTAATATTGATTGGTAAGGAGAACCTTACCCGTGCCGTTTGTGGAGAATTGGACTCCAGTTTAAGACATTTGCGCGAACTCACGAAGGAGCTGAGGGCGCAAGACGAAACGAAACGAGAGGTTGTAATCAATGGTATGGGGCAGATAAGTGTACTCGGTATGGTATGCATGGGGGCACAGAAGCGAAATGGAAAAGTTGTGTGGTGTGGATGTGAATGAGATGTTAGACAAGGGGAAAACGTGGAATATTCAGCTGTCAGGGGTTTTAAAGGGTGTAGTTAGTTCATCGACACGTAAGGAAAATGGAGTCAAAGTTTTGGTGTGGGTAGTATTGCGGCGTAGAGCACGAGGACACAGGGTTCCAATCAAGTGTGACCGGGGTTTCAAACCATATCGCGCGGTAAACAGCAATTGGAAGGTTGGGGGTTGAAGGAATCTCATTTGACTAAACAGGCAGGAAGTAAGATCTCAATTCAGATGTGCCGCACACGATGTTGTAAACTAGAGGCTTCTAGAAATGAAGAAGTAAGAGTGCCTGTTTCCCTGTCGGAAGAACTTTATGTAGTGCTTATTGATAGATTGAGGTGTCGTGTAAAAATACGACACTGCAGCATGGTAGTTACGTGGTTTCGTGGTTCATTGAAGCATGCATATGTAGCTAACGAATGCGATGAAGGGGTTGGCGTCTTTGCAACTGAAAAGAGACGTGTGATGGTCTGGGATTAAATTCGCTGAATGAATGCCATTTCGACAAAGCCTTATTTAGTTAGGGTCGTACTGTACACCCGGAAGGAATGAGGAGGTTCCTCGTAATTTTGTAAAAATAAAAATAGCTAGTTCCAACTAAAGTCGGTCCGAGGTAACCAATGTCTCAATCTTTGACAGTCAACCGCAACTGCTTTGTGACAGAGCCATTATACTTCCAATTGAAGATCTCCAATGGGGGTTTCTCTGAAAATGATGGATCTTCCTTTGCAGTCGTGTGAAGAAATGAGACAGGGTAAGCATTTAAGTTCTGAGTATCCAACGTTCATTGTAATCACAAATATCCAAGTTAGGTTTCAGAAAAACCTCGTGCGAGCAAGGATAGAAGCGGGGGTGGGTATATGGTGGCGCGATGAAATTCCTGCTGAGGGTTACTTGTGGAGGTCAATCATGTATATACCGCTCCGTCAATTTCTATGATACATTGCACAACCCAAAGAGCAAGCCCAACCAAGTTTTCTGCGTTGGAAGGATCTCTTCATCTTTTCCAGAATTTGGGTTCGTGTAACTTTTTTCATTGGGATCGTCTCGATATGGTGTATTAATACTCTCTTCGTCTTTTGTGGCAGATATTGAATTTATTGACAGAGAAAAGTCTCCTTCTTGGCTGCCGAAAAAGCTTGTCCATGTTAGTAGAAGTAACATCATAATGACTGGTTGCAATACCTTCGCATCATAATACTGAATCTTTTAATATTCTTCAAATCCAAAGGATTTGCATCTTTCTTTTCCCGCCCCCTATAAGTGGGTTTCAAATCTGCCCACTTCACAAAAACCAATGAATGATCTGCAGGACCCTTAAAGTCAAACTCCCAACTGATCGTACTTTGTTCTCTGCCATTTGGACTTTTCGGGAGTAATTCATCTTTGATGATGAAGGTATATTGTTTTCGATCACTCTTTCCCAGATCAAGTAGAATTCCATCATAGGTCGAGAGGTCCCACTGCGAATTTAGCTGTTAGCTCGAAGCTTGTGGTCAGTTGATAGACTTTCCGCAGACATATTTGGCAAAATTTCCCAATTTGTAAGTTTTACTGGGAAGAATAAGCGCTTGCGTTTCTTCTGCGTTCGGTTGAAATGCTTCAGTATTCAACTCCACAAACAAGGGTATCTTCCGGCTGCCATGAGACATCGATATGCGTCTGACATAACATTACAACTTTGTATTTAGCCATATGCAGAAAAGAGTTCCATAATCTTCCAACGGCATTGGAAGCCAAGTATGAGTGCAGCATTTTAGATCGTTCAAATAAGAGCCCCAATGGACTAAAAACACTTTAGCTTCTTCAACATTCTCACTAGATTTCGCCACTGAAGACAGCATCTAGAAAGGATCTTGAAAAAGGCCATGTAAAAAATCCAAGTCCAATTTGAACAATGCAACGATATATATCTGAAAATACGACGTGGTTGCTCAAGGTAGATTACAAGCAGCTCGATTGGCAAGCCATTAAGCGTTTAATGGGTTCACTTGAAACATGAGGATCTCTGAGATGGATAACGCCTCATTCATGCAAACTTACAGTATGATCTTCAGTCGTTCTCTGGGATGCGAAACCTGCACCTCCTAGTGTTTTGATATCGAGTGTACCATTAAACGTAGCTACAGAGGAGGAGCATTCGAGGTAAGATTGCGAGGCTCCGCCTCGAACTCTATCATCACTTGAAGTCCAATCGAGGGCCGACCAGGGCCTTTATAGAGCATTAGTAAAAGGCGCTGGCAAAGTGCTTTCGTGTGAGGATTTTGACACTTACTTTGAGCCACCAAAGAGATCCATAGATAGAATTGATGTCGATATAATCTAGATGATCTTTTAGTTTGACGATATGGAGTGTTCGATTCTTTCGATGTTGTAGTAAGGGTAATGAAGATTGATGACGTTATGAGACTAGGAAGGAAACTTCCGTCCGGTTGCGAACCGATAAAACCAGTGCCTTATGCTACCTATGCCTCTTGCCTTCTCGTAGAGCAGGTACTGTTGAAAATGAAATGATAATTTCCAAAATGTTCCCATATAAATTCACCATCTAATCTGCAATTTTTTATTATCATTTAGAGTTATTTATTAAGCGATTTATAATTTATAACTTTATTATTCGGGGCTAAAAGTTATAAGTTGATAGATTAGAAAGTCCACGGGTAACATGGTCTATGCAGCAGCTTCAAATTAAGCAATTTGTGGGGGTCAGATTTGGTAGTCTCTCACGTGACTCCGGGGGGGGCTACGTGGGGCTCTTTTTTTATACTGTACTGTTACTCCCGAGTCTACTCTGAATCTGAAGTTCTAATGCTTGATCAAGCAACGCTACCAACTATAAAACCAGTCACACTGATACTCTAAACGTTACAGCCGTTTATTAGAACAAAGCATGCAGTAACCGTACTGTAGGAGCTCGACTGCGGCGGTTTGATATTGAGATAGAGCGCGAACATCGATCTCCAAGGAATATACCCCGAGTTCGCACGGAAAAATCGGTCACTTATGTATCCCTCGACCGAAAGACTTTGGTTATTCATCCATTCGTTATCTTACTCGATTCGTAATGGCTCACAATCCTGCGGGATGTCTTGACCGAAGAGTCAATTGATAGGATCAAAATAATTGGCCTCGCAGATCAAATCTCGATGTGGAGATAAGCATTCTAGATGAGCATCACATTTCGTGCATGGCGAAGGACTGTCCAGGCAGATCATGTGGAATATCACATTGATATGGAAATATTGGAATGTGTGGAGAAGTTCTCTTCAAATTTTGCTTTACGAAAGAATGAAAGGATAACACACTAATCGTACTGGGTATTTACACTAGGATCGTTCCTTCATTTCTACCAGCAGTAAATCAAACGCCGTACACTCCTAACTCCCATTGATTTGCCCGTCCAGATCTTCCATCATTTCCAAGCAATGCCAAATACCATCTAAAGCGAGTGTCGAGCACTTCGAACTCTTGTTTCATATATCCCAAGAAAGAACCAAATATCCTGAATCGTCACTTTGATACCCTCTCTCATAACTGCGGCAGCATGCGTGGCGAGGGAGGCATGGAAAGAGGAGTAGTGGGATATTGGTAACCAGACTCAGAACATGTGGTGGAATGGTCATAAGAGTGTGAAAGAGGTGGCGTCTGCATATATCTGTTAGGACCCAAACCAAGTGGCTTTGCAGCTTGAGGGTGCCTTACATGAGGATTTTCATAACCGTGGTGTGAATGGATATCGATTGCTGGCAAGCCCTGGTAACTCATATTGTATGGACTCATGGTATCTTCTGGTTCTCGCTTGATTGCATCGTTGAAATGCATCATGGAAGGCAAGGTCACTGGCACTGGTGCCATGTAATGCTGGTATGCCTCTGATCTTTCACTGTCGGAAACTGCACGATATGGTTGCGAATGCGGGTATGGTGGGTAGGAAACATCCTCCGGAGCAGGGTATGTATGATATGTGAATAGAGGTGGTGTTCTAGATCCATCACGATCAAAATTTTGAGAAAAGATGATCTCATCATCGCTGTGCATAGGAGGTGTGTATTGGCTTGGCAAAAGTCTTGGAGAGACTTGTCGTTGAACATTTTCTGGACTTCTTCTGTATTGTGGAGTCTCGTGGGTGCGCTCTGGCTGTTGATGAAGCTCCGCATGCGCTTGAGGTGGGGAAGCTGAAGAGGAACCGGCTCTGCGCTCAAGATCCTCGAGACGTCTCTTGAGCTTCTTGCCTAAAAGTAAAGAATCAGTGACTGTTGGTAATTTGAGGCTATGAGTGAATAACTTACGGTAGTTTCTTTGAGCAATACGGTTCTGAATTCGTCTGCGCTCAGCAAGATCGGAGATCTTTGTCCAATCTTCATCTGGATTGGCAGAACTGCTGAAAGCACTGCTGGTGCCGTGAGTTGTCATATGTCTGGCGGTGGTAGCCGTGGAGTATGAATAATTGTGTCGAGACATGTTGATAGTTATGGAAGTAATAGAAGTATACTGATTGAGTATCAAAGACAGAAGGTTGAAGGTAAGGTTTGAGGAGTCTTAACGGATCTGAATGTCTGTTACAACAAGGTCTTGAATTGCCTTACACTGGGGATCATTCACACATATATAGGTGAATGCGGGATAACCAAACTGACGCAGGTATACGGATTTTCCAAACCACTTGGCCCCGAATCCTAGCGCGCCTTTCTGCTCAGCTACTCATACTACACAAACGAGAAACCCTGCTCAAAGACCCTATAAGAAGAAAATCCCCTGCAATTACATTGATACCCTGCACAGCATGCCCCCCTTGTAAGCCACTTTGCACACCCTGTCAAAAACGGCCGGGAGGTGCGCCGTGCAGCTGGGGCAGTCGATTCTGCCACAGATACACTCAACCCATTCCCATAGACACCGAGTCCAAACCCAAATGGGTACAGTCATCCACATGCATATATGAGGCGTACTAAAAGATCCCAATTTCGTAGTCCAAATCTCTCAAATTGGAAATGTGGATTAATTAAGGACCATTAATAGATTTCCGCCATATCACCTATGCCACCACTGTCTATCTCATAAAGCAGCACCAGCTATCCATTCGACATTATTCGTTCCTTTTCACTTTGGGGGAAAAAATATGTATGTGATGAAATGCAGGTAAATTTAGAAACATTTCACTAATTTGACTAATTTTTATGATTCCAGAGATAGAATCACCAGTCACCTACCAGTCACCAGTCACCAGTCACTCAAAAGGCAGTAAGAGAAAGCCCACCAGCCCTATGGCAGTAAAGATATGCATATATTAGCATTAGGTGTTGATGAGATATAAACCACAAAACCTATTTCAAATCTTTCCTCAACCCAAGAACCATGAATGAGGGACTGTACAGACGAATACACTTACACGTCTACTCACTGCTATTCACTGGCCACTTCCTCCTTCCCCATTTGCCTCATGATGTGAATGTTAATTATAGATATCTATATAGAACTAATAGCTTGTACTAGTTAGTATTCATATTCATCCATCTTTTAGATAGTAATAGTACTACTATGATTGATTTAGAAGTACCGACCAAACGGGTTATATACCTCCGATACCTACTTGTTGAAATGTACTTTAAAATGGTTGCCTGAAGACCTCTTTGCAAATAGAACCCTGGTGCAAAGTAACCTTGGAAATCCTTGAGAGCGATAAACGATGTGATAGGCAATATCTACTGGATTAGTTACGAGTTACAGAAGTATGGCCTTCTGTTCTAGGAATGGAGACTCCATTTTGGTACATCGGAGGCTATCCATTGATGAGTAAACATTTCCACAGCACACCTAGTCGTGCTAATAACATATAATGAACGAGTAGACTTCAAGTTATTTTTTAGCTACCTTGCTTCCCTCCTCTTTTGCGATTTCTAGGGAGTAGGTCGCCGAAATCGTCATAACATGGCTGAATCTAATTATGGCATTCAGAGATATCCATAGATGAACCTTTACGTTGATGCTAGACGTTTATACTATAGGTAGCTAGCGAGTTGTTACTAACAAGGTTAACTTTTAGGGGTTTTAGGTCAGTGTATACGTAAATCTGGGTTTACTACCGTTGCAAGTCCTGTAGTAGGTTTAATATAGACGGATTTAATCGCTATCGCCTTGCATCATTATAAACACCTTATTTTTATTTTTATTTTTATTTTTATTTTTTCATCTTATTTTTATTTTTTTTCCTTCCATCGAAAATCATGGCGCATGTCGCGATATCCTTCAAATATTCTAACTGGGTCGGTCTTTCAATGTTCGCTACCTAGGTATAAACAAGTCAATATCATTCGAGCCAATTAAGCCAAGAATATTCTTCAACATCTTGAGATTGACCTCGCCGTCTAATAATCTTAATTGAATATTTGCGATTAATCCCTCCCTCCCAAATGATATCCTTGTCGTATCACGTCCAGCCCTGGGAGTACACGTGCTTTGTCATATGTTTATTTGTTTCGTCCGCCGATGACCAAGAGATGTCTGGGACGAGAAGATAGATTGATTGGAGGATACAACGAAGGCGACAAGGGAATATCCAAATGTTACTCTGTTTCTTGGGAACCACTCCACACCACCATCACAGCAAACCCTTGAACACACAGACACCCCAACCTCTCCGCCATCAATCAAAGTCCACACCGCAGGAACACTGGGTGCATGGAGCAACTTAAACCCTGTTATGCACTTCTTGACCAATCATCATTACAGTTTCATGCTTTAGCGAGCGAAGTCGTAATTCAACGACGGTGAGAAAGTCGAACAGTAGCGGAGTACCACAAGTTTATGCTCAGGTTACGAAAGAGAAGATGATTAACAAAGCATCCACATATTAGCATCGTTCATTCCGGTGCGACAGAAGAACGCATTAGATGCCCAGGTGGCCTTATTGCGCATGACACCACTGACCGCTCAGCCCTACCCGGTCGCCATCTTCCCCTCTCATCTCTACAGATGCCAAATAGTCCCAAAGTAGCATGTTGTGTTGTCTTTCAACATCATGTACCGTAACAACGACGAATGAAATTGATTTCCGCAATCGTTAGCCTTCCAGTACAACGATGAATTCACTATCTTAGGCATCAAAAGGCTTCGAGACCTACTGTACGAGTTGATTTTAGACCGGGTTTCTCGAAAATGGGGGCGGTTGAAACTGGGGTTCAGGACACAGTTACACAGTGTTTTGCGGTGAAGACTATTTTGTTATTTGCCATGTACGATCGGCAATGAAAGACCTTGGGGATCATCGGATTTACAGCCAAAGTGTTCCAGAGTTGATATCCGAGTCCTATATCCGAGTGTATCGGCCTGCGCAACCAGTCAGGAATGTTGATACCTACGAGCCTGCCGTCTTTCCTCCTCAACAATTAACCTTAC
The DNA here is from genome assembly GCA_002162615.1 of Myriosclerotinia duriaeana. Taxonomy (NCBI): domain Eukaryota; kingdom Fungi; phylum Ascomycota; class Leotiomycetes; order Helotiales; family Sclerotiniaceae; genus Myriosclerotinia; species Myriosclerotinia duriaeana. Next base: position 535,821 of record NGKI01000006.1, read on the forward strand.
TCTTTGACAAATTATTTGATGAAGAAATTTCATATTTTTCTATTCCTATCATCTTTCTATCCATCTATCTCCTTTACGATGATGGCCGTCAGCAAGAGTGCTTGCCTTTTCACACTAAAATCGCTCTCTATTTTCAGTACTAGATTGGATATAGTACCAAAGAATCCCAGAGCAATATATCTATACCACACTATAAGTCTAGTGATGACTGTTCCTGGAGCTATCAGCCTATCAAATATCACAGAAGCTTGTTCATCGCTGTGCCAAAAAGCCACGTCGGAGAATAATCCACTTCTACGTACTGCATCTTCAACAGCAGTCGCAAGATGAACCGAGTTTCAGGGACCTTGACTGGGTATGTCGCATTAAATACGTTGAAAGGATCACGACTGTCAATATAGGGGGTGGAAATTAAGGTTCCTAAATCAGTAGTGCTCGTCTTGTTTCCTGAGCCTTCATCTCAAGTTTCTAGAAATGGAATCTTTCCCCCGAGGTGCATACTGTAACAAGAATTTTGACATCCACATGCTATTTTATGCCATGGTAAAGTCAAATTCAAGACAACGTTTGAAGACTGGTAAGACATTGGTTACTTCTCATCTTGTATTCCAAGTAAGAGCTTGGAAGAAACCCGAACCGTTATGAAGTAAGGAAAATTACTACCGTCCTTCACAGGCACCAGATCTAAACGTTTGGGACCTTCATAAGGCGGGCAATGGCCATTCTCCGACCCCGTGACTGGGAATGGCTCATGGTTATCGTATTGCATTTCCCGCGTGGTTTCCAGGATCTTTTCTTACAGATTACATGATATATGCGGAACATCTCATGCTAGATTATACCGCCTATTCTATTCCTTCGATCGTTCCATTGTTCTAGAGTAAAGCAACTACCCGAAGCCCTGGCATCCAGTCACTCCCTTATTTTCCAAAGTCTTATGTGATATCTTAATTCCACACAAGCACCCGGTCACTGCTGGAGATGATTCTATCACGCAAGCCAAGCAATACTAAGGTCTCGTCGAATATAGCCTCGACCACTGGTCTGCTATTACCGTTTAGGGTTCTGACACTATGCCCCTCTTATGCTTTGTTGGCATATGTATATGCTTGACAGTGACAGAGTACCGGGATGGAAAAGGGCTGAGCAACTGCTAGCTCTGGCTAAAAGCTGCCCTGGCTTAGCGCTTTTTCTGCATTGTTTATGGTATAGTGAAATATAACGGCCATGGTAATTATATATAGATTCTTGAGGATATATCACGGCGCATGTTACTGACGATTTTGGAACAGTACGAAGTTTAGCTTATAGTATTGTACTTTTTATATCTATAGTACCAATCAACGTTGCCGGACCGCGAACCATCTAAATTTCACATCGTCTGTCAAGCTTCAAGCTTTGATACACATATGGTCAATGAAAGAATTAGACTCTAGCTAGCACTTACTAACTAATCCAATCTAATTAAGGGACCGTTGAGATAAGTCGAGCCTTGGTCTTGGTCCGAGCCATTTGAGACAGCTCCACATGATCGAACGCTGAGAAACGGGGACTTCACCACATCATCAAATATGCCTTCCTTGGACCTTGCACACAGAGTATACAAGACTTAGAAAAACATCAAAAGGTTTTATGCATAAAAATGCATCATATCATATCATATCATATCATATCATAACTGTAAAACGCTTCTGGCCACTTTATACCCCAAACCATTCATTCGGGATCCTTCACATGGATACCCCATACATAACAAAATTCGCCCATGCACAATACCATCGAAGTGAAGGTCTCGAGCAATTATACTGGAAACCCCCTTTGTAACCTGTGTACGTGAAAACTAACGTGATGGTGGACATTATCAATATCAAGATTGCTAAGATTGCTCTACCAGCATTGCCATTTGATATTCGCGTAGGCAGGAGTAAGGCACAATAACATCGAGGTTACATTCAACGTTTCCAATTAAGTTATATCGTGCGCTCCCCATCATGCTATCTAAACGTCCGGGATAATATAGGAAACTATCCCTTCATTACACCATCTGGAAGTTGTCGAGGCGAAGTTCAAGAACTTTTCCGTCCCTGAGGATTATCTGCTACGGATTGGGTAGGGGAGATGGATACGAAAGGACCAATCGAGATGAAGATCGCGGTGTTATTGTTCGTGACTTTAATTTGATAGTGACTCCTTCGCTATGCTTTACTGGATTTCGCATTCGTCTCCACTATTATGAGTCTACACCTGGAAACATTAAGATGATCCATGGATGGCCGGGGAATGTCATAACGTTAAAGATAGGCAATAATGGGAAATCAAAAAGCCCATCATGGGGGGTTTTGGAGCGCTAGGTACCGTTTCGTACGCTCCGATCGGTTGGTGGGAAAGGGGTTGTTTGATTGGGTTGGGAACGAGTGGCTGGGTATAGGCTATATTATCGATATTAGATTAAAATGAACACAAGCCTGGCAAAAGGACAACAAGACGATAACGATAGATGAGGAATATGCTTTGTCATTATTCCATCGTCCATTTAATTCTGCAAAATAATACGCCAAGGATCTATCTATCCCGAGGAGGAAGGAAGAACTCAGTCTTCGGATTCCAGAACGATGGAGTGTAATCAGAAGCAAGATTGACATGCCATGAGTTCGGTACATACATCCAGAACGAGGACATATACACACAGATCACAATGGTATGCACAACAGCATCATTGACTCACCGCCGTCTCTAAGTGAAAGCTGGGGATTGGAGCATAAGTATGTATTTTCATTTATTTACTCGCCTATAAACTTCAAAGTTGCATGGATGGATGGATGGATGGGTGGATGGATGAATGCATCGTAGCACCAGCATCATTCCTACCTCATCGCTCATGGATGTGAAAGTAACGTTAACACACCTACCAACCTACGTCAAGTCCTCTGGTCCCTGAGGCTTGTGTCCAGCGACCACCACCTTATTTGGTTGCGCATCGCACATCGTACTATTCCACGGAGCCTCCGCAGCAAGAAGCACCGATAGAGCCCTGGCTGCTGCTAATGTAGTGCTCGCCGCGTAAGGCTGAATAAATAAAAAATTGTGGCATTTGGTGTGATTCCCTTATTCAAACGCCGAGTAGGATGCGCTCACGGGATTGGTGGCATGCTTTGATCAGTTGATATCAAGACTCTTTTCACCACCCACACATTCTCTGATGTATGATGTATCATGCAATATCTCAAAACCCCCATACTTGCACTTCACCGCCCGTCGATCATGCATTGGATCTTCTGGTGTAAAAGCGTCCAGGGCTTTGATCGAATCGAGAGAGAGATTGGGGGGAGGGGGGGGGGATTTCATGATCGGCTCAGGCTTGGAACGTGGGAGTGGTTAGGTGTGCACAGCCTATTTTCCTACTTGGGGTATTTAACACACATTAGACGGCAGGTTCCATACATGTGATGTGCAATGAGCGATATAAGGCTAGGGCTCGAGGTACCGCGGCTCGTTAATCGTCATTTGTTTTTCATTTAATATTGCCATTGGGTAGTTGGACCAGAGTAGCTGTCAATTAGGAAATTAATAATTCCGTCTAAACGAAAGTCTAAATACCTACTAGCTACCTACAGTAGGTGTCAAAATATGATGGAGAACGAAGACAATGTTTAACCTTTAGAGTCTAGACATTACAAATCCTGCGAGGCGTAGAAAAAGAAGTTATCTGAGACTGTGCCACATTTTGGGGGCTGGTTTTAAAAGGGCCAAGGATCCATCTTCCGTTTGGAATCTGGATGTTCAGATAAGTTACGAATGAAAATAATATACTCAATTTAGTTAGGCTTATACGGTAATAGGTTATCACCTACCTACCTAACACCACGCCAATCTAATCCTTGAAAAGATCGTTAAAGTCATCGTATATCAGACCAATTAATAGCGATTAATCCTATGTGTAAAAAATGAGGAGAAGATCTACTACTACGGAGAAATTTTTCTTCCTTCATACTTGATGTCTATCCCGGACGTTCTGTCTCCGCCATCACAGGTAGTCGTCGCGACTCGCGACCATTATTCCCATTATTCATGAACCTTATGTGACTCCGAGCGGCCTTTTTTCTACACTTAATAAATACCGATCGACAATAATTGAGGTCAAAAACTACTTACAAGCGCCCAGAATGGACTTCACGGAAGCTCCACCAGTACACGGACGCTTAAAACGGGTAACAGCGGGGGGAGTCAGGATGGCATGGCACCATAAGGTCAACTTTCCGTTGAGACTCCACTCCATACCCGTAGTACTCCTCTGGAGGACCCTCCCTAATGATCCACGAACTCCATTCATCGACCAATTTCATGGCTGCTTCGTTATTTGAGCATGGGAATATCCATTGCGGTATTGGGGGATAGGAGTCACAGTGGGAAGGGAAGAGTGGACCGTTCCACTGCCTAGAAGGAACTTATTCAGTAGTATCTATCCTATGTTACCATATGATATTATTGCAACATTGACTCGTGATAATTTTCAATATAGAAATTAGATGCGGCGCAATGAAACAGACGAAAGAGTTGGTAATTAAAATTGCCCCGTTCGCGCGGCGGAGTACGGCATTGATGCCAGATGGATATAATGTTGCGGAGGTGTCTTGCCGCTATCAAACTTCCACTGGGCCATCATTATCGATGCATGGGTGGAAAGATGAAAGATGGTTTGGACGATCCCTTTATTCCTTCGCAGATGATTTCGCTTCGTAAACCGTGACGGAGCTCTTATGTACGTAACGACTTATCTCCGTCACAACTTATCTCCATAGTAGAAATTACCATGTGTTTGCGTAGCAGGCAAGCCATGTGGTAGCAGAAACTCTGTTTGGGTCGGATGTTCAAAATCCTTGCCAAAGCCATGCACAAAAAAAATCTAAATAGATAGATAGCTTCAACATAATTCCAGGCTCGGTAACTCGTCACGATATCTTGCAAACAGAGATGTGGAAAATCCGTGGATACTATCGGTATAGAATCAATTGATTCTGGAGTCTGGGCGGCATAGCCAAACGGCTGTGGATTTGTTGCTGTGCCTTTTCACGTACATATGAATGAAAGAAAAGTGGAAAGTGGAAAGTGCAGCTATAGTGGAAACATGCATATGGATCGATGGGTCTTCGTTTGCGGCAAACGCACAGAAAATCCCATATGAAGGAGGGGCAGTTCAAGCTGTAGCCGAGTTCCCCTCCAACTCTAAAAGAGATGTCCCAAATTGCCTCGAGAATCCATAATTGAAGTCGACTCCATCCAGATTGGAATCACATGTACATGGATGCCAAAGTCAAGATCCAAATGCCCCAATTTTACACATGCACACGTAGTCAATTCGCATTCGGTTATCTAGCCACAGAGAACCTGGGATTGGTAAATTTTTCCTTGATAAACAGGTTTAAGTTTCGTTCGGATCCGAGGAAGTAGGTTGATCAGCCTTGTCCATGATCAATTCAACCTTTAAGATAATATATAAAGTGATGCAGCCGAGTCTTAACCAATGTTTCGGCGAGCCGGATGCATATGTGGAGGTGAAAGATTAATCTTGTGAACAAAACAAACACCTTGTTCATGGTAGGCTTCCATTAATCTTCAAACTCGTCCGAGACGCCATCTAGGTAGTAGGTACCAGTCAAACGATAAAAAATATGATCACAAATCAAGATTTGCTTTTGAGCTAGCCATCGGTCAGGCTCGGGACATTTATTGCACCTTTTCCCCTTCCGCCGTCCGCGGCATGAGGAGCATTTCCGTATCCGATTCGAGGCACATATGATATGTTCGTATGCCCAGGTGCGAAGTGATCAAATGATTAAAATCTACCCAGCATTCAGGGTAAGCCAATGTATGGATGGGAAGGGCGCAGTGCATATTCATGTTTTTCATCATTCCATTCCCATTGGAGAAAGGATTTTCGGACTGGCGTCAAAGGGGATGAAACTGAACTTCGGATGCTGATGTAGCTTCTTGGTCTCGACCATAAAAATAGATGGAGTAGTGATTCATCATGCATGCGAAATATTGATTTCCATATATTTTCCAAGCTCGCTTGGTTTCTTGATTGCTCGATTTGCGGGGTTGTTCGGTTTAGGTTGCATTTGCGTTTGCATTTGCATACTTCGTACCATGGCAGCGAATTGTGTCGGGATTCTTTGGGTTCCTTGTCACATCCATCCTGAACCGTCTAATCTTGCGAACTGAGGCTCTGCTCTTCTAGGCGGCAATAATTAGAAGAAATTCGGTGGATGGAGTAGAGTGTGATGTGGTGTGGTGAAAATGTGGTAACTCACACGTAGCCTGCCATTATAATTACATGCGGCGTACTTGGAATATTGTTGTGTAATCAATGATGCATCTTATATTTATCCAATGGTTGAGGCTCAACCAATCTGTTGAATGTCGATGTATCAATCTTTTTCTTTTTGGCGCGTTAGCCTTTGATTTATTCATCGCAAACCACCAACTGTATTGATCTGTAACTGAAACCTTTGAGTATCCCAACTGTTGATTACTCACATACGGATAAGTGCGTCTGCATATCCGACATCGACTACAAAGTCCCGGATTAGGCTGACTGTGTTTGAAGTGCCGAAATGTCGGAACTTGGACTATTTAATGAAAGTAGGGGTACGAGTGAAGTGGAATTTCGGAACCAATGTCGGGCTGTCTCGGTGACCTATTCCAGAAACTTCGTCCGTAAGTTCAAAATGATTAATTTGATCGATACCAATTTCATCAGGCCGATGATGTCTGGACTCTGGCTACAGTAACGAAGGCTCTGGCGCGTTACATAGGGAATTGCAGGATCTTTCCTGTCAAGCCATCAACTTCCCTCCTTCTGTTAGTCTGATTTTGCGCCGGGTGCGAGGCACAGCGAGGCACAGCATAGTACTGGACAATGGAAAAGGGTGGAATAGGGTCCCTGTTTGCAGAATGAAAAGCGGATTGAAAATGGTATGTAGGATGGTAGGATGGTAGGATATCATCATAGTTTTCATATACAAATTGCGCTCATATCAGGCTAGGCTCTTTCCCCATTCATTGTGGCTGTAGTGATTCATATTTCGTTGGGGCCATCGAGCACCTGCAGTCTATTGTTTTGATTGATGAGGCTCAATGGTTCTTTTTTGATTGTGTTGAAAGTTTTTTTTTTTTTTCATCTACATTAAAACGCGGGGCAGAGGCGAAAAATCTGTCGCGGGTAACATCTCTTGCCGGTGAGATCTCTGAGGAAAATTCTCATGGTCTTTGAAAGGAGAAAGGAGAAAGGAGACAGAATTGGTTCCTTTTTTTGTAGGCAATGATGAATCAAGTGTTCAAAATGATGAATCAAGTGTTCAGCACTTACTGAAGTGTCAATCTCATCATTCCTCATTCTCTCTATCAGTGAAACGCGATCTTTTCTACCCATGAATGAAGTATCCGATCCACTAGTCGTGGTCTACAAGCGGTACAAATCTCTCTTCTACTTCACTCCTATAAGACCTTTGAGAAGAATAGATGCTACACAAATGGGAATCTCGCAACAGACACTGACAATTTCTGTTCTAGAATGAAACAATTATAAATGCTGCTGCTTAATGGCTTGAAACACCTGATCGTAGTTTCCAAAGAGGGCAGTAACTCAACCCGCTCTTTCCTCAATCGCTCTTTCTTGAATCTTCATTCACACATAGAGGATAACAAATCGATGTGCCTCCTCAAGCAGACTGCCCACACACTTCGCACGCAAAATGCTATCTCATCTGGAAAGCTAATCGTAACCCCATGAGAATGTAATAAAATTATTCTTCCTGTCCATCAAAAGCAAAAAACAGATGTAATTCTTCTTGTCCGCTCCGTCTCCACCAGTCGTTGAGAACTTTCATCATTCAGCCCTGTTGCCCTTTGTACTCGGCTTAGAAGTTTCTCTATGGTTGAAAACTAGAAATGAAATATCGACTATACGCTCCGTTTTAATTCGGTTTTCTTCATTTGCATGCCATCTTTCTCTTTTTCCGACTAGTCAATCAGTCAGCTAGCAAGCTATCAGTTAACACTCTATTCCCAACCAAATCGCTGCGATATATCGTCGTCGCCGTTAGCTCGCTGCTTTAGCTAATAAGCAGCTGATACATGACGTTTATTTGGTAGTGAAAACATGAAGATATACTATGTTTTTTTTTAAGAATTTTGTTAATTCTAATGTTTTCTGTTTACTTATTTCCTAATACGATAGTTTGCTTCTTTAAGTCTGTAAAGAAATGTAGGTCGGTGGCAGTAGTGTATCTGCTACGAACTTCCTGAATATTCTTGAATAACCCCATAGGCGGAGTTTTGATGGGGAAGTTCGCATCTCTGTAACAGATCTATCTAGTAGTATCAAAATCATTCAGTTAGAATTGATGAAAAGTCTGGACCGTTTCTTACGAATTAATTGATTCCTTGCTATTATACTTTTTAGTAACATCCTTATAATGACATGTACTAATAAAACTCCCCTAAAGGTCTCCTATTTGCCCCATTTTCGACGGTCTTCGAGGTCGCATACTCTGATGATCTCTGTTGCAAGGATATGTTAGTGCATGGAATGTTGTCAAGCCTTCTGATCATTAACTCTAAGGTCTCTTGGTCACGAGGTTATCGTCATAACACATTGCCCTGATATGACCACTCGGAAAAGTAGGAAGGAGTAGATCTTGAACCTCCATTACTGGTAGCATCAACACCGACCAAGGTTCTTATCATATAAAAGTCAAAGAAGCCCAAGACCCTGCAGGAGAATGAAGAACCCCACCGGTGAGTCCTGACGAGGAAGTGAGAACATATGCGAGGGTAGCCATCCAATGCACCCCATTCTCATTCGCAGGCTAGTAAGAGAATGTATGATGCGTCCAGTTTAGTTGTTTGATTTCAAGGCGTAATTTTTGATTCATCAACATCTTTAATACAACCTCTTATATATTACTTTCCAGAGACAATTTCGCATATCCTCTTACTTAACAGCTGCAATTTCTGCATGGTGATCCTATTGGAGGAAGAATTTTATTCCAGCCTTCGCGTTATCGACAGTGGGAGAATATTCCTTAAGAATGCTGCATGTGAAGGGTGTATCCTGTTGTCGACGAAGCAGGAAACCGACTGCTCTGCAAGCGCAGACCTCCCATCGAAACCTGTAACATTCAACGACGAGGGGTTGAGCTGCAAGCTATGAGAATGACCGGTTGGAGATATAGCGTAGGAGCGCTCTCGGTAAAACCTTCAGCGAGTGAAATGAAGTGGAACTTGGGATCCCTGGGCAAAATCTCCATCGCCTCCATCTGTGATCCAGGATCTATAGAAACAAATTAGTCCGGACAGCGCTCAGCACTGCGTGAACATGGCAAACCCGACCCCCGTCAATATCCTTCTGTGCAATTGGTATTGACCATCTTTCCTTTATCCATACACTGGGTCGCAGAAAGGCCATTCCCCTCTGTCCCAACTGCAAGGTGACTAAGTGGAGTAGCCATTGTGGGATCGGATTGTTGGAGCCCAAATTCCACTACTTATGTGTTAGCTTTTCTATGACAGCCATGTGCAGGACAGTCAAACTGGCCACGCGGTTGAGCTTTTAGTGAGTGCAAGATCTGGTAGCTGAGATTTTCGATTCAGCGTATTGGTATTAGGTAATTAGCTTCCAATTTTGAGGTCCTTGCTAGCAAGAATTGGGATTCTCAGGAGAGCAGCGAGGCTGGAAGAAGTACAGAGCCATGTGTCGTTCCATCCCGACACGTAAATGCAACTTGGGTCTGGATGGAAGCCCGGTAAAATAGGATTGGTATAGTGGAATTCGTTTCCGCCACAATTAGTGTCCATCACCATCACCATAGCTATGAACGTGGTGAGAAACCAAAGGAGAGTGGCTAGAGACACTGTCACCTTTAAACACCAGGGTATTGATACATATACTAGTACTACCTACGCTATCACAAGACGAGAAGTCCAGATTCTGAAGAAGTCCGCAACAAAATCCAAAATATGTACAGGTAGTCACTTGTGTACAAATCCCAAGTTCGACGACGAAATGGCCATAGAAGCCTTGTGACTAGGGTTGAGCATATTTTATAATCCACCTTGGAAAGGCATGATTATATAATTCTATATCATCACGCTTTTTACATGGGTTTTCTGCCCTACAAAATGATTGGGTCATATCCATTTACACCCACTGTTTTGTTATTCCTTAATTGAGAAAGCGGTGAGCTTTCGTAAAGAATACGTAACTCATCTCATCACCTAACTCTACTTGTGACATCGTGTCTCAGAAACATGTTCGCGGCCTTGATATATATAGGTTTAGCCAAAATACTATACGATCTAAACTCATCCCAAGATTGAAAGCATAAAGCAAAAACAATATAATCGATACTTCTCCTTTAAATTAAAGTTAATCGGTGTAGTATATATAACCTACATTTATACTATAGACGACGAAGTGGCGATAGAAGTATAGAGCAAGTGATATACTTGATACTTCTACTTTAAATCCAGATTAATACTCGATATAGCGTTCCTGATGTATGATCTTATTGTAAACAACGAAGTGGCGACATGGCTTTATTAGCCTAGGTTTAGCCTAAATACCATACGATCTAGATTTAGCCTAAGTAGAATTGAAAGTACAGATCAAGTGATCTACTTGATACCTCTACCTTAAATTAAGGTGACCCTTAAAGCTATTTGGCGGAAAATTTGGCGGAGAATTTGGCGGAGAATTTCTTGAGCTGTTAACTACGTTATCCGTAAGTAGTACCTCTCTAGGCTAAATTGATTGTATTAGGGGGTCAATCTGCCTAATCTTCTAACTTAAATTATCTTGTATGCGGGGGATCTCGAGCATTGTACCTAAACTCGGCACTTGATTGATTCGTTGCTCGGTGTTCTCTCCCCTGAATTACTCTGCTTTCCCCACAAATTCGCTTGGGTGGAGATCATAAACAACATCCTAACCACTATATCCTACTCAACTAGGTGGGGATTATTCCTCCGTACTAATATAAAATAGATTGCGCCTAAATCGGACGAAAGGCAAGGATCTTCTATCCATATTGTTCTCGAAGACTGAAGAAGAACAATATAGTTTCAAAACTATAAGTTTAGACATATCCCCCGTGGAAATGCATCCTCAGTCTATACTGAACAACTCTCGACCTGGACGCTCAAAATGCAATTCCTCACTACCTTGACGGCGCTATTCGCCTTAGCAACTTCTGCCAATGCTCTCTCTTCTTCTTTGAAGCAAGTGACAGCATTCAAATCAGGACCTACGTCTGCTAGCATGTATATTTATGTTCCAACTTCCAAGAAAGCTTCAGCTCCAATCATCGTCGCGATTCATCACTGCCAAGGCACGGGACCAGGCTACTTCCAGGAAACAAAATATGCACAATATGCCGACACTTACGGCTTCATTGTTGTCTACCCCAGCTCTCCTGCTTCCGGTGGATGTTGGGACGTCTCATCAAAAGCCTCGTTGACCCACAATGGCGGTGGAGACAGTCAGACCATTGCGAACATGGTATCATATGCCGTGAGCAACTATGGTGGCGACTCATCTAGGGTCTATGTCACAGGAAGCAGCTCTGGTGCGATGATGACCAATGTCCTAGCCGGTGCATACCCCGAGCTTTTCAAAGCTGCTAGCGCATATTCTGGTGTTCCCGATGGATGCTTTTACGTCGCTAGTGCTTCCGCTGGGGCGACGCCATCATGGAACTCCGAGTGCGCAAACGGCAAAACTTCAAAGACTGCTCAGGCTTGGGGCGATCTTGTCCGCAGTTACTATTCTGGCTACTCGGGCGCTAGACCCAAAATGATGATGTAAGTCGACTCCACCTTCTATCAAGATTCTCTAAGGCTAACAAACGATTTCAATAGCTGGCACGGCACCGTTGATACAACTCTCTACTATGCCAATTTGGCTGAATCACTCAAGGAATGGTCCAACGTCCTCGATGTTTCTTTCACTCGCAATGCTACGAACACACCACAATCGGGATACACGCAGATGATTTATGGAGACGGCTCAAAGCTCGTCGGATATTCGGCTCAAAATGTTGGACACACTGTTCCTGTTCACGAGACCATGGACTTGTCATGGTTTGGTATCTCTTAAGTATGCGCATAGGGCTGCATATTTCACACATCTTAGGTGATGATTATTATTCTTAGCACAATCACTCTTTTGACGAATTTCTGACATCATGTCGAGGCTGATCACATCTTTCCATACCCAATAAGATCATCAGATTGAAGAGAAGTGGAGCAAATATTTTTCTGTTCGGTGGAGGGCATTTCGGTGCCTTTTTTGTATATACAATTAACTTCATTCTTTTACTTCCAAAACAACTTCAATACTTCACAAAAAGGCCTCAAGTGCATGTCCATACGCGGTTGACGTGATAAATATTATATATTATATGTTGGTGACTAATATACGTTAAAATATATCACCTCCAAAACCATCCCTACATGCACAGGAGGCAGTGTCACGAGTGTTCTGGGTACCACTACTACCGCGACCACTCTGACTTACAGGTCTACTCGTGTTAATACGGATTCTGCAACAAGTACGAGTACCGGCACACCAGGAGGTAGTTTTGCTGCGTTCTATGGACAATGTGAACGGTTGGGATGGACAAGTTGTACAAGTTGCGCATCAGATAGCAAGTGTACTTAAGCAATGATGAAGTGTGTCCAATAGTCCGGACTGCAGGGCAGATTAGATGTTTTGATTTAAATAGTTCAGCTTCAATCCAATGATCATTTAAACAATCCATTTTGTAGTCTAATAGTTTAGACTAGTTCAAACTATTGGGATTTTTAATGCTTCACTTTTTTAAAAATAAGAAATATATCTTCAACTTTCCAATTCAACTATCAAACTTGAAATGTATAAGATTAACTGATATATTATATAATATACATTATCTAATCTAACAATCTAGACAGCAGTCTAGACTTTTCAATATTAAACTATCTAGTCCAAACTTTTTATATCCAAACCCCCCCAATAGTCCATCTAGTCCAAGAAAATCACAAACTAACCATCTAGACTACCGTCCAGACTTTGACTTTAGACTATTGGATACACTGCAATGACGTTTATCCTCAGGTTTGTTATGAATGTTTGATTGCTATTTTATGAACCTTGGTTAACTATGTGTAGTGTTTATAGTTGTAAAAGATCTCAGCTAAGGCGACCGCACTTGTACATATTTTCAGCAAAGGCTCAAGTTTAGAATTCAACGAACAATACTTGAATATCAAACTCTTTCATCCAAGCCAGCTTCTATCTAGACTTCTCAGCCTTCCGATCTTCGTGGCTTTGATTGTGCCATTCATAACCCCTAGACTCAGTGAGCCTCTATTGTACGAAACCGAGAGCTACGGTCCTTGTTTATCTTCTCTTGACGCCTCCTTCCTCGTCCATTAACCCAAGATTTGAGCATACTTTTTTCCCGTTCTTTATTGAATAATATAAACATCAGATTTCAAGGTATTACTTGGCTAAACGAGGAATGCGAGCTGAAGAACTGCATGAGAATAATAAGCTGCACGGACCCCAAATAATGTGTGACGAGCACTTATAGTTGAAACAATTAACTCCTATGTCGAAGGAGAAGCTGACAAGTGCGCATCAGAAACAGAACAAATCCTACAGAACTTGAGAAGCGGTACGACCTGTACGAGAAGGATCAGCACGTGATGAGCTCCCATCTCTCGCATGGCAAGCTTCGGATCTTCTGTCAAATTGATTACAATTTCTGATCCGTTCGAACACTTCTACTAGTAAAATGATCTTTACTGTCGCTATTGGCTTAGTGTAAGTTTCCGACCTGGATCTCTACCAGATTCCTTTAAATCTCGCTCATGAAGACTTAGTACCACTATTTTCCTCCTCTTTCACCCATTTAGCCCGTTTCAGCTACGTACTCGCCTTATAACTACCACACCGACAAACATGTCTATGAACGAGGAGCCCTCTTGCGGCTATCCAATACCCCTACCCCACACGGTCAGGACTGAATTCGGCAACCGCGGTTGTACAGTCTACGGTTACTGCTCAACGGGCGGTGTTTACGTCAAGGAAGCCAACATTTTAGACATGAATTTTCTCTCTCTCGATCGCCTCCATCCTGCTGAGCGATCGGATGCTGCTGCTGAAGAAGATCAATTCTGTGGATTGATGCGGAAGGTCGGGGCAACCTGGTGGAACAGTAGGCAGGAATGGGCTGAGGCACAGATAGGTCTTGTGGAGTTAACGGAGATACAAAAGAGAGTGTTGGTGTTTGGGTGGCCAACGGACGGAGTTGGAGTATGGGTGTTGCGATACAAGGGTGAGCATGAAGTGCCCAACGATTTTGGAAGGATGAACTTGGTCTTGACCATGGATGAGAAGGTAGAGGTCATGAAGGAGTATGGTGCCTTTTTCTATGAGAATGTGGGGGATGTGGAAGAGCTCAAAGGTGCTTGATGACAGAATTGCACTTCTTAGTACCAGATGCATATGTATTGATTTTTTTTACGATTCCTGTTTATTGGCTTTTCAAAGGGCATTTAAAAACAGAATTGGAAGTGCCTCTTCGATCTAGATTCTGCTGCCAATATCTTACGCACGAAAAAAGGTGGCATTTTTATTCAACCTTGTAGACTTCATTCTTCGTGTTTTTGCAATGAGTATTGCATCGATGTGTGATTGCTTCTGCCTTCCTAGCTACACGGGAACGCATCAGGAGCCTGATTGGAACCAAGTCCCGGTAATGGTGAATGAGCAGCTGAGATCCACCGGGATCGATTGATCGGTTCTCTGAAACTAAACAAACGATGATAACATGGGCACATAGTATTTCATCTACAGCATTCCCTCGATTACCTATCTATCTAGTTTCAGAAGTTTCCCCCTGCTTATGGTAATACAAGGTAACACGAAGGAAACCAGCCACCTCCCCGCACGTCATGCGTTGCACTTCTAAGATGAGTCGTAATATGACGCATTCGATCTTCATTCGCGATGTATTCCTAGCTAAAGCATTATTTAGGCTATCAAAGTTGAAATAAGAGCGAGAGAGCATCGCCCTAATCCTCCGGTACACTACGTGCAATCGCCCCCTTGTCTATATATATAGTAATCTTACGTACTATTCCATCAATTTACGGTGTAAAGAAGTCAATACCAGGCTCTCAAATTAGAATAGTGATATGGATCAGTTGCAGGCGGCGCGGGTGCTGAAATGCAACATCACCGATCCTTCGTCGCAAGGCGCACTGTTCTATAGAAACGAAAACAGAAGGCAAGATATGGTGGCTCTGGGGAATTTGCCAAGCAGTTAACCTTCCTTCTCAAATCCGTCTCTTCATTCTCCGTGGAATGAGGCAATCAATCTCACATGTTGCTACTCCCAGAGGATCTAATACCACCAGAGCGTATTCTGTCCTCCATCAGTTGTGTATATATATTTCCGAATACCCACATCACTGCATTCTCTACAAACTTTCAAACCCACATTAGCGAGCAAAATGATTACTTTGATCTCGACATTGGCAACGATTTCTTTAGTGCTACAATGTACTTTTGCAGCCCCAACTGTTTTATCCTCCGAAACAAGCTTGGACGTCCCCACTCCTGCTAGCTCAAAGGCAAGCGCTTCTCGCACATCGACGCCTGCTTCCTCAGGGACCGCCTCGGCTATCTCGATATCTAATCCCCAATTCTCTGGTGAGGAGTCTCCATACTATGTCGTTCCAACCGGCACCGATATACCACCTGAAGCTACGAGTACAGATCCATCTACATTGAACAAAGTCGGAACTTTTCTTTACGGATATGACGACTGTAAGAAGAACTATGGTGATGGCGCCAAGGGGAAAATCGATGACGCCTACTACGATGCCTGGGTTATGTCTAACACAGACGGCGTCCACTCTAAAATTGATTGGAACAATGCAGCTGCACTTGAGTTTCTGGGTGCACCAGGATACAACAAGGCCAAACAACCTCAGATCCAAGCAGTATTTGCGAATGTAGCGACAGTCATCTACAGTTACAAGAATCCGTTTCAGCACGCCATCCATGTACGATGCGACGATCCATACAAAAGGTGCCAAAATAGGCCAGATAAGGATCCATGCCAACCAAAGTAAGTTTATTTTCCTTTTCACTTACTTCTCTTTCTCAACCTCGATGATTCTAACGCACCACAGGCCTCCGAATCCGGGAGAAAAGGCAAAGCCTACCCCTCTCGCTTATTCCAAAAACAAAGACAACACAGGCTACCCCATGATTAATTTCTGCGAAGGGTTCATGAAGAGGAAGAAGTTGTCAGATGCAATCACTTATGGAAAAGCGCAAGCAAGTCCCAATAATCTTGACCTTGCAAATTATGACAACAGAGCGCAAACTTTTCTTGTAAGAACAAATGAGAATCTCGGAGTCCAGGGAATCATTTATTGACTTGACACTAGCACGAACTATTACACTTGAATTTGGCAGCAGACTCTCCAAGTCCCAACCCTTCCATTCTTGATCTCCAGATCGATATCAAAGCAGGCACAGCCGGCAATACCTATACGTTCCCAGCCTATGGTCCAACTCTGACTAAAGTCCTCGCTCGCTATCACAACAATGCCGACCCCGGATCCACAGGCTACTACGTGCAGCGAAACTCTGACAACCTGGCCTACTACGCCCTAGCCAAATATGTGACCAAAAAGAATGGTAACATATATCCTCATCTCCCAATTGTCAAATACGAGATTAATGGGCCACCTTACCCACCGATTCTTAATCTGTTTCCGGCCTTCGGCTCTGGTCCGAATGGTACGAATGTTTTCCTAAATACCACCGACACGATTGATACGCTGGATACCAATTTGGATGATTATCCACACTGCTCTGATGATGCAGATGATGCCGCGATTACCACTGTCAATATCACAAATTTTGCTCCGGATGATGCTTATCCGGCTAGCTATATCAAGAATCTCAGTTCCTGGGTAACTGCTTTGAAGGGATAGATATATCTGTATTTTCGAGCCCAGAATTTCTTAAAAATTGTAAATACTATATAGCGGCAAATTCCGAGATATCATAGTACATTCTGCACAATTGTCACTCACAATCAATATGCGTTTCTCGAAGATTGCAGTCCTTGCAATTATCCCATTTGGACTCTGTGCCCCCAAACCAGCTTTCCGGTATGTGGCACTTCCGTACTCGGCTACCAACAAGAATGCCTACTGACTTACCCTAGCACTTAACAGAGAGGCGAGCGGAAGTGACGAGAATGTTGTCTATCCAGACTACCGCAGACATGCAGCACATGTGGATGACGAATCTGTCATCTACGCCGACTATCGCCGATCGAACAATGACGAATCCGCTGTTTACGCTGACTATTGCAGAGCAGTGGTTGTAGAAATTCTGACGCTGCCAAAGGAGATGAAACTGTAATCTATCCAGATTATCGCCGAGGCGTTAATTAGTGGATAGCTATAATTAGCCATCATATGGGCAGTGCTGGCTAGGGGATGAAATTTAAGGCTGTTGTAATTTACGCTTGAGTTGACACATATTTTCACGTTCAGGGGTTGTGGGGGATTGTTCTCGGCTGCAATTTCCTGCTTGGTGTTTTAATACAGCCCTAACCGTATCATTCTCTTCAAAGAACAATAAGAAAACTACTTTTTGATCATCATAAGTGGAGCTAGCTGTGTGATTGGTTATGTGATTTGTTGCGTGTTACGTGAAATTCACATAACATCGTGCAGCGGAATAACCTTGTTAGACTAGGACACTGGATGGCTACTATATCAGATCTCATCCCCGACAAATGCCAGATCACTTGATCATTTTACAACAAGCCCCAAAGCGCGCGTACATCTTCGCAATACAACAGACATATCGCATTGTATTTTGTCGTTAATTCACAATCTGATTAAACATATCTGTGCCAAGATGGCAAAGCTGTCCAACTCTGCAGGTTCAGTCCTGTGTCTCTTTATTGGTTATTAAGCCCTCTGCTGGTTGTATCGAATTCACCTTGCAAGATTGAATGGGCATCCACCTCCCAAAAAGTACCCTCAAGATCCATTTCTTGGTCTCGATATTCTCGGTCTCAACATGCTCATCAAATTTGGAAATCTCCTGAAGGAGCACCGCTTGCAGCTTGCTTCCAGAGCTTGCGCGGTGCTTCACTGACTATGGACGCACCTTTCAAAGTAACAACCTGGGAAGAACTCAGATAGACTCAATTGAGCCAGAAAACATACATACTGTGTTTTCAACTCGAAGTTCAGAATGGGGTGTACAACCTATTAGACTTGTAGCCCAAGAGCCTTTTTGTGGACGCGGCTTCATCACTACTGATGGAGATGAATGGACACATGCGAGGTTATTGCTTAAGCCAGGATTTCAACGGTCTTACATCGTTAACTTGACACCGCTCGAGGCACACTTCCAAGTAATATTGTCTCGTATTCCAAGAGATAGATCCACAGTATATTTATTGCCTCTTCTTGCAGATCTTGCGAGTTCTGAAATCGATCTATATTCAAATCACTTTTGTCTTGTTTAGTAATGATGGATATATAGTACTTGGATATCGCTACCTTTTTTTATTCGGCGAGTCTATCGGCGCGCTCTCACAAAATACACCTCCTCACGCTGAGGGGGTGCTGGCGGCTTTTGACTATGCAATGCGGGGATCCGGGATACGAATTGTTTTAGGGCCATTGAAATCTCTCTATCGAGACCCAAGATGGTACGAGGCCTTACAGAAAGTTCGTCAATTTGCAGATTACTACGTCGATAGAGCTTTGGAATATCGACGACAGTATCTGGAAGGTGTTGTATGAAGGCATCAAAGTCGTGAAATCGACCCTCCTCCAAAGTATGGCAGAACAAACAAGCGATCGCGAAGATCTTCGATGGCAGATTTTTAAGCACATATGGCAGCCCAAGTAACAACAGAAATCTTTTGGCAAAACGTGTTCTTTCTTCTCTCCTGCCACCCAAGAATTTGGCAAAAACTACAAGAAGAAGTAGATGCTGTTGGAGATTCTGATTTGGACTGGGATTGTATTCCAAGATTGTATTCCAGGATTGTGAAATATGTCCGTACGATATTGAATGAAGGTAAGTGATTTCCAGACATCAGTTTCTGGGCGTAGAAGGCGAATTTTAACAAAAAAACCCCCATACTCTAGCACTTCGGGTGTACCCTATTCTACCCAACATCAATCGAACGGCGTTAAAGTCTACGTCATTGCCAAGCGGTGGTGGACCAGATGGCAACTCTTCTATCTATATCTCGAAGGGTAAGATTTTTAGCACCTCTTCGTACGCCCTTCACCGCGATACTGCCATATGGGGGCAGATGCTGCGGGGCTCGTACCAGAACGTTGGGATAATAGCTTCAAGCCTGACCCAGGCGCATAAATTCCATTTGGTGCTGGACCGCGTTTATGTATGGGTCAACAGAAAGCACTTATCGAATCCGGATATATTGTTGTTAGGATGGTACCAAAATTCTCCGCAATTGAAAGGCGTGATAATAGGGAGTGGAAAGGTCAGTTGCAGTTGACAGCAAAGAATGCACATGGTCGCGATTATCGACTATGAAACCCCGTTCATTACTCTTCTGGATGGGAACCTATCGGCTTCATTTGCAAAAGCATAATTGAGCCTGAACTTTGGCCTCTTAAGTTACTCGAGAAAGTCAGTAAAAGATGCTATGTACATTGGGGTTGGTACAGTATTGATCAGGATGGCAACCCAATCAAGGATTTTCACATGGGGATCAGTAGCAGCGAAGTCTGGTTGGGAAGCACAAAGGAAAACATTCAATCCATGTCTTTAAAGGTAGAAATTGGTGCTAGGGATATAGAGTATAGAATAACGATTAAACCTTTTATGCTTACAACATCCCGATTGATTATTAATGGGTCAAGAGATACATACAGCGATCAATATATATATATATATAAATCATGAGCATTGCTAAAGTATAAAAACATCCCTGAATGCGAGCTTTCAAAGGATTATGTTAAAAGCCATCACACAGCAAGGAATCGAACTATTATTCCCTATAGTACGGGGGGGGCAAAGAACCATAACCTTTTATAACTTTTCTTAGAATCTGAAGAGTTTCACTTATATATTGCGTAACCCCTATATTTCGCTTAGATCCCGAAGCCCTAACGCTGGAACGGTACGGATTTCTTCGAACATCCGTGATAGATTATAGATACTTTTCAATCTGCTCCTCTTTGAAAAAAAGCATTTAGACTTAAAGATCAAAAGCACACGCGATTTTCCACCTCATCAATTCCCTTATCACAGACCCAGATGAACCCTTTTCTATCTCTCAATCCCGTATGTTGTACTCTCTATCTTCCTCTAGCATATTGAATTTCATAATGACCCTCTTCTTGTCCTGGTCGAGTCGCATACCAGTCGTTTCGACGGTGATCTAGCCCAAAATATTGGTGTAAAAGGATGGCTGAAATCAAATAATCTACAAAGACGTCATTAGTTTTAGTTTAAATAAACCCCCAAGGATATATTATGAAGTTCTAATTTAGATCCCTTATAGCGCTAAGCTTTACGTAGTCATAGCTTGTCTCATGAGAACGCTAAGCACTTTTCCCCAAATGAAGATGGTAATTGACATGAGAAGGCTACGAAAATCTTGCAAGTCATGGCTTTTCCCATGAGAACGTTAAGCGCCTTTCCCATCAACAACAGACAGTTCTTCCACGACCCGTCAATGCCCGCTTATAACGGAATCATGTTAACCATCACCTTCAGATGGTGATTCTGCTGGAAATGATGATCCGTTAAACCTTCAAGGCGAGGTGACAAGCCCGGAACCCCATGGATGCATGTTTTTCTGGAATATGTTGTGCTGGTCGCGCTTGAGGTGGATTATCGTTCGATTGGAAATGTAGTTGTTGTGCTTCGTTGGATTGAACGGCACTAGAGTGCCGTCGTGTTTGGCGTGGCTCCCCAATGACCTCATCACCACTATTCATCAAACTTGCAATTTCTCTCGCGCTCATGTGTACTGTTGATTGACTTGGTCACTCCGTAGTAGTTCAAAGATGATACCTATATATATATATATATATATCATGAGCATAACCAGGTCCATGATTTATTCGAGTTTTTCAAAGTTAGAACTTGTTTCCTTATTATATCCTATCATTGAATGATCATAGAAAATTCCGAACTTTATGAGCGGACATGGATCTCTCCTTTATTAATTACACTCATTTCAGAAATTCACAAAATTGGTACAGTGCAAGTAAGTTTGGATTTGCGAATCTTTGAGCGAAGACTAATAATAATAAGAGAGGTTGATGAGATCATCGTTAAGAATCTAAACACACTGTTTAGCAAGCACCACTATCGTATCAAATACAGAAAATATACACCGGCTACGGTATAAGAAGATGAGTTGCGATATATCCTTCAACTCTCGAATCTGACGCTGGAGTCCCTTGAAACTTGACTGCATTCGTATGAATCTCCCAGAGAACATTTGGGAGCAAGAAAAAAAAAATCAAAGTATTTGCACGGATAACATCGAATAAAGGCTTTATTTGTTGGAAAAGACAAGCGTTGGTGGACAGTAGACCTTTTTATCAAACAAATCAATTAGAGTAACTTCTATCATCTCAAGTGGCTCTTTGAAATTATTTGATTTTATATAAAACAGACCCCATTGATCACCACATCCAGATGTAACAAGGACAACTAGTAGTATTTATGACTGCACAATGTAAAAGATGCCCGGAAACAATGTGGGATCCTCTGTTTGAGATGAAGCGGTTCCGGCCAACACCTTGAAGTTACGAATGGGATGGGAATCAACGAACCATGACTATGGATCTTTGTGTGTAATGACTTGTTCAGATTGCCAACCAATCTCAATTTCTTAATGGAAATGGAAAAGAAAATCCTCAAAGCTTCGAAGAAATTTATTCCGAGACAAACTCAAATGATATCAAGACCTCAAGCAGCAGGGTACCTGCCCCAAAAAGATACAAGAGGAAGATACATTTCTTAGATAGATGGATT
>NGKI01000006.1:565756-598992 GCA_002162615.1 Myriosclerotinia duriaeana
TCATCTCATTATTATATAGAGAAGGTAGTAAATCTTACTTGGCAGTGCTTGGTATCTCTTGAAGCTATTCATTATCCAAACAACATGCCACATTTCCATCTTACGAATGCTAGCTATCCTCCGATGGATCCTACTTAGTTGGCACACTCTAAAACCCCTCATGGCCCGTCCCGAGAGAAAGTTAGAAGAAAATCTAAACTAGACCACGCGATGATGATGATGCCATCTCTATCGTACCTAGGTAGGTAGGGGAATAATTTAGCTTCAATCTTTTCGGTTATCATCGACGGGCGTTATATAAAATGATTTCTTCAGTGCAGCTTATTAAAGATACCTACTTATTAACCTACTTAATAAACCTCCAGTCCAATCCCATAAGCATTGAAAGGTTTCGATACCCTTCAAAACTATACTCTGTACAACTAGGTATACTCTGTACTCTGTACAAAACCATCAACAAAACTCAAATACCAATAATACCTACCCAGTAGGTATTCTTACACAGCGACTTTCAATCCAACATCCTTAAGCATTAAAAGTATCCATACTTTGAAACCTCAACAGCATCAAAACATTTCACAGCACAAACATCCATCCACGGCCCGGCCAACCTTTTCGTTGCGCTCAGATGAAAATCTCCGCCTTTAATCTTCTCCAATGTTTACATCCTGAAACAAGCGAGGGATGATTTTGGAGGTGATCGAAAGATCAAGGATATTGGATGGATCGGTTAGATGGTTAGATCTGGTTTACGAGTCAACAGATAAAAAAAAGGTTCTTCATTTCCTGCATTCAATACATTTGATATTTTTTTATATATATCTTTTTTTGATACAACTTCTCTCAAAGGACTCTTGAAATATATAATTCCGACAAATTTACTAGCTTGCTGCATCTGAGCCGAGGACGTTGTATCACCGAAGAAGAGATCCCCCTCCGCCAAGATCATAGAATAACAAGCCATGATATTGCTTGCTGCTTGCGTTTGCCGCTACTCAGATGCTTGCTCTTCATGTAAGAATCCGCGACACGGCGGTCATCATCAATATGTTCATGGATATGCAATTCATCCGAAATATAACCACATGTTTCGCGGGGAGGGGGGCATGGAAGAAGACGTGATTGATAGGACAAAGTATTCTAGCTTGCTTGTTTCAGATGCCGACTGTAACCTTCTCCGCTGTCATACTTTTTATAGAATCAATAAGATCTTATTATTATTGACAATGGACTAACGGCGAAAAAAATAAAAAACACAATCCCATAGTATCAATAGCTCCCGAATGGTCTGATGTGGGAAAAAGTAAACATCTTCCGAAGACCTGGATAATGGATGGCTGGTGAAACATATCCCCAAATATGAACAAAAGATCCGATAACTAGAAGCCTAGAAGGCTCAGAGCCGCCACCTTTCAACTAATACATCAGGGATTATTCCTTCTAGCGGGATGATTCTGTCAACGATTGCGAATAATGGCTGGATAGCTGGATGCTGTACAGCTTACAGGTTACAAACTTAATTATTGGTTGCTTTAGATGGAAATGTATGCGTGCACGGGCTTCAAAATCCCCAACCCCTCTTCCTGCGAGGGGTTATGATCATCACTTCATCAGCTTGATCATTGAGCAATGAGCATTGAGCAATGAGGGGCAGGCGAAAAATGTTAGTGTCGGATGTTGAGTATAGGTATGGTATAATAATACTGTGAATATTTCCATTTTGTTCGATCCGTGATATCGTATATGCCCAGTGACTTGGAAGTTGGGGCTCTTAACACGGGAGCTTGCTTGCTTGCTTGCTTGCTTGCTTGATTTCTTACTTGCATAGTATCGCATTGCATTGAAGGATTCTTTCTGATATAATGATATATATCCCATACTCCAAAAAAAAAAGCAACAAACGAATCACTAGATTATCATCTGTTTGTTTTGCTCTCCAAAAAGCATCTTCCCCGTCATTGTTGATAGATTCGCATGTTTTATTATCCAATCAAGGAGCGGATATGCATGTGGCTGTTGCTGCGTACAGCTTTCTCACCAACCCTGTCCCTACTTGCATATCGCCATCTTCGAACCAAGATTCCTTTCTCTGATATGAGCGAATAGAGTGATGCGCTGGGCTTTTCAGCTGATTGCATCTGATCGATCATCGATGTGAGTGAGCATCAAAACGCCAAACGCCTACTTTAGATAGAGGAAATGACTTTCGGAGTTGACCGGTTTGTTTGTTTGTTTGTATTTGATTATAGATCAAAATCTGATATCCTTAATAGCAAGGACACTTTCTTTCACAACGATATACCTAGGTGAAAAGTGATAGAAGGGGCTTCCAGCGGAGATAAATGAAGATAAGGCCAAGGTCTGAAGGATGTGACGTAAAAAAACCACATACTCTGAGAATCTTACAAACAGGCTTGGCTTAGAATATCTACGAGGGCACGTGCCAAGTTTCTTCTAATAGATAGCAAGACATTTTCTTATTACATACAGTCCAATAATGCCCGCTTCTTCCTCTCAACATGGTATTCATTCCTACCACGGTACAACCTCTGACCGAGTTGCCTTCCTGCGGAATCCGGATCTGCATCGACATTCATGAAAGAAGATATGTACGTACTGAGCCGGGTGGATATACAGAACGGTTCCTCACATATCAAAGTCCCTACATACCTACATAACCAAACCAAAAGCCTCCCATCATCCCATGTAAGATTTATAATATTGCCGCCGAGCTGGGTCACCCCTTCATAACCTTCCTCTCCCGGAATTTGACATCTGACAACTCACACACACATCCCATCGAGCATCCTTCCAAGTTCCATCCTTTCCCCTTCCCTTCCCACCAGCACCCAAAAAGCCTTTCAGAGTGGATTGCCCTCCGATAAAGCAAGCTTCCAGAAACACAACAGATGGCAATGTATTGGGTAGCCTTATTCTTCCGGTCCGCTATATATAATACACACATGAGGCTATCTGCAGGCCGCATAGTGCATCCCAACTCCCACAGCTTTAAGCATACTCGCACCATCCATACCCAGATTTCGTCGGTTCATAATCGTATATTAAATGGGACAAGGGCTTTCGGCGACATACTGTAGAGATTTACCTTGCATGTGTGTGTGTGTGTGTATGTGGGAAGCTAGTTGAAAATCTTTGAGATTATTAGCCATATTTTGAAAATTTCCGGTCATTTCTCGCAGAATTGATTGTCTGCCTTGATATCCGAATTTTAAAGTTTAGGAGATATCACGGGCCGATGGGACGCGTTAAATTCGCGTTGGAACGAAATTTATGAGATGAAGATGAAGATCGAAAGTTGCTTTTGTTGCGAAATGAAATGAGCGAATACGATGATAGTATTTTTTCGTCCAAACTATCCATGTATAATCAATCAATATGTTCCGAACTCAACGGACGAAAATAGTAATTTACCAGTTATCACCAATCTATTATCTTTTCTCATCGCCGTTATGATTATTACTGTGCCGTCTATCTATACAATTCCATCCCTAAATATCTCACTGGCGCAAACAATCCATCGCTATCTTCATCACCGCCTCTTCAATTTCCAAAGATGCCTTTCGAAACCGCTCGTGAACCAACCAATGCCTCAGATTAAGTATGCAGCACGAGAGTTCGTGCAGCAGCTGCAGCTTCACCAATCCCATCCAATAAAGACGGGCGAATTGCGTCATAATATTCTAATAATACGAGAACATATATGCATCTGCATCCCCTCCCTTGCATCGAGAATGATTAGTGCCCGCCCATTTATGGGTTCGAAGGATGGTTATTGGTTCCGTAGCCCCATCTGCTGAGCATGTTAGATTGAAAATTCTGGGGAAGGGCAAAGGAGCACTCCACTGTGGTTGTTCGCTTTAAGGTTTCAGGTGGACGAGGAAAATAAAATTACTTTTCATCGACGTGTCAAATATTCAAATGGTCGAGACTTTGCTCGATTGCGATAATAATCTTTTGCCGCCGGCCCCTTTTTCAGGTGGTGTAGAATGCATGGAATTGAATGAAAGTACTGTAAGTATAGAACGAGCAGACGAACGAATGGATTGATTGGTGAAAGGTATTATAGATAGTACTAGGAATGTTTGGTTGACAACGGTTTGGTCTGCATCCAACGTTCAAGCTTCATGCTTTGGGAATCTCTTCGTTCATGAAGTCCAAGCCCTGTTTCGTTGTATCTGTTTGGAAGCCTCAGAGGGAAGATAAAATTCATGTCGGCATTGTCAGCATTGTCAAGTGAGAAGGGATGGAAGAAGTCTTCCACTCGTGTTCTCACTCAACTCCACCTCCAATCAAACCTACCTGATCCTTCCATGGCCAGAGACACAGCAAATATCGGCCATGCCGAGCCGGGCTCTCCAAACGGAAGCGGGGCTTCTTTGCCTTGGCAACCACAGGGCAGCCGGCCAGGGCATGGTGTTGTTGTGCTGTGTTGTGTTATCACATGATTGCTATACCACGTGCGATAGCTTTGGGGGATCGCGTCCGAGGTCTCGCAATGGCATGGTTGCTATGTTACTACCACTTTGTGTTTCCGGGCCTTTGTTCCTGGGTTATCAACTGTGAGATTGATGGGAAACACGACATGTAATGGAAGATGAATGGATGTACAGGGTATGAATGTACAGGGTGGTTTCTCCCTGCAGCAAGTGCCAGGGTATCTGTGTTCATCATTCATTTCATACAATGGGATTGGAGCTACAGTAGAACACTCAATGATTATGGAAAGATTCTCGCTTTCTAGATCTCTGTCTATCTATTGTATGTTTTGCTTGGAAACCTTAGTTTCCAAGTCCGGATAGGCTCTCAAGTCATCGATATCTTCTAGTCTCCTCGAACTATCCGTCTCATCTCAGCTCACCTCAGTCTCACGTCTCACGTCTCACAAACCCCAAATCTCTCCAACCTTCTCGTACCCGAATCCGAAGTCTTCAATATCCATACTCTTTGCGGGCTTTTCGGGCATCACTCGTTCGTTACATGTACCAGGCACATATCACTCTAAGAGCCTCCAAAGCTTGAAGAATGTCACCAACATACGATCAGACAAGCTCTTCGGATAAATATCAAGGTACAAAAAATAGCACCCTTGTCCCATACCCCCAAATTTCATTCCCTCCAGCACGGTCTAGTTATCGCGCAAACATGGCATTTTGAACACCGCATCTACTTTGCGTGGCTTTGACTCGGTCAGTGAATGCACATGTAGGGTAAAGTGTTTCCATGTGCAAATATACCTCTGGCACATCTTTGACTTTTGTCTGTAGTGCGGGAGCCTCCATAATCTCATCTGTCTGTGGACACAAGCGGCAGGAAATTCCTTATCCAAGTACCGATGTCGAGGTTGCAGTCAGTAGTTTATGACGAGGTTGGAAGCTTGTAAGAGCTTTGCGCACGGATGAGAGCTACGGGTGG
Source organism: Myriosclerotinia duriaeana (assembly GCA_002162615.1). Taxonomy (NCBI): domain Eukaryota; kingdom Fungi; phylum Ascomycota; class Leotiomycetes; order Helotiales; family Sclerotiniaceae; genus Myriosclerotinia; species Myriosclerotinia duriaeana. The sequence continues at coordinate 571,190 of NGKI01000006.1, forward strand.
TAGTGCTGTTCGTGGTAGTTTGTAGCTTCCAGACTTTTCTGGATAATTCGCCATCTCGCTTTGACATGGTGCTAGAGAATTAGCATGGCTTTACTAAAGACTGGCGTTTGTTTCAAGTTGTCTTTCAATTCGTCGAGAGCGAATTTTAAAGGTTCTGTGCAACATGGCGGTGTGGATGGTGATCGTGATGTCCATTTCGATGGCATTAGATATTGAATTGTCAAGTTAACGTCATATTCATGGGTTAGTCGGGTTAGCATCAATTGCTCAAAGTTGGACGAGTAACCCAAGCAATAGTTGATCTTAAAATGAATAGCTTTGGCCCTCACATAAGTAGATGTAGGCAAAAGAAGACGATGTTCAATCTTTTAGGCTTGAGGGTATATCGGATCTTTATGACATCTTTACAGGTAAAACCAACTTGAGTAAAGATATATTAATGTCAAACATTTAATGCTATCGATTTTGCTAATGATTACGCGTGCCTTTTGTGTCAAAACCCAATAACGTTCAATAGTGACCATGTACCTATGTAACTGCGATTAGTCTCACTTTGTCACATTCAAGTACCCATTGCCACCAATATTGAGACATTTTTGCCACAAGAACACCAAGTATTTTCTCTTTACCTCTCGCGAGCTTCGAATACTGCTGGGTTGGCCTATATATAGCGTATTTCCCATCTTCCGCAATTCCAACTTTATTACCTTCATGATGAAACTCTCAATATTAAAACTCACCCTCATGTTACGCACCTTGACTTCCCCAGCCCTATCTATCCGTCCAATAATGCCCCAACCAGCAGATGCCGCTCCCTCGCTCGCAACAGAATGATCTAATTACTTAACTAATCACCGGAAATCCAAACAAATCCATCCTACCTACCCTCTTCGATAGCAGCCGAGCTCTCTCAATCCTCCACCGAGGAGTCGGTGTTGCCCGTATAACATGGACTGATGATGGCGGTACATGCGTGCAAAGTACAGTGCGAACGATAGTTGTTGTTTCTGCCATCGTATGTTTATTTTCTCTGCTTGGGAGTTTTTGAGAGGTAGGAAAGTAATGTGCTGATTTACTCGGGGCTTGATCGTGGAATGGGCCTAAGTAATGAGGGGGAAATTTTTGTTTGCCTCGTCGAGTAATAACGTATATGCGTGAAGCTATACATTAGCCATTGGTAAATGAGGGAGCACAAATCAAAGTAGCATAATAAAGAGTACGTCCAACCCACCACTCTCCACACTAACCAACCCCCCTAAACCCACCCTAGAAAGTTACCTCCAACAACCCCTCCCCCAAAATGAACCTCCTCATCTCCCGCAGAACATCTCTTAACATCGATATCGACATCGACATCAACACCGAAGCCGAAGCCTAATCCCCATCCACATGCCACCATCACTACCAACTAAAACCCTTCAACCCCACCCCCATCTGCAGCCCCTACAACTCCACCACCCTACCTCACCACCTCACCACCTCACCACCTCATGCAATCTCCTCGGCCCAGGCCCCACAACTCCGTCAGCCTAGCCTATAATCCCCTCTTCATCCATCGAGTACATTTCCCGGACACATCAACATAACATAACATAACATAACGCACAACAACACTAACATCCATCCATATAATCCCGTCGAAGAGCTTCATTTTCCCGGCTCCTAAGATGGGAGTGCGATATCTCGAGGAGACAATTACGTATACTTGGATATCTGTCTTGCTCTGCCGTTTGGTATATCTTAAAATGATGTGGGTAGGGGTTGGTGGTGGGGAATCAGGCATGCCCGTTTCTCAATCCTTCCAGGACCCAGTCTCACCCGCAATGAATTGCACAAATCTTGTTATGTGAATAAAAGACAGACTTTGTATAGAATTCGAGAATGAGTGTAGGGATTACTTCGTCTACTCGAAAAAAGTATGAGGATTTAGGAATGGTCGAAGATAGTGATCCCGGAAAAAGACAGACCTCCAAAAATTGATCATTGACCACATCCTCTTTTGAAATTCGGATCAGGTAGACTAGTTGTCTATGCCTATTTCATCACTGATGAAGTTACAACTTAACTTACTAGTGTCACCATTTCCTCTGTGCCATGAGCCGAGGCTGAGAATACTACATCGACGATGATATCTACCGTCGTTATCTCGACCCTCGATTAATACAATCCATGGATATCACTGTCATAAACGAAAACATTGCAACATCATGAAATATCATAATCCCTCTACCCACATCCCACACTCCAAGTCTTTCTTGCCACAGGCCAGCAAAAGAGGATTCTTTCCTTCAATCCCCCCCAAGCAAAAGTTCAACACCCGAGTATCTCAAATATGATACTAGAAAAATATAAATGCGGCTTCTCATATAACGATAACAAGGAGAATTAATAAACGACACACAAAAAAAAAAGCACAAGGGGGTTCAACAAATTGTAGAGTAACGGATGCATTAATGAACACAAGGGCAATTCACGGATTGATTGATTTGATTGCTTCCTAGACCCGCCCTCGAATTTGATCCTGCTCAGATTGTCGAATGTCTAGAGTAGTATCCGGGGATAAACCAACATCTGTTAGGTTGTATAATCTGACTGCTCAATCCAGGATTAATTTTACACTACTATAAGTCGGGGCAATACCTACTACTAGTCTAATCAGGGCAAGATAGATTTATATAATAGAGACTCTTGTTAATGTGAATCAGTAGAAGAAGATGATGAATAGCCAGTGTCCAACATCCTTACTACCATATCATTGATCGTTTCCCCCTTTCCCCCCACCATAAGACTCCGTGATATCTATCATCACCATTTTGATATTTGATACCCAAGCACCCAGACAGAAATGGAGCCTAAACTCCCGACCAAAGACGCGAAAGTTAAACCCAGAAATATCTCCAGATCTTCGTATGCCAGTGCCAAAAATTCAAGACCGGCACAAATTTCTTTAGCGACAACACGGAGTCTGATTGATTTTTGACTCTGGCATCAATTTTGATCATGATGCTTATATCGACACCAAGCCTGAGAATACTTACTTCGGAAAAATACGTGAATGGAGAATAGTATTTATGGGTGTAGGCATGCATGAATAAGCCTGATGGAATGGGTTTCGAGGGAACAGAGGAGGGAGTTCACTCAATATATATAGAGATCTGATGATCATCTACTCGCTATAAAATCACACTCCACTCCTCACAATCCCATCAAACCGACATTGACAAAAACACCATCTTACAGCGGAGATGTTTGAAATCGAACAGTTCCTATCTAACCGTAAGTTGAATACGAAATTTCGGATGGTATTTTGATTTTATATGCCCTCGTGCTTCTCACACTCGTTGCCACTCACTCTCCACTTCACCACCCATCCAACTGGGACTGAGACTTCCATTGTCAATAACACATCCGGATCCTTCCAACTGATACTTGCGAATACTTTACAGTTCCATACATAATCCACAGGTCATTTTAACTCAAGTCAAAACTAATCTAATGAGCGTTTTTGTGTTTTCCAACATAATAGCAGCTGCCAATTACTTCTCTATTAAATCTATACTTGGTATACCTTGATGCATTCTAAATACGTTCATACTAGAATCAAAAACTATCTTCTTGGAAAGGCGAAGAAAGACTAGCATACAGGAACTAGGATGTAGATAGTTGAGTGAAATGGTGTCAAAAAGTAATGAATTGATCATGATGAATTAGTGCTTGGGAAATAAATCCATCTGGTCCCTTAAGAAATTACTCCGAGTCTCCTCTACATCTTCATGCGTAACAACACTGCAAGATGGCTGACCTTAAAACAATCTTATTCGATAAACCATCTTACTCGATTCACATAAAACTATCAGGGATGCGATGTGGTCGTCGAGGTCTTCTAATTGGGGACATGTGCTAGCGATGGTATAAATACTAGATAGATACCATGCACACCACTGAGTTTTCCAGGCTCAACACCAGGGCGCACTACGTAACCATTGACGCTAAGTAGAAGTAGACACACTGGCACCCACTCGCAGTAAGACTAAAGAGGTATCATTTTCTATATTACGTATCCACTGCCAATTTGCTTCACTCGTGTACATTTTTTTACCCATCCCCCTTTCCTCATCGACACCTCACCTACTCCACTCAATCATATCCATCCCCTCATCCTCCCATGCGACTACTAATCTTCCTCATCAAAGATTTACACAACTAATTTTCGACCACAATGACCACAATCCGCAAACAACTATGAAACCAAATCCGACAAATAAAGGACAACTATGCTAATCCCATACACAAGCTCGCCCTTATCCCCAATGAATCGAACACCTGCACCACTATAAGAAGAAAGGCAATGCGATAATGCAGCAATACATTATAAAAGATCAGCAGCATGACAAGTTACTCGACAAATACCCCTTTAATTATCGAGGTCGTTCATGCGTTGTCCACTGAGCTTTGTCCACTGTATGTATAGACGTCGAGCCAAACCGAATATATTCCCTGGAAAGAAAACACAAATTGTAGGGTATGAAAACAAAGGAAAATTTTTGAGAAGACTTCATCAGCGTAGACCGATAACACTCATCTCCAACGTCCATACTCTTCGAATCCACACTTTTAGTTTTCCCTCGACGCCTTCCACATTCTCCAGTTCTACACCCTCCCACCAACATCTTCTCGCAGGTTTTCTCCAGAAAAGCAGAAGCTTTTGAGCCATACCTACAGCATTACTACCCATCTCGTTGCCACGAATATCAGTTCGAAGGCGAGCCAATGCAAGACTGCATATGACAGCTTTGTTTGGCTCTCCTGCTCGATGACCCCAGTGATCATCGTGGTTGAAACCTCTGTCGTCATGTTAGTCTTGTGCTTACTGATCATCGTGTTGTTGAAGATGAACATACCCAGCAGTCAACATCTCAATCAAATGTTGTTCCGTTGTACCGGTTTCCTCGCTTCTTTTCAAGCCAGAGAAGATGCCATTCTGTTTCAATAATGCCTTCCCAGCCGCTCTCTTAACCTCTATCATTTCCGGTTGTTCGATATCAGCTCTGGGAGGAATCGCATAGAAATCTAAGTCTTCCCTCAATACAATTATGCCAGCTCTATCCTGCAACATTTCCCTAGCAGATCCTGCCATTGGCTCAATTGGCACAGTATCTGTATCTGGTCCAGCAGATGGCGAGTTCGAGCCCGATGGAATCGTTTGCGCTACATTGCGGAAAAATTCGAGCATGTATTGTAAGGATGCAGGATCGTACTGAGAAAAAGTGTCAGTTATATGCATGTCTAAATTTGACAGTATATTGCGAATAAATAATGGAGCATCACGGACATCAACCTGGAAGGCATCCCCTTCATGGTAGGTACTTAAATGGCCGTCAGGCAGTAAACCATTTGGAAAGAGTGATAGGAGGACGAATTCGGGAAGTGTTAGGAGTTCATCTCTAGATAGTGTAAATCGGGTGCCCCTATAATTGAGATTAGTATAACCAAATAGCTTATATAGTTAATTCGAATATATCATACCGAAGGTCCATGGTAATGTTCTCATCTGCGCCGACATCTAGAAAATGTCAATGAATAATTCATCTGGGAATTCATAATAATCAAAATTTACCTCCAAGAGTGTTTATAGGTGCTGCACCTTGCTGAACTTGAGTGATAATACTCGCAGCTCCTCCAGCGGCCGCCATCAGATATGTAAAGCCGTCGAGCGGACTTGAACCTTCCGAATATGCAGGGGGTGGTTCGTTTTCGTCGTCTTTCTTTGAAGATTCGCCTTTAGTGTCCTGCGGTAGTGCAGCTTTTGTTTCTGCCTCAACGTTTCTTGAGGAAGTCGAAACTTCGTGAGCTTGTCGATCTTGATCGGACGCGACAGGAACGTAATCCGGAGCAGCAGTAGATGTAGAAAGAGATGCGCCTGCTTCAGTAACGGCGACCTTGTAAGCCTCAACAGCTTCGGCAGTTGAATTATAGAGGGAGGAAAAGGGTGGGGGTCGTGGTGAAGGAGGAGTAGAATGCGATGGTTCTGAAATGGGGTATCTAGGGGGTGGTGATTGAGATCGATCTAACTCTTTCTCCAACTTCAATTCGTGCTCTTCTACTACAGTAATATTATCCAGCCCAACGGACGGACCGTCGTTGGCTCCTTGCGTATTGGACAACGTGGTTGCTGAGATTTTTGGGGGTGGATTTGAAATTGAGATTTGAGACAAGGATTAAAGTCTAATTGGTTGTATTGCGGGAAATTATTATTTGCATAGAAGGAGAAGGAGAAGGAGAAGGAAAGACAACAATCGTGGATGGCGATATGTATTATTGATTATTGCAGGTGGGTGTTGTGTATAATTGATTTTGATCTAGGTAGGTACCTAGGTAGGTAGTTTTAGTAAGTGTTTACATAAGGGGAAGGGATTGTAAAAGGCTTAGCGTCAATATAAAATATCCGTGCATATTCTAGTTAAGAACTCCAAGGCTATGATTGGTAACCGCCGGGCGCTTAGAGTGAACTGTATTAAAACTATCATCATTACGTATACCTACTCCCGAGGTCTTTCTTTATAGGATAAGTGAAACACATTTCTAAAGTCTAGGTCACACTCATACATTCATCTGAGCTAGACCTTCGTCTCTCGATACTCATATACTCACTCACCTAAGTTAAGCATTCATCTCTAGACACCCATCTCTCATTTGTCCCTCGCGGCCTGAAATTCTTTTTAGAAAGAGAACTCGATATTCGGCCTTAGTTGAACACTGAGCTCTTAAGGAAATATCCCCAGACACTTAAGGTTATTTGCCATGCAGTCCTCCGAACTCGAGATACCTAGGAGAAGAGAATCAATCATTGGTTTAGCAATTCATTGCACACTGGGGTCCTGAGGTACTATCTCCAGACACTCATCTGACCATACCAACAAAGATACTTTATGGAAGTAAAATCATCTTCGTCATCTTGTTTGGTAAACAGTCAGCTGTGTATTTGGACAACTCTAGGCTCTAAGACAGACTGCTTCTTGTCAATTATGCGGTTCCAGTGGATATGCATGTTGGCACCTCAGGTTTATTCACAAGGCAGAACCTTGAGATGTCCGGCCTGAAGCATCTTACGAACATGATATGAGTTGGGGCTTTAACGACGGGTTGCGCTATTCATCTTCTTACTGTATTCCCCTGGCTACAGTGCCGAATGGTTCCACTCAGTGGCTGGGAATCGAATAATCTAGAGTTGTGCATCTAATCTTTCAAGATAATAAAGTGACCGAGATAGATTCACACAACTTCTCCAGTGCATGTGCAGTTCCTCTCAAATCTTATATTTCGAAGAGGATAACATCCTATCAAGTTGGCCGGTACTTCACTTTTTGCCGGGCTGGGATAGCATAACGATTAGTAGTACGCTAGAAGCAGATAGGGCATGGTATACTCTCCTCCGGGGCCGGCGAATATTACTGCGCTTCATGACCAACCTCGCTCGTTCATCACATGGCAACTCAGCCGATGATATGTAATCAGGATATCGGGCTATCGGGCTAAACATGAAAAGTTATTTTCCATGTGTGAGTCGATGTTAGTCACCAACTTGATATAAGGAAAGAATGTCTCAGACCAAAAATAGGTGCAAGGATTCATAAACCGAATTCTGATCTTAAAGTCATGATTATCTCAATCTCAACGTGATCCTGTGAAATAAAATAGTGTTATTGCATGGATTTCGTTGAATGGTTATATCAAAAGTTAGAGTATAACAATAGGTGTTGCGTAAATAGTGCTATCTTCAACCTGATTTCGAAGTACTAATGATGCGTCCAAGTGTATAAAGCAGCACATAGCTCTTTCCTCGGTAACAAGCATGCTTTGCAAACCTTCTTAGCTACCCGTACTTCTTTTGATCACCCTGTCAGTTCATTTAATTGTATTTTACAACTTGCAATTATTCATTTAACCACACTTTGCTGGGAAATAAGACATGAATAACCTCGGAAGCAATAGCTCGGCCATCCCTCACGACGAACATGACCGAACAAGAGAAGGAACTAGTCCACTTATTGTGGAATCTCCTCCCAAAACAGGCTCAGGAGATCCCCCCAGTCGCCCACTCAATGTCAGACCCCGTGGCCAAAGCAGTGCAGATACATCAATTAGATATTCCTCGCAGTTAGTGTCCAGTTTCTCTCACTCGATAGATGAAACACTAATTGGCAATCCAGAATGCACCGCGGCGAACCTGATTCCCCCTCTCTAACTTGCCGCTATCCCGCTTGTAACGGTAAAACATTTCCACGAAGTTACCACCTTCTCCGTCACACCCTAGATTTCCACAAACCCCTGACCTGGAGCTGCTCATTTCCCAGTTGTACATACTCGCACTGGAATAAGTTAGACGTTAAGCTCCACTGCGCAAGAGATCATCCTCACGATCGTTTCTCATCTCGTTCGTTCCCATCAAGCTTTCAACCCAATCATGAATTGCCTCCTCGCAATGCTGAAGTACCTCATCGAATGAACACCGGTTCGTTTGACATGAGCTTACCCCCAGACACTACAAAGGAAAGTGTCAGGCGAAATGAAGAACGAGATGGTCCTCAAGAAAACCGATTTGAGCTTCATGAGGAACGACAAAAGCTTCTTAGAGAACGAGCTAAGCTCAATGAAGAAAGAGATGAGATTTATGCAAAACGAGCTGAGCTTTATAGAAACAGAGTTGAGCTTTTCAATGAACGATATAAGCTTTTCAATGAACGATGTAAGCTTAATAAAGAACTATATAAGCTTAATAAAGGGCGGCTTAATAAAGGGCGAGCTGAGCTTTAGGAAGAACATGCTGAGCTTCATAGGAGAATTGTGACTTTAGATACGGCTATTGGCAGTTTGATGATGGAGCATTTCGGATAAGATGGTTCAGGGCTGGCTATATCTTCAACGAAGAGTACAAGCAGTTTTGGTGGTACAAATTAGATAAGCCTGGAGGACCTTTGGCCTTGGGAGCATCGAGCATAAAGATCAATCGACAAGCGAGGTTGGATTTGAGAAGAGCCTCATTTTCACTCATAAATGATCACAATATCTAATATCAGAGAAGAAAAATCAATAGCTATGCACCCAGAAGTGAACTGCTCGAGTATATACATCCCCGGTGGCAGGCACCAATAGCCCATATAAAAAAGGAACCCAACAGACAAGAAATATGCCACTTCAAAAATCAAGCCAAAAGACCTTCGGTGAAGAAGTGAAATGAAAAGGGAATTGCAAGAACATATCGCGGCTATAGCTGGCATTCCGGTTTACCTTAGAAAATCCCCTACTCAGAAATCTAAAATGGTTCGTGCTGCATATCTACATTGTATGTTACTAGTCTTGTTATTCTGACAACTAGGCAGATAGTAGATGTAGTTCATATCACTACTTTGAAGCTACCCATAAGCCATAACTGGAAGTTCAATGGCGCATTCCCTTAGTTCTAACAGCTGTAATTGGCATGTTAGATCGTACCTAAATATCCGTAATTCACAGTCTTTGAACGAGATATATTAAATTTCTGCAGCTTTGTCTCATGGGGCTCATCTTATCAATTGTGTATTTATAGTATACATAGTACTAAAATACTACTTTTAAGTTCATAATGCCGCGACGGGAAGTCTGGTCCTCCTCTCTTAGTTTCGGCCAGTCATATCTAGTATTTTACGCCATCTCCGATCTCTTCGCCCAGAACTTTCAAAAGATGTATGTTACATCCATGGATATCAAAATTTTACAAGTCTCATACTCACAAGTGAGGCACTCCAGAGCCGCGTCAGGATTGTCCGTTTTCTTAGTTCCGGTAGAGTTAGACTAAATATTCTTAGCCTCTTCAGGAATTTGCCAATCAGAGTGTTTGGAAGAGTTATGTTGCATAGCTATATTATCACTTTGCAGGCATCATCCTGGGCAATTTGGTTCTATATCTCCGGGATAGAATCGGATGCTGGTATGTAAACGTTTCCGTAATGACATTTAGCTTCCAGGTTTGGGGAGGTCTACACGCTAGGTAGAGTCACCACCGACTAGCTTAGCGAACTGGCTAGACCTAAACTACAGATGCCAAATACCTAATCTTTGTAGGACTAGGGTGTTGCTATCAGTGCCCAGGTGTAGATTTTTTCTGAGCTAGATAGTTGTACGTAATTCTAGCTTGTTGGCCTTACCCCTCAAATTAACTACCGAAGTTACTTTCGTGACGTCATGCGACTTATGTTTTAGACCAACAATGGTTGCAGACTCATGAAACGCTTCCCAACGCCCGGAAAATTGTAAAAAATTTGATCCCCAATTAATTATTTTCAAAGTCAACATTCTCATTATTTGATTCGTAAAAAATTGACCAATTGAGTTTTGAAGAATACAAAGGAATGTTCCGGAAGTATCGTCATGTTCAAATTTCGTATCAACTTATGAGTCCGTACACCCACGCTGGATATAGATCAATACAGGTCTTCTTCCAAACTTCTGTTACACATCTGCAATCCTGATCTACAGGGTTAATCCTAAAAATTCTCCAAATGCTATCACTTTACACCATTATTTTGAAGCCATCAGTATAAAGCTCGAATTTTACAGATAGCATACTAGCATAGCCAAATTCGGGAACCTTGCAAAGAGTCGATTATTCCGGATACTAAGAACAATAGTTTGCAGTCTTTGAAAGTCTATCGAGTCCTAAAAATTATAGAATGGAAGCAGTTTCATCTAAATTTTTGGTTTGGAAGTATAGTAATAATTCGGTTTTTGTTCTTTCGTGGCCAAAATTCTAGTGTGCCATGGTGCGAGTACTAACTCAACCCTACTTCATAGTAACCTTCAACACCATTCCACTCAAGAGTCCTTCGACGACCCCTTGTTGCACATCTACAATACGAAATTACAAGGCACATCCTAACAAGTGTTGAAGAACTAACCATAGCTTGTCTCCATAGATCCCGTCACTACCTCGAACCCCATGAAGAAGTAGTTTCAGCCTTTCCAAGGGTTTCCAAAACCCCTCCCAATCGGAATCCTCCCAGCAAGCCCTGTTGCACGTCTATTATTCTTATTTACAAGGCTCATCCCAAAGAGTCTTCAACTGCAGACCACCCCGAATCACTACCAATAATTTTCCGACAGGAGTTTCCCCAGGAAGTTCTGTTGCGCATCTCTATTTTCAGCCCTACGACACTTTTGTGTAACGAAATACAAATTACAACGAGCTCAGATAACGATGCTTAATATTGTTTCGAAAGAAATTTGGCTTGCATGTCCTGTAGTGTCTCACTGTAACGATTTTGAAAGCTATCTTCGCTCGTTTGTGTTATTTTGCTCTCCTCAATTCACCATGATGGTGCAGTCAGCATGCTTGTTTCGCGCTAAAATGTACCTTATATTTAAATAATTTGGCTGTGTACATTTACTAATTATTAGATGATTGACATGTCTTGAGAGTTCATATATTTCCGTCTGAGACCGTGTTATCTCCATTCTTTTCCGGTTCGATATATGATTTGTCAATTTTTGGTACCTAGGTAGTTTGAGAGACTGTGTACTCTATGATCAGACGAGAATTTTATGGTTGTCTAGTCGTACATGTAGAATCTGGAAGTTGACACTGTGGGATATTAGATGATCCACTAACAGTACCTCAATCACCGAAGCCACGATCATAACAAACGGAGTTTTCAGGATCGCCACTAATCTTGCATACAAGTTTGAATATTTCTTTACCAGGCAATTTTCAAGTAATTATTCGCTCGCTCACTCTCCATCAACCGTGCTCATTAACCAATCCAATCCACACTCGGAGAACTCATGTTGCTAACGCACGCATCACAGTTATGCAACAGTTGCAGACAATCTCTCGAGCACTCCACAGTATCTCTCCTTTGAACTCCTGTGACTGAATCATATATACCACTATGATCCGGTCTCGGAAGGGAAGGAAATCTCTCATAAATTTTCAATAAGCTTTCGTAAGCAGCGGACTTCCGTGGCGATGAACTTTTTCTTGATTTAGGGTTATGCAATTTTTGGTCTGGGTTTGAGAAAGAGGGATATTTATCCCGAATCGTGGATAGACTTTCACGAGCCGGTGACCTTGGTACTGATATAGTTTCCGATATACTTGGAGACATTGCAGGATGGATGGTGTAGTTGTTCACTTTACCGTCCTTCGAATTGTAGTGGGGGCTTTTAGGGGGAGATGGAGTTGAATTTGCAGGATCCTTGCTGGTGTGGCGGGTGGCAAGCGTCGACCAGAAGCTTGCTTCTTCTATTTCACCACCTATAGACAATCTAGCAAAGGCGGCATCTTGCATGGATTTGAGCCATGATTTCCTTCCATGGCAATGATTGGATTCTATCAGTGGATTCTCGAATATAGTGACCCTTCTCGTTTTAGCAAAGGTCTGTGAGCTTGCACGCCTTCGAACTCCCGTACATGCTCCAATGGCAGAGCCGACTGCCGAAGCATTCCCGGAGCGGGCTGGGGCTTTGGGGTGTGCTTTGATGACACTTTTTTTTCGATGGAGATCAGTGTCGGATTTCTGTCGCTTTGGAATTTCGGGATCGACGTTGCTCAACCATGAGCATACTCTCTCCGGGGGGGTGATGGGATTTTCGCTTAACCACGAACTCCGCGTTATTGGGGTCGTTGCCATACCGCTTAACGTAGGCGAACTTGGTGCAGTTCGAGCATCAACACCAATGCTATAGAGTGAGTGAGAGTGATGGGGTTGTTTTGTTTGAGGAAGCATACCACCCAAGAGCTTTGGATCGCGGATAGAAATGTTCATATCCGGAAGTGGAGAACGCCACTCATTAGTCGATTTCCTTGGCAGTGGAGGAAATGAGATCACATGGTTTTTAGTTGGGTCTTGCTCCGTGTTTGTCACGGCATTGGTGTTATCCTCGTTTGCTTCTGATTCGCATTGCCATGACCAATTACTGATAGACATTCGTGCATTTTTAGGATCAAAAGCGCCTTTCTCTTTAATAGGCCGGTGATCTTGATTGGAATCTTTGAGGAGTTGAAAGGATGGTCCTGCATCACCACGCCCAAGACTTATGCTAGCACCTGGCGATAGACTTTTAGCCTGGCTAGAGCAGTCTGAAGAATCATCTTCGAAACCAACATGATCACCCTCCGGAGAATGGTCCGGCGAGTTTTGTTCTTCCCAGATTACTTCGTGTACACTTCGTGCGGGGGATCCCTGTTCTAAAAGTCGTCCAGGCTCCCCAAGATTGTTTTGGGAAACCTGCAAGAATTGTTCTGGATTCCCGGGATTCAAAATACATGTTGGAGACTTAGACAGATTAGGAGACATATTCCTTATGGGAGTATTGCCGTTCAACGAGGCCTCGGTTGAATGCTCTGATTGCGCTGCATATTTGTGGATTCCACAACTAGCAGGACGAGCTACAGGTACCATACCTTTGTCTGTAAAAGACACTGATGGTAACCTGGTGCTTCGCGGGGATTGGTCTTCTGCACTCGATCCACGTGGAGCATATAGGGGTGTGTAAACTTGCGTATTCAGTAGGTTTGCCTGGAGCAATTCCATTACAACCTCAACATCCTCAAGGGTAATGATGTATGCCTCTGAACCATGTGCTCGATTTTCTGAGGACGTCGGCTGACGACTTGAAAGGGAAGGTATGACAGAGCCGCTCTTTGGTGTTGTTAAAAACAGTGAAGTTCCCATTGTGCTACTCATGTCTGATTTGTTCGTTGCACTGGGTCGTCTCAAAGTTATTGCAGAAGGAATTAGCAAATGTTCATCTGGAACTTTGCGAATAGTCAATCTCTCCCGAAGAGAGCGCACAATGTCGTTATATCCAGCACCAGCAGTGAACGATGAACTCCTGTTTCGTTCACCGAGAGGATTAGATTTGAAGATCCCATTTCGAAATATTGGGCTTGTCCCCAGCATACAAGAATCTCCGGGTTTCTTTTTCAGTAGTGGGGGAAGCTTTAACTGGCGCGTGCCAATCTCAACCGAGCTCCATCTTCTGGAAACAAGTGGAGCGGCTGGTTCCGACATGAGCCTTCTTTTGCGTCGCCTCTCCGGTAGACGAGTACCTTTTCGAGTGTTTGGTGTTTTTATGCCTTCTGGGGCTGTTGGGGTGACTTGACTTGGAGGGACTCCCCATTCTGACTTACTGTTGCGCTCGTCTATGGCCAATTTATCAATCATTCTTTTGCTTCCTCGGGTACAAGTACCTTTGCATCGGTACTTCGGTTGGTATTTCGACCCTTCAGTCTTCCTCCTCCTTATCTTATTGGCCATCGTGAGACTGTCGGAACTTGGTCTGCGTGCCTTGTATGGAGCATTCGGTCGACCCATGGCGTCGGACAGACTATCTGTGGTACACGAATGCGGATCTGAAGCAAGTTGGGAGTCCTTGAATGAAAACATCACTGGGTTTTCTTCTTTAGCCAATAAAAGCGACGCCGCTTCTAATGCTACATGGGCCTGGCCAAGACTATTATGTGACTGGCTTGATGCGCGGGAATACTGTCCTTCGAAATAATCACTTTGCGCTTCGCGCCGAGGTAGTGAATTTAAAGGTGGCGTTTGTTGGTATGGTGATGGCAGCCCTTGCGGAGGAGTGCGAAGCCCAGGGCTATCCAATACACACAACTGTCGTGAGCTGGGAGTGAAAGAACGATCTCCGCCCAAGGCTCTTGGCGTTTTGGCCGAAGGGTTGCTTGATAAAGATGACGGGAATGAAGATGACGGCAATGAAGATGGGCCATTGGGCCGTAGAGGACGTTTTGATGAGCTTTGGGAGACAGTAGGGTTCTGTTTGCTAATTCTTGTATCTGAAGTAACGATGGGTCCTGTGCCAAGAATAGTTTTAGAACCCGTAGGATCTGTAGGGTGCCCTGAAGACATTTTGAAACGGGAAATTGATTATAGGTTAATCTGAAGCCGAGAAGATTAGGAGATAGGATAATGACTATAGGATAATTTGAAGCCAGAGAAATTAAGAATAATACTAGTAGAACGTCGGATCTAGAACATAATTTCCCACGATTATACCAGAACAATGGTGAGATGACAAGAGTTGGGATAGCGACAATGACAACAAATCTTCAATATAAGAAAGAACTACCAAGTACCAAGGAATTACTTTGAGGAAACAACCATGTTAACGCCCATCACATTTGTCCCTTCCCTAATTACTGATAAGATCGGGAATTGATTCTATGACATGCGGAAGATATAGTGTTACTCTAACTTCTCTTCTTTTCCCCATCAAGAACTTTCTCGAATATCATGCCCCTCAGTCAAAGATGTGGAGATTATGCGATGAAAGAATGGGCATTGGGCAAAAAGACAGAATCGATTTGACGAACCAACCTTTTTAAACCAATTTCATCTTTAAAGATCCTGTTTTTGCCATTTATTTATTAACTTTCCCTGCGTTCTTATACGGTGGCAATGAATAGCAGCTGAAAAGCCGAAGGTCTCAAGTAAAATTCTCAAGGGCATGAAGTCACTAACAGGCAGTCCAGTATATTCAGCCGGCACTCTTCGTTTCCTCAAGACTATTCTGTCTCTAATGCGTAATGATGAGGAGAGCAAACAAACGGTACCAGTCCCGGGGAACTCCTTCATCGTTAGAGCTTCTGTGTCAGATCTGCTTCCTCGTAAATTTCGTCGGGACAGCTTAAAGTCAAGATGTTCGACCAGTGGACCATTTTAATGGGTGTTCGTGAGCCACTTTGTGGTGAGAATGGAGGCTGTATGTATTAGATGATAGGAAACTGTCCCTAAATTCTTCAAATTGCAGAAGGCCTAAAATACTCATCATGGCCATTGTAATAATCATGATTGATGTCAACTGGAACCATGACAAAACATGTCTTGACATGGATGGAAATGGAAAATCTAAAGGTCCTAGAACATGTGCACGTGATTTGTACCTGCGCCAAGACCACCTCGAACCATGAAGTTTGCAGCTAATATGTTAGGATTGCTTCGCTGCACTGCAATGAGCCAACAACAAATGAATGCCATCCCAATTCATTCCTCGCAAATCAGGTCGCCACCGTATAGCCTGTAAGCGCAATTCTTCACTATGTCAATTCGAAGCTAAACGATATGCAAAGGCATTGCGCTATACAGGGCCCTGCTCGAACAGTGTCTACGAGTTCCCATTCCCACTGAGCTACAAGCTAAAGGACCCATTCATCCGCTCAAACATCTTGTCCGTAAACAATTTCGACGAAATGCAGGCGATCACAGCCCAAGGATTGTTGTTATCGCACTGAAAACGGGTTATGAGGTTTGTTCGCCGCACTGCTATACATTTTTACCTACTTGTTCGAGGACCTACTGACGGTATCATCTATTAGGCAGAGAAGCTCATTCGTACCGCTGGAGACGGCGACGTAGACTCACGAAATCAGATCTACGACCTACTACGCTACCGTAAAACTGTAGCTGCCGCATCCGCACTCGTTCCTCAACCTCCCAAACCTAAGATTCGCTATCCAGAAGCCATTCCTGGTGTCCCCAAACTTCTCGACGTCCGTCCTTTGCCACTTGAAAAACTATCTGGTCTTCGTCATGTCCCTAAATTTGCGACTGCAATGGTATCGAATTTTCTACGAATACAAAAACCTCAAAGTCCGTATCTAAGTCGAGTTCTAAGGGACAAAATAGAAACTAAGCAAAGGCGCGCGGATTCTCGCGATAAAATTGAGTTTCTAGTGGAGATAGCTATGGCAGAGAATACTTGGGAAGATCTGATTGAGGATCAGTTGGAAAATGAGGGCTTGAGTGTTGATGAGTGGAACAAGAAACAACCCGGGTGTGGCTGGGGAGTGGGATGTTGGGAGAAGGACTTGCAATCTGCCGATGATTTTGTGAGGCATCAGATGATTCAAGAGTCACTCAAGGTAGTTGAACTGTCTAAAAAACAACTCGAACTAGTGGATAAGGAGAAAGAACTTTGGAGGCGGGAGAGGGGTCAAAGGAGGCATGCTAAGAAATTGGCGAAATTGGAGAAAAAATTCCAGGCCGAGCATGACATAACTCCTAATATAGTAACCTGATAGCTATTGCTAATTAGTAAATAGGCTTATCTGCAACTTTCCCTTTCGTGTTATTGTGTACCATTTCATCATGAGCATTAGCTTCGAGAGATGGCCCGTGAAATTTTGATAAGATCATTGTATTTTTGCGAGAATTATCACCGCTTGCTTCATTTGTTCGTCTCTCATTTAATAACATCATAACCGGGATAGAAAAGCCAGTTTCGCCTCGCTGATGCATTCGTATCAACATAAAGAAAAGCCATACGCTTCACTCATCTCCCCTCGACCGAATGTCGCGTTATGATCCCAAAGTTTGTTCGTGCCGTTGTTCGTCTAGTGAGTATGTAGGGTATCTAGTTGTAGATAGAACCCTCTGGGGGCTGAGGGAGCTTTTTGTTGGCTGGAGAAGCCATGTATCTGATCAAGGTAAGCCTCTGTCTTCGCGATGCATATGCATACTGTAGAACTCACTTTCTCAATTCAATCAAGACAGTCTCCATTGTGTAGTGACGTTGCCAGTTCGCGAGGCATGGAATCTTTGTAGGGTCGACCTAGAATACCCATCAGCGTCCATCTTTTTCCTATAGCAGTCTATATAATAATAATATAACAACCTTGCCATCCTCCTGCACAGCGGGGAGGTTGATTTTATTGGTGAATTTAATAGTTGGTGGAACATCAGGATAGTTCTCTCCGCAGTGCATGGTGAGGCCGTAGATGCGATTCTCATGAACGCCCTATCAGTATTAGTTGTTAGTCTAAAGACAATATATACTAATAGGTACAAGAAGAAACATACGTGTGGGGGACCAAGAATTGTGCCATTCCAGTTGGACATGTAAAGGTCATCACCCTCCGTCAGACCATAGGAACAAGCATCTATACACAACGAGAGTTGTTAGAGCTTGCCAAACTTCACTGCTTGTTGATATCTAACTCACCAGCTCCAAGGCCCTTCTCGCCCTTCTCCAGCTCCTCTAGCAATCTAAAGTTTCTTGGTACTTTCGCACCTTGAGTAGTCATGTTGTATGGTTTGGTATTTTGTGCTGGGATAGAAGAAAAGTGTAGATATGTGTAAAGTCGAAATATCTTTTGTTTGCGCAGTTGATAAGAAGTGTGAATGGTTTAACAGGTTTATTATAACGAACGGAAGGTCTGATTTGATCGCGGGGCTGTCTCCTTTCGAGAATTCCGGGCGGTCAACAGCGGCTAAATCTCGGCAAAATGCCCAGGTGCTATATTCCATACCTACTCACAAAGGACAACTGAAGCTTATACATGACTTCTCACGATAATATTATGCTTCCTGGAAAATAATGGAAATTATTATATTAAAAACGAATTAACATGACGGCGCAGCTACTCGCCTCAGAGCTCGGGAATCTTATACAAGAGAGTAAAAGAAAGCATGCAGATCTCCGAAATGTAGGCCTACCTAGTAATTCCACGCGGCCTTTCACGGCTTCAACTTGACCCCTTCGCTGACTTTAGATATCAGGCCGCAGAAAAGAGTCTGGATGAAATCAAAGGTCTACGATCAACATCTGAAGCCCAAATAGCTGCAGGTGAGGTTATGAAAAATACAATCTTTTCATCAGACAGTAAGCCAAGACTATTACTGATGGACGAATCTTAGACCTCACTCAACGACCCAACTTCGTGACACCTTTCCTCATTGCCTGCGGAACCAAGAATGTTAAGTTCACAGGAATCGCGGTCGTTTGTCTCCAGAAACTAGTTGTGTCACGTGCGCTTCCTAGATCAAGACTTAGAGAAGTTTTGGAGGCATTCCGAGAAGCTACATCAGCGGGTTTTGATGTACAGCTGAAGATCCTCCAGGCGTTACCGTCACTGTTGCAGAATTATGCGGATGAATTGAAGGGGGAGTTATTGGCTGCAGCCCTAAACACATGTACCATTCTTCAGGCAAGCAAGAATGGCATTGTTCTTAATACAGCCGCTGCTACCCTTCAGCAGTTAGTTGTTTCTGTATTCGATAAGGTTGTCACAGAGGACAGTGAGTTCCTGATCCGACTGACGGTATAAGAACGTGTCTAACCAAGGAATAGAAATCTCCCTAGAAGTACCGACCATTGGTGAAGCCCCAACTGAGGATGGGGTTATTCGACTACGTACTGCGGCTCTGGATGCGTATAGAGTCTTTAACGACATATGCTTGCTGACGGAAGCCCAAAAGCCTCAGTTTCTAAAATCTACAGGTCTTCCCCAAACTTTTGGGCTTGAGTTGATCGAATCCGTTTTGACTAATCATGCGGATATATTCTTGTCGCATCCCGAGCAAGCAAATGTACTTAGGGTCCGAGTTATGCCATTTATCATCAGTGCACTCTCAGAGAAGTTAAACTTTGCAGTGACTGTCAGAGTCACCAGAATTCTATACACACTCCTCAGAAGGCATTTAAGTATTCTCTCATCCGAGGGGGAAATGGCACTAGGTTTACTTACCCATATGCTTGATCATGATACCGCTTTATGGAAGCGATCACTCTGTATGGAGGTATTGAGAGGCATTTTTGCCGAAGCAGCTCTAATCCGGAAAATATTTGCTATGTACGATGCCCGAGAAGAAAAGAAGAAAATTTTGAGAGATCTTGTTGCCGCTTTTGTTAGAGTTAGCACGGAAAAGCCTGCCGTTATTGGTCTTGGTCACCAGTCTACAATTCCAGTTGCCAGTCAGGGGAGCACTTCAGATCAAGCAATGCTTGAAGCTAGTGGTGTGCCTGGTATAATCAGCAGCACTGTGAGTACGACTGAGCCAAGTGCGGGAGTCAGTGCTCAATGGAGCACGATGAGGGTACCGTGCATTGATCAGCTAGACAAGACAGATGCACCATCGATTCCCGAGTCTTACATTTACAGCCTCACTCTTGCCTGTATTAGTGGATTTTCCGAAGGACTTGCAAAGTTCATACTGCCCCTGACTGTACCCGAGCGTCCTCGAAAAAAAGGCCCAAGACAGTCTGAAATTGAGTCAAAGGCTTATGATTCTCGTCCTGGTACCCCTGATATCAAACCAATCGAGAGGAGTATGTCCTACAAAAAGAATCCCATCCCTATTAATCCATTAACTCTTGAGGATCATCATCTATTTCAAGAGGTCAAGATTTGCGCCGGCATTGTTGAAGAATGCTGGCCTGCAATCTTGGCAACCTGTTCCACCTTTCTCTATGCAGCGCTAGATCAAGAATACTACCATGGCTTAGTTAGATCGTTTCAGAAGTTTACTCACGTGGCAGGGCTCCTGCGACTTGCGACACCACGAGATGCCTTTCTGACAACTCTAGGAAAGGCAGCAGTGCCGCCCAATGTATTGACAGCCACTGCAACTCAAGTTCAGAGCCCAACGACGCCCACAATAGACGGGCCCTCTAGCTCCAGCATCTTCAACAATGCAAGAGGTCTGCTAAGTGTTGATAGCTTGGTGAGCAATCCGGAGCGCAATAAACATGCGCCTGTTGATACATCTAGTTCGTCCCTTAACACACGCAACTTACTTTGTCTTCGCGCACTATTAAATTTAGGGATCGCCTTAGGACCTACCCTCGATTCGGCATGGGTGATCGTTCTTGGTACATTGCAACAAGCTGATTTGGTAATATTTTCGAGTGCCAGATCTGTCAGAACTCCCACTACTCAAAGGCCTGAAACTCAAGATGTTAATAATACCTCTGCATTATTGGCGAACTTCGGAACCGAGATCAAAGCAGTCGAAACCGCTGCTACGAGATTGCTAGAAAGCACCATCGACTTTCCGAATGAATCGTTTGTGGCTGTGGTCTCGGCACTCTGCGATTTGTTCAGCAAAGAAGAGATTCTTAAGATTCCAGAAAAGCCAGTATCTTTTAACCCACCATCGCCTGAAGCAAAGAGACCTTCATACGCCCATAAAAGGATCCATAGTATTGTTACGGCGCCATCTACTCAGAATCAAGAGGATCTGTTTGCTTTGGCAAAGTTGGGCGATATCGCCAGCATTAATATTGATAGATTAACGACACATGATGCCGATGCTAGCGGATGGCGGATACTGACATCTGAATTGATTTCCGCCTCTTGTTCCCTCACTGCAACGCCTTCCGTTAGATTAAGGGCTGCAGAGATTCTAGTTAGGATTGTGATTGAAGCTGCAACTTCTACACTGGCAGACACTGAGCTTCGACGCGGTGTCGTCCAAACCATGCTACTTCAAGCTTTGAGTTCTGCCCTGCATCCACTTCAAATTGAAGAGAGACAGGTCACCGTTGCTATACATTCAACGGACGTCGAAGTCCACAAGACCATTCTTGAAGGTCTCAAAAGTATTTTGGAACAATGCGGGGAAAAGCTAATTAGTGGCTGGGACATCGCATTTGAGATCATCGGCAGTGTCTTTACGAATTTTGACCCCAAGGCAAAGATAACTGCTACGCGATCTGCTAAATTAGTCCGCTCTGCTTTCAATTCCCTTCAGCTCATCTGCTCCGACTTCCTTTCGTCCTTACCAAATTCTTGCTTTTTGATACTCGTCGACACTCTTTATCATTTTTGCACACAGGACGACGATCTCAACATTTCACTGACGGTAAATAAACCTCCGAATTGTTCTTTCGCCATTTCTAATCATTTCTAGACCGTTACCTTCTTTTGGGTACTATCAGATTTCATTTCTGGCAGAACCAGCTCCTTCTCACTTAGTCCTGATCTTATCGAAGATTCAACCGAGGAAGCTCTGATTGAAAAGGCATCCGGTAATGATCGCGCCGTCTCAGATGCAGCTTTATGGATGCTTCTCTTACTACGACTGACATCTGTTACGGCAGATGAAAGGCTAGAGCTCAGAAATAGTGAGTTCAGATTATTATCAGCGAGCCATTTGATCTAACAACTGTGTAGGCGCAATTCAGACGTTGCTCAGAATTTTTGATGCATATGGAGATCAGCTCAGCGCAGTGGCATGGTCTATGTGCCTCAAATCGGTAATTTTCAGATTGTTGTCTTCTATAGAGGCACATCTGCAGTTTATCGCCGATCCTGAGCATACTGTGCCTGATAAAGACAAGACAGGCTGGAATGAGACTACTGTCGTGGTTTTGAGCGGCATCACCAATCTACTAGCCGACTATTTAGATGTTCTTACCAACCATCCCACGTTCGAAAGCTCTTGGAAAACTCTCTTAGATCATTTCAAAACAATGTTGGCATTCAACATTCTCGAAATCAATACAGCAGTCTTCAAAGCTTTGCAACAGATCCTTTCTCGGGGAAATCTTAAGGAGACCACGCATATAAACTTTACACGGGCTTCGATTGATATGGCATGGTGTCTTTGGTCTGACTCTTTACCTTCAACCAGAATCGATGTGTCGGAAAAACGCATCGACAATCAAGACTACCTTGTTGCCTACGTGTCTGCCCTTCGTGAAATCTATCGTCTTGTGGAAAAGGATCTTGATGCGAATCGAGTCAAACGAATGCTTACCCTCCTCCGGGAAGCTATACAACAAGCCAATGCTTCTACCTATTCCGCAGATATCGAGTACCTGACACCGCTACAGTCTCAGGTATTGGAGTCGCTAAAGATGATTCGCACCGATATTGAGGGGGTTCCTGCTACCTTGATTAGCCAGGTTGCTGAGTTCGTGGCATTGGCTTTCGTGACAAAAGATAATACTTCTAAAGTTCAGAGGCCTACATACGTGGCTTTGTCTAAAGCTTCGATGGTGTTGTCAGAGAAGCTCATTTTATCACATTCCTCGGAGCCAGATATCTACACCAGCGGTGCGGTATCTTCTTCTTTAGCCGCCCTTGCCAACCCGATTGTTATGAAGTACTCATTTCCCATAATTTCAAAGAGTATGTCACCCTGGCGCCAGGCGACAATATCAGCACTCGCTATTCTGGGCGCTATCCTACCAACTATGCCAACTATCACCTTGAACGACGAAGCAGTCCGATCTATATGGACGTCGATAGTGAGTATAGGTATCGGAATCACCTCTGCAGATTGTGATGTCGCTGCAAAAATGGTCGATATCAAAGATGACCAGGAGTTCGATATCACATCATTCCTAACCTTGCGCGAGCTCATCACCCCCGCTCTGGGCTCCAAAATTATACCCGATCGAACACGACGCACCTACACGGAATCACTCTTCCACATGTCCATTATCCACCCTGCACAGCCCAGCGAGCTTCCTCAGCCCAACCAAGAACTGCTAGCTACCTTATATCAACCTCGCAAAGGCCGCACCGTCGATCCCATCCCCTCTCCACGTGCAAAAATGAGCTACGTCTGCTTCGATGAACTTATCTCCCTTGTCACTCTTCATGACGGCTCTGGACCGCGCATTAAGCTCGCTCAAGCAGCCGCACCATATCTGATCCTCAGATCAGGACTCACTCTTCGCGCATATATTGCCGATCAACCGCTGCGTGGTCGCATGCCACAGCCACTATCCCAACGCAAGGAACTCTTGTATATTCTCAAGAAGCTTGTAGGGTTGAAATGTGAGGGCGAGGCAATTCCAGATACACCAGGGGTGGAGAGCGAAGGGAAGAAACATCTACATAGACTGTACCCGTTATTTGTGAAGGCCATGGGTGCGGCGGCGAGGGACCAGGAGGTTCTGGAATGGATTGGTAAGGCTTTGGAGGAAGTGGGTATGGAGTTTGGGCTTTGAGATGGGAGATGGGAGGTTCTGAAAGATTTTGAGAATGCATATGAGAACAGAGATATAGAAATGGCGTTGGCGAACATCTTTGCTGCTCCTTAAATCTAGTCAAACTGATGTAGACTGTCCGTAGCTTGGACTAGAAGTTTTTTTTACACAATTAGTTGCCATCATTACATATGCAAAAATGGAAAATCTCAATTTTTTATTGGAGATTTAAATTTATTTGGTGTTTGTTTGAGTTGCAAAAGCTACCACTTCAATGCTTGGGTAGGCAAAAGGTATTTTGTGTCAGCAGCATCTGACCCCTCCATAATAAAACAATATACAGTTGTTCGCTCAAAAACGTATATCGTTGATAGTCATACATCCAAGTCCCCTTCCCCTTTCTCATTCCAGCTTTCTCGATCGCTTTCATTATCATATCATAAGTCTACCTTTTAGTAGCGTTTTCAAAGGACGCAAGCATGCTTCTCTTCATCTCTTCGTTAGGCGATTCGGTTTCCGTATTTGCCTGTTCGGTGCTCTTCTGACCCTTTAAGACTTTTGCAGCCATGGTTTTTGCTTGAGCATCACCGACCTTTCCATATACTGCCATGGCGCTGGCAATCATACTTCCAATATCTCCTACATTTCCAGGAACGACAACTGCAGTGCCTTCCTTGGCAAGCTTGCCAAATGCATCAACATATTTTTCAGCTACACTGAGACTAACGGCTCCTTGTGCTGATTCCTCTCCCGAAGCAATTGCTTTGGCTACTGCCTCGATACCTGCAGCTGTGGCCTTTGCCTTCAACAAAATAGCTTCGGCCTCACCACTCGCCATGTTGATTTGCTCGCTCCTCAAAGCCTCGGATGCCAAAATAACACTCTGCTTTCGTCCTTCTGCAATATTGATGGCACTCTGTCTCTGACCTTCGGAGTCGAGAATTTCTGCACGTTTGCTGCGCTCAGCAGTGACCTGTCGATGCATGGCCTCCATAACTCCCTCGGGTGTATGAATATCTCTAATTTCGTAACGCAAACAAATAACACCCCATTCTTGTGCGGCTTCATTAATAGCAGCTGTGATGTTTGTGTTCAAGGCGGCACGTTCCTTGAGGACTTGATCGAGAGTAAGTTGTCCGATTTCCGAACGCATAGTTGTTTGTGCCAGTTGTGAAATGGCATACTCGGCGTCTTCCACTCCATAACTTGAGATATATTAGTACATCCGCTGGCCATTGAATAATGGGGATTTACCTGGCCTTATAGGCATCAAAGACTCGAGTATACAGCACACCATCGAGCTCCAAAGTGACGTTGTCGGTAGTGATCGCACTCTGGCTAGGAATCTCAATGGCAGACTCCTTCAAGCTCTTAACATATGCTATCTTATCAATTATTGGCAATAGAATAGCAAGACCAGGCTCTAATATCCGGTTGAACTTTCCCATTCGCTCCACAATCCATGCCGTTTGTTGAGGGACAAATCGAATAATGGTATTTGCTGGTAATGAAGGTCGTTGAAAATATGAGGTTGGCGCATTTGAATTATTGATTCCCATCAATCCACTGTTCGGCGCTCTTAAGCATGGAGAGACATGGAGTTGTCGTCGTTGCTGTGTGTGTCTTTGAGAGAGAAGGGTTTGAGCTCTAGGCAATAGAACTCGAGAGGTGATTTTCGGTTGAGATGATGAGAGACTATGCGATAGTGCTGGCGCACTCATAGCCATGCGGTAAGTTGCCTCTAAGGACATCTTTTCGATTTGCATTTCTTTATGGAGACGATATAGCTTTTAATCGTTACGGCCTTTCAACGTCATAAAGTTCAAGGACGCTCAGTATTGGAGCTGGCCCGGAGGAACTCCCCACTAGTGGGCGGCCGCGTCGGTCCGTGCCGAAGGCTGATAAGCCAAGCTCCTCCAACTTTCCGATCTCAATCAATATATTCGTCTCAGATTATCTGTAAACCTCCCAGCACATTTTCTATACACTCATATATTTGACGATAGGTACTTTTTCGGACTGCTATCTTATTAACCATATCTCGGGATCAATCAGTCAATTCAGTTTCTCTATAAAAAAATGTCCGAGTACTGGAAATCAACAGTAAGTTACAAAGCTAAGCTCAGCCTGAGCCATGCTAATATATTTTATAGCCCAGTTATTGGTGCAAGCACTGCAAACAATACGTTAAAGATACCAAGCTTGAGAAATCGAATCATGAAGCCAGTCCGCGACATCAAGGCAACCTCAAGCGCTTCTTGCGCGACTTACATCGTGGCCATGAGAAAGACCAAAGGGAGAAAGACCGAGCCAAAGACGAAATCGCGCGACTAAACGGTATAGTCAGTGGAAGTGGCGAAGCTGGGAGTTCTTCAAAATCCTTGAAACCTACGTCATCGACGCCCCAACCGCCAGCGACAGCCTCGCAGCGGAAACAACAGTTGGCGCAGTTGGCGGAACTGGGTGTTAGTGTCCCAGATGAATTCAGATCTGATTTAGCTATGGCAGGAGAATGGCAGGTCACTTCTGAGCGTGTCATCGATGATGGGAGCGGAGAAAATAAACCAGACGCACTTGCATTGGGTGTACGGAAAAGGGAGGCCGAGGATGAAGACGAGGAGGCAAAGGAGGCGAGAAAGAGGAGATGGGGCACGGCAATTCGCACATATCCTACGGAGAATAACGACGAGGATTTAGACGCTTTGTTGAGCAATACTGGTAAAGGAAAGGGCCCGGCTTTAAAGTCCGAAACAAACGACGGCATCAAGATAGAGATAAAAAAGGAGAAAGATGAGGATACAGAGGCTCCATTGGGTAATAAAGGGAAGGAACCGGCCGTGAAGTCCGAGGCGGATGACGATGCCAAAAACGACCTAAAACAGGTGCCAGAGGCTACAGAGCAAACCAGTGAGCCCGCAGCGCCAGGGGTAGTTTTCAAAAAAAGAAAAGCCAAAAACATTCGTCAAAAATAAACAAACTATCGATCAAGGTTCTATCAATCACCTAAAATCAAGCAACCAGCTCCGGTCGTTGCCAGCCCACTCACTTCAGAATTTCAGAAACCGTACTGAGCCTGCAGGGCTCGAGCCATGCTGTAATTATAGTGGGTTGGGTTGGGTGGGGTGGGGAGATATTTACCTTTGCGGGGGCGGGTACCTCAAGCCAACCCAACCTCCAACATACAGTAGGTATGGGAATTAAGCTCTCCCATTATTCGATTCCATCTCGCGATGAAATCTAGATTGCAACAAATCGAGTCGGTCCACTATTATAAATTGACGAGGGAGATACTCAGATACTCAAACACCCCCAGCCTTTGAAACAGGAACTCGGGTCCCTTATCCTATATCAATTACATTTTCGCTAGCGGTTTGAAGGGGCAGTTATAATCGCTGGAGAGGGTTAGTGGGGTAGTGAGGTACAGTAGTTACATTAGGTAGTTGGGACGTAGAGGGGATTTCGGAGTGGGTTAGTGAGGTACAGTAGTTACATTGGGTAGTTGGGACGTAGGAGGGAGGGGAATCTTTTCAATTTGGAGTGGGTTGTGAGGAGAAATAAAATAAAATAAAATAAAATAAACAGTTGATAGTAATCTTATATAAAATAAACGATGAATGCTAAAAGTAATTGAAGAATTGAAGAATTGAAGAAATATTAATATAAAGATATTTCTAAAGAAATAAAGTATCAATTTATCAAAAAAGATATCAGATATCAGATAGATAGATAGATAGATAGATAGATAGATAGCTAGATAGCTAGTCTATCTAAGAGAGTACAACCTGGGCAAAAGAAAAATATATACATCCGACTAATAATTATGAATTATGAAGGGGTAGCGAGCCCATTCATTAGAACCTCAACCCATTCAGAATCCCCATCTTGCACCCCATCCAACCCAATCCAACCCAACCCAACACAACCCAACACATGCCCCTCGCCCCTCAACCCTCAAACACAAAATAACTCATAACTTAGAAGCCCACAGCCAAATATGAATAGTTAAACTTTATAATACCATCTATCACTATCACTATCGCTATCGCTATCGCTATCACTATCGCTATAACTATCACTCACTATCCATAACG
>NGKI01000006.1:599141-631488 GCA_002162615.1 Myriosclerotinia duriaeana
ACCGACTCGAAAAAGGCAGACTGCACGCTACAAGATAACAGCAATAGCATACTATGTAGGTCGCTCGAGAAACAAATCCGTCGCCAATTACGCCTATAAACAGTGGTGATATATCCCCTCGCGCATTCCCGTTGCGTGCATCTCCCCTTCGTCCTTCCACAATCTTGTTCCCTTGGGTACAAGATGGCCACCGCGTGCATACATGTAAGCAATGTGTATTGGTTGGCATGTAGAAAAGAAATCCATCGCCTGATCGTCAACTTGTATCTCCACCTGCCAACCTCTCTTCTCTTCTCCTATCTTTATTGAGTTATCTCGGCATTGGCTTGATGTTCAAAAGATGATCCTAGTTGTTTTCCATTCTCCTCCGCTGATCTCACGGCGGCTGGAGTATCCGGTGTAACCATGAGCTGAGGTGTGACAATATTGGTGTTGATGTTCGTATCTGGCATCTGGAGTCCGGGCAGAATCGGGTGGCTGCGCTCTACATCTTCGGGTCGTTGGAGTGCATCAGAAGCTCGTATGGTTTCCATGCTTACATCCATGTCTTGGGAGGAACTTTCATCTCGGCTTCCATGTCTAGAATCTGAAGCTTCACGAGGTACATTTTCAACGTGATCTGCACTGAGCCTTTTCTCGTTATCGTCCTCATTTTCAACCATTGCCATGATACTCCTAAAGTTAAACATAGACTCTGGTCCTGCATCGCCATCTTCATTACCCTCATAACTTGTCCCAGAAGCACCAGGGCTTTCGATACTTGCAGAGGATCCTTGAGCATTGGTACCATTGCGAGACTCAACTAACGAAGATGAGGCACTAGAAGCGGTACTCATTTGTCTCAGATGAGAAGGCCTGTCGGGCGCTGTAGGTGAAGGAATAGATTGAGGGGTTTCTAACAAGCTAGAACTCGTAGAAGGATCAGAATGTTGAGCACCAGGGAGCCCGTTATCTGTAACACTTCCTTGACCTCCCAAAGACCGATCTACACCTTTTCCCTTCCCCTGTACAGGCTCCTCAACTTCTTCTGGTGTCACCTCTGTAGCCAAATTGCTTGCGTTGCTATTGCCTCTTCTCCTCCCTGTAATAGAGTCAAATAGGTTTAGGGCACTAGAGCTGGCTGAATTACCGCTGGCTCCATATACTGATTTTCTTTCTTTCTTCTGTTTCTTTTTATCTTCCTTGGACTGCTTCTTCGCCTGCTTTGCAGCCTCCTTGGCGGCTTCTTTTTCGACTTTCATCTTCCGCTCCTCTTCTTCAATAATACTCATTCTAATGGCCTCAGCCAGCATCATATCTTCCATTCTTTGCCTTGCAACTCTTTGGGCGTCCCTATTCGTTTGATCAACCGACTCTGCAGCAGCCCTCGAACTGTTATCACGATTTGAAGCAGTAGCAGTTCCGCTAGCTTCAGGGTTGTTATCGTTGCGAGTCCTGCCAAAGGAACGAAAGCCAAAGGTGCGGTTCTCTGTGGGTCCGGGAAGCACATAGGCAGCTGCGTGTAATGCCGAAGCGGCAGCAAATCTTTTCTTCCTTTGTGTGTTGGCTTGGTCAAGTTTTGTTGACCAGTCCGGTCTGATACGATCTGTCGTAATAACATGAGAATCGTTAGCCGACAATGAAGTGGCCCGGCGTCTATCTACTCTCGGTGCGAGTCCCGGACTTGTCATGGGTGGTGAGTTTATCGACGATGACGATGACATAGCCGGGGAGAAGTTGGCTACTTCTGGTGAGGGCGTTTCATAAACCAGGCCACGACGGAAAGGTGGAGGCTCGTATGTGACTCCAAAATCAAGGCGTTGACAATAAGGACAAGCGGCTGGTTTTGATACCAGCTTGCCTGGCTCGGCGGGGTCGATAGGTTCGTAAGGGTCGAGTTCTGAGGGGTCATGTGATGGATCCGGTGGAGGTCGCTCATGCGGCTCTAGTCGTTTAATTTGTACAAAGCATTCCGAGCAAATAGTCTGATCACAACATCGAGTCCGGTTGAGGTATGGAGGATACCATATCAAACATATCGAGCATTCGACAGAATCCTTATATAGGAAAGCCTCGATGGCCTGACCATTTACGCGGTCATCTCTAGGTAATTGGATCTCACGCGGTGAGGCGTCGGGTGCTGCGGGTTCTTTCGATGAAGATTTCAGACCTAGAGTTTTAGACCTCGGTCGAAGCAGAGAGGTGGAAGTTGTAGGTTGTGACGGGACCGAAGTGTCGTAGGAAGTAGATTGGGTTAATGGAGCAAGCGGCACCATCAGATTTTGTAGATTCGAATTTGACGCATTCGGGGAATCGGAAGAATGGGATCTGGCGGTAGGTATTTCATCCGCGGCTGGAATGGGAAGGCCTCGTCCAGCGGCGACCAGCTGGTTTTCTGTCCAGTCCTTCTCATAGTCTTCCAAGCCTCTCCAGAAGGGCGCAACTCGTCGCTCAATCTTGTGCGTGTCAGCATACTGCCTAGCTATGAAATATTAACATCTCCAACATACCATCAACTGTCTTACTATTGCCTTGTTGAAATCTTCTGGTCCAATATAGACGCCCATTGTAACTAGATATCCGCCATCAACATGTTCTTCCCTGATGCTTCTTTCTCGCTCTTCTATTCTTGCCTTCCTATCCCTTTCCAATCTCCTAGCTTTCGCCTCGGCCCTCGTTTCCCTCCTCTCTGGCACCTCATTATTCGATCCGCCGCCCACGAGAGATGCCACTAGATTGCGTCTGCTGCCTCTGCCAGCACGGGAAGTATATGGGTCTTGATCGGATGGAGATGTTGGACCGCTCGTACCGCCGTCATGATGTCGATGCCTATCACCATGCGAGTCTCCCCGCGATGGATTCATAGAACTTTGCTGATGACCCATTTTGCAGTCGCAATGTCTGCCAAACGAGGAATCAGATGTTCATCGAGAATCCGGGGCGGCAAGAACAATATCCAAGATAAAATGGGGTTGGATTGTGTCAACTTCTCGAGATTGAGTAGACGTTGTGAATTTATGCAGGTTCTCGGCAAGCGTGGGGATGTGATTGTAAGGTTTATTCCGCCTGAGCCACAGTGAAGTTCCACTCTCTATCAAATTGGATCACACGAGCTGATGCAGATAAAGGCGAGTATCTTTTGTTGTTGCCAGAGGGGGAAGGATACCATCAGCTGCGACCTTTGTGATAAGGAAAAGTCATCTGCGTCGAACGTATGGTACTCCTATTCTCATCTCAATGATGAAATTATTGGTAGGATGGATGAAATATAAATGTAGAAAATTGGTGGAAAAAAAGAATGAATGAATAGCGGACGGAGTTGGTCTATATTTTTGGGGGGATATTTGTATTTGCTGATATCCCTCTACCAAAGAAGCGTAGATCTCCTTAATTGTATGATGGAATAGTGGGTAAAGAAAGCAAAAGTTAAATTTCTATGAGTACTATGACGGTAGGATAGACAAAGACTTTAATGCTTTGAATGCAGAAGACGTGGAGGTGGAGGTTGGAGGTTGGAGGTGGAGATGGAGATGGAGATGGAGAAAGCAGGAAAGCTAAAAGCCTTCTATTCGTAGAAGTTGCTCGAGTTCCAAATCGAAGTATTGAAGAATTGTATTCAACAATGGTACGTACTAGGTAGGTATCTACCTACATCCACTACCTAAAAGTAGTACATATTATTGTATACTTGAGGATGAATAGGGACAGGATAGCCGAATTCTATGGAATGTATTGAATGATTAGTAGTACTAGGGTAGGTAGGTATGTTTTTCGAGTTATAGTTAGGTATATATATGAATAGATTTCTTCCTATGTAAGACCGTTTACAAGTATATATATTCACAATCAATTAAAGAAAACTATAACAAAGTATAACAATTACTACTTAAATATTCAATTACATTTATATCTTGATTCTCTCTTTTTTATATAATTATTATACTCTCGGGACCACCTACTCAGCATATACCTACCTAGGTACGCCGTTTTCAGCCACAATGAAAGAATTGTCTCTATTTCACTCTTCTTTTGCTTTTCAACAATTTCGATTATTTCCATAAGGGTTTCATACTTTCTATACTAGGGCTTATAGTAGAATGATAAGTAGTGTAAAAGACAACCTTGGAAGTATTCTAGTAATTATTAGTCCCGTTCCCGTTCCCGTTCTCTTTCTCGTTCTAGAAGAATCGGGCTACCTAGGTACCTACCTAGGTAGATATTCGGGTCGTACCTTTAGGCCGTTAGACTTTAGTTGAACTTTCCAAGGTTTATATAATTTCATTAGTACCTGAATATTATTATTAATACGTACCTACTACCTACCTACCTACCTAACCACAATCAATTCGCCACTTTCCGTATTAGTATGAGTCTTTCTTCTTCTTCTGTCCTGTCTCCTCAGAGTTGTACTTGAAGTTGATATCGAATCTTAACCCAGGACATATAGGATAGAAGATAGAACTAATTAGAACTTTTCATATTCTCAGGTAGAATAAAAACACTCGAGTACTACTAGGTATCTAATAAGTCTAGGTATCTCACTAAAACTGCACACACTACTGCCACACAGTCCTCTTAGCTCACATATTTATTATTAATCATCTAATCGCGCCATCTACTGTACCACCCACCTAATAATAATCGGTCAATAACCGGTTTCTTATTATTATTCGGGCACCTATTACCTAGTATTCATTACCTAGGTAGCTCTGGTAAAAAGATCAACAGGGTCTTTCCAATCGATTAGGTCGTCGCACAAGGTTGGTTAACTTTGTTTTTCCCATCTAGCAGTTTTTCGTCTCGTTTCATCTCATCTCACCTCCTCCTTTTCAGATTCTACTCCGTACATACAAACGCCCCGCGTAAGTTTCAACGAGCATGACCCGAAACGAAAAATAAATAAGACTACGTACGAAGTACTACTAGGTAGATGAGATGATACTCTAATCCGAAATCAGAAAAAATGGACTTTGCTCGAATCATCCGAGCGCCATAAAGGAACCTTGGAAATACCTAATATGTAGTAGATTTGTGGCTGGAGAATCCATCTTATCGATGCTCGCAATCAGAAGAAATGCCGAGAGAATCGAGGGGTCATTTGTAATCTATCTAATCTTACGACACTTTTTTTTTTCGGTTTTTGCTAAACCAGACTTTATCTATCAAAGAAATCAAATTATATAATAACTTCTGAAAATTCAATCACGTATACAGATAGGCCAAATTCATTGATTAAATCAATTCGTGTCATTAGTAGAGGATATAAAACGATCTAGCCCGAGCCCCACAGATACCTCCTCCAAGGTTCCTCCTACAAGAGTCCGATACATTATTTTTGATCTATCTTTGGCAGCACTTTGATAATTCTTTGAAAGCCGACTAGACTAATAAAGTCTTCCCCTTCATTATGTTATAGTTAGACCCCCCTCCCCTCCAACATCACTTTCCCTGTTTCACATATTCGCATTTCAAATCTACATACCTAGTACCTACCTAGTACATACATCTCGTTCTTTCTTTCCACCTTACATTCACTCGATCTCGCTATCACTCTCAACCCAGTATCATCCAATAGCTTTACGCGCGGCTACACACAACTACCCAAATTCAAAATGACTACTCGACCACCACTTTCAACAGTCCTTCCCCCTCTCATCTGCGGCACCGCAACTTTCAACAATCAATATAATGCCGATCCGTTCAAACTTCCTACAAATGCCATTGTACAAAAAGCTTTAGAATCAGGCGTCAATGCCTTCGATACCTCTCCATACTATGGCCCCTCTGAAGAGATCCTCGGTATGTATATCCCTCCTCCATCTTCCCCACTCCCCTCAAAAGCCACAATCTAACCCATTCCTTCTTCCAGGCCGCGCCCTCCAACAACCTCAAATCCTCGCCCACCACCCCCGCGCCACCTACCACCTGATAACAAAATGCGGACGCATCGGCGCTTCCGAATTCGACTATTCCCCCGCCTGGATCAAATACTCCATCTCGCGCTCCCTCGCCCGTCTCCACACTTCCTACCTCGACGTCGTCTATCTCCACGACGTCGAATTTGTTTCTCCCCCCGAAGTCCTCGAAGCGATCCACTGTCTGCGCGAGCTCCAAGCCCAGGGCACCATCCACTACATTGGCATTTCGGGCTATCCCGTCCCGGTCCTCTGTGATCTCGCCGAGATGATTCTGCGGGAGACGGGGAAGCCGCTGGATTGCGTGATGAGCTATGCGAACTTTACCATTCAGAACCACTCCCTATACACCTCGGGGCTCGCGCGTTTGCGCAAAGCAGGCGTGGATTGTGTGCCTAATGCTTCGGTATTGGGCATGGGTCTCCTGCGCAGCTCAGGCGTTCCCGATAATGGGAAGGAGGATTGGCATCCTGCGCCCAAGGAACTACGTTCTCGCGTTCAAAAGGGTGCGCGCTGGGTGGAGGAGCGAGGCGAGAGGTTAGAGGTTGTAGCTATACGGTGGGCACTTGAACGCTGGGCCTTGGACGGCAAAGTCGGTTCCGAGCCCCTGGGTGTATCTGTAATGGGAGTGAGTAATATTGGAGAGCTTGAGGAAACATTGCGGGTGTGGAATAGCGTGTTGGACGGAATCCATGTACCCGGACGACAAGTCTCCGACGCCCAAAAAGAATGGAGTTTGAAGAGACGGGAAGAGGTCGAAGAATTAGCCAAGGGAATTAGAGAGATTCTTGGAGATTACAGCGATTATGCGTGGGCGAGTCCCGGGGAAGGGTTTGTGAATATGAGGGTTGTTAAGGGAGTTGTGGATGAGATTGCGCCGATGCCGAAGGTCGAGGGGGGTGCCATTGTTGAAGAAAAGGCGGCTCCTGCAGCCAAGGCTTCAGGGAAGGCCAGTAGACTATGATTTGTTTACTGTGGTCTCGTTTTGGGTGGATATAAATTGGGAGAAAACAAGGCACGCCAAAAATCGTCATGGAAGGGGTGGCACGGATTCGATTGGACGGGATGAGCAAGGAGTTATTAGTTATTGCTTTCAGTGAGATTTCAACATATGCATGATGCAATCATCAAAGCGCTATTCGAATCAAACCCCGCTTTTCCCTCTGTGATGAATAGTTGAATATCCAGGAACTTTTATGGAAAGTAACCCAATCATGATGAACCACGGAACTGCCGGAAATGAGAAAAGAAAAAGCTAAACATTTTGGTAAAAGGCGATATTTTGTTTTCTTGATATCAAAAGCTCTTAAGGTCCACAACATGTCCAGAAGAACCATTTCATAAATAGTACCTAGCAGAGAAAAAAACTCCATTATACGCCGCCATGCTTCGGATATTTGCCCATAAATTTTAACCGAGCATTTTTTGTTCGTCCAAACGTAAACCCCGTTGAATCTAAGCAGAAGAGTGCTTGCGGCGTTCCCGAACTGCATCGGCGAGTTGCTCGAGAACTTCGACGGTAGATTCCCAGTTGATACACGCATCGGTAATGCTGACGCCCTTCTTGAGCCCGGAGGGTCCCTCGGCTGGTACCTTTTGGTTGCCTTCGTTGATGTTGGACTCGATCATGACACCGATGATGGATTTTTCACCAGCTCGGAGTTGGTCACCAATGACTTGGGCGACCTTGGGTTGGTTTCGGTGGTCCTTGTTTGAGTTTCCTAGAGTTGTTAGCGAGATGTCTGTATAAATCCCTGTATAATAGACATACCGTGAGAGCAATCAACCATGATAGCTTGCTTTTGGCCCTTCTTGGTTAAAGTCTCCTTAGTGAGCTTGACGTTCTCGGCGTCGAAGTTTGTACCCTTGGTACCACCACGTAAGATGACGAATCCGTGCTCATTTCCACTGGTTCTGGTAATGGCAGCAAGACCTTGTTTGGTGACACCCATGAAATGATGCTTAGCGGCCGCAGATCCAATAGCATCAATTGCAACAGTCAAGCTTCCATCGGTACCATTCTTGAATCCGACTGGGAAAGATAGACCTGATGCAAGCTCACGATGTAATTGGGATTCAGTGGTTCTTGCACCAATAGCACCGAGTGAGATCAAATCTGCGAGGAATTGTGGGGAGATGGTATCGAGCATTTCAGTTGCAATGGGCATTCCAGTACTGGTGAGATCGCAGAAGAGCTGACGACTAATTCGTAGACCCTTATTGATCTTGAATGACTCATCAATATCTGGGTCATTGATCAAACCCTTCCATCCAACGGTTGTACGGGGCTTCTCGAGGTAGGCACGCATAATGATGCAAAGGTCGCTGGACAATTTATCGGAAAGTTCCTTTAATCTTCTTGCGTACTCAATGGCGGTCGCAGGGTCGTGAAGTGAGCAAGGTCCGACGACGACCAAAAGACGGTCGGATTTACCCATGATAATCTCGATGGCATCTTTTCGACCTTGAACGACGGTCTTGAGAGAATCGTTTGTGATCGGAATTTCGGAAACAAGTAATTGAGGGGGGATCAATGGATCTTGACCCAAGACTGCAAGATTGGTAAGAAGATCAGTATTTGTATTTGAAGAAAGAGATGGTTTTTGGTAATTTGGCGGGGTCATACTTCGAGTATCGTCAGTGACGAGGGGTTCGAAGTCAAGCTGAGGCATCTTGTTTGAATATGATATAAAAAAAAAAGGCTTCAAGAAATGGGAGAAATGTGATGGATCTTATAGATATTGACTGATGCTGACTTGACTTCTATATTAATGATAAATTAATATTATAATTTCTTACTGCAAGTATATTGACTTGCTTCGTTGTTTTGGCTGTTGTGTAAAATGAGTCAAAAATTTGGTGGATCTGAAAAAGTTCACAAAGTGTAGGTACTAGGTAGGTAGTAATATGTAATAATGAGTTAGTAAGCTCGGACCAACAAGTGGGAGCGGGTGGTCGGAGTAGGGACTCGTAGTGTGATATCTCCCTTGAGCCTGGAGGCCTGGAGTCCTTAAGTCCCGAGGTCCCTTTCGACTGACTATACATAGTACTTACGTCGCTCTCCGTTAGTGCTTCCGCCCCGCTAGCTAGACCCTCAAAGTCCCTGGTATATCAGATATGGATATAGAAGATATTATTCAATAACAGATTATTGAGATCCTCAAAATGTAAGTTCTTACCGCTCTAAGATTTTGGAACTTCCCGCTCTCTACAATCTATATAATACCAGACAGCAGAAGTATATCTTCACATTGGTGCCTCACATAAGACAAGTAAGCTGATTGTGCTCATGGCTAACGTCGTGACCGTTTTTGGCTGCTGATGAAAGTTGATGCATTTCCGGACTGACTATCACCTAACAAGTGTAGAAGGAGAATTCAGATGACTGTCTGTATACAGGATCCTGTACTCAGCGTGGCCAAAAGAGAGACAAAGAGAGGAATTCTATGATGCATTTCTCATTCGGGTCCGCATAGAATGAACTGTACTCTCTGTACTCTACTTGAAAGTCTTGAATGTACATACTAGGTATACATTTAAGGTTTGAAACCTTTGGAACTTCCGAAAATAGTCGGCTCTCCATAACCTTAAGTTCCAGGTTACATCTTGCACGTGTCTGGGTAGGTAATGATTACTAACTGATTACAAATATACCATTTCTTATCCAGATAGATTAGGTATCTAGTAATCGATAAGGAAAGATCTAGATCGGCTCCAAGGTTTTCAGCCTCGTCCGATTTTGACCCATTGATTCATCGATCTTAACCCATATGAGTCTAGTAGCCTCGTATCTCAATCCACAAGGTTCTATACGGTAAAAGTCATCGATTGATTGCTACCCCAGAATTTAGTGTCAAAAGTCAACCTAGAAGAATCTCAAAACACCAAAAGTACACGATGAAGCAATTATGAAACTCACCATCATTTTTTAGTGGTGACTTAAACTCTTTTGTATTAGGTAATCACAATCGATTTGACAAGATCTTTACTGAACCATCTCCAAGTTACGATTAATTTTTCCCCCTCGTTCCTGTATTTTCATCCTGATTCATGTCCTGACGCTATTGATTATCGTCTACCATCAACACAAGTTGCTTTGGTGCGGCTGAATCTCTTCGAGCCTCACTAAGTTCCTTCTTCATCAAGTGCACTTGATTGTGCTGCACAACAACGTGCATCAATATTTCTCTCATTCATAAGATAATCTTGAGGGTAAATCATCAACATGTTCGCACAACAGTGGCCAAGCAGGAAGCGTGAAAGAGAAGATG
Source organism: Myriosclerotinia duriaeana (assembly GCA_002162615.1). Lineage (NCBI taxonomy): Eukaryota > Fungi > Ascomycota > Leotiomycetes > Helotiales > Sclerotiniaceae > Myriosclerotinia > Myriosclerotinia duriaeana. Next base: position 609,307 of record NGKI01000006.1, read on the forward strand.
AGGATGCTATTGGGACATCGGGCTTTAGTGCTCACAGAAATGTAAGCACTGCAGCAACTGCAACTTCCACTCACCTTACCAAGACCTCGATATTAATGCATGATTTGAGTAGAAACGGCACATAGCGAATTTACCGCATCGAACCTCACCACATGCCAAACATCAGATTGCACCAACTTTCACACTTAATCGTTCCACCCCAGCACTGCCCACTATCACTTCTGCGGACTTGGACTCGGAGGGAACTCCCACGATTGCGGAGCCGACAAACTCATACTATTCATGGTCCTCATCACCATTTACAGCGGTCAACCAGGCTCATGATGACGTACAGATGCACTGTCAGAGCGATACTTCCTTTTCGAGTCAGGTATTGGAAGGGCCAACTTATTCGGATGACTTCGATATGAGTGATAGTGGTATGCATCTATCACCCGGAAAGTTCCAGCCAGATCCTTCCGTCTCCATAGCTAGTCGGATTCCCACCCCAATCCATAGCTCGTTCTCCGCCTATCTCCAGTCAGATAAACCCCTCCACCCCAGTCTCTCCGAACCCAATCTCACAGAGGAAGCATTTATCGATCGTTTCCGTCGCGGTCGACGCCTACCCAGTCCCATCAGTGAAGGTGAAATGAGCCCTAGTATTATCGTCAATGGAATCAACGAGATGCAAATGGAAGTTGAGCCTTCCTTTCCCTCCCCCGAGTTCGAGAAAGAGTTGTCGACTCCCCACAAGAAAGGCCATACTCGTTCTAAACATAGTTTGCGGAACTGGAATGGATCCATTGGAGATCTTGCGGGGAATTTAAATGGGGTGGGAATGAAGAAGAGCTTCAGTATGGGGTATAGGGCGGATTGTGAGAAGTGTCGGAACAAGGTCCCGGGACATTTTAGTCACATAATTACGTATTGATTGATGAGTTATGCTAACGGATTGAGAAACGAATCAGGGAACTGGGGGTTAATGAAGCTATCGGTGCGCTTAGGTGCTTGGGTGAATCCAATATCATTAGCTATAAGCTATTCAGTGAAGCGTTTAGGAGTCTCGGACAAAAGCGAATTGCGAACGGTGAATATTGCTAGTATAATGGATATATACTTATTAACCTATGGATACTCATGCATCATGATATTTTGCGTGTAAACTCTTCTTCAATACTCCAAACCGAACCGAAGATTCAATCTCTTCAATGTCCATGTCAAACTTCTCTCAAAACGGATGAAAGCTTTAAACTTCAGCATTCTCCTGTATTTGTAGCAGTATAGCGTGTACTAAATGGAGGGTAAACTCAACTTCAGATGTCACCATTCAGATGTCACTCCTCTCCTTCCCGTCTTCCCAACCTCTCTTCTATAACGCTATACCATACCATGCCATACGATAGCAAGCCCATCGCCCTTCCAGAATCCTCTCGGATAATCACCACCGACTATTCGATATACAATTAACAAAAATGCATGCATGAAATTTGCCCCCATGCTATCTTGAGAAGAGAAGCATCCAGATGTTGATTTCGGATAAATACTTTTCCGACCGTTTACCTAACCTTAAGGTTAACTAGGTACCCCGCCCCCGCCAAATGCAATGTCGATAGGGGTCAACTTCCTTTATTCTGCTGGCTCAAGCAATTTTGGCTGATTCGAGTAGGTAATCCATTGTCGGGTTTATATCTTGGGATGCTCGGGGTGTAATTATTTGGATTTCTTGTTGAGAATGTATTCATGGTATCAGATTGTTGAGTGAGGGGAATACCGTACCTAGTACTTACTCTACTATTCGTGGTTATCCTGCAATTACTCCCCTCGAAGCTTCCCGTAAGACATATCTCCTGGAGTCTTGAAGAAGGATCTATCTTTTCTCTCATTGATTGGCGGTATCAATTGTCGCTAACATTTTCATGTTATACCCATCCTGGCAGTCCAGGATATTTCCATATCTTCTCGGAATCAATACGCTAAAGACCTTTGAGTAAAAGGGGTGGGCTGATAGACTACAGATTCCAATTTTTGATGGTGCATTCCGAAATGCTCATTTGAAGTTTTTAGAGTGTAGCTATAGAGATACAATATGGGATCTCTTGGAAAGGGAACAAGGTAGAGCAAGAGGGCGATGGTATCGGAGTTGGTACTTTGGGGGCTTTCATGTAGAGCTCCCAGAGAATTATGGTTCATGTTAGGGATTCTGTGATTGAGTAGGATGGCATGATAGTGGTGTGAAGAATTTATATTCGGAATGGATATTCGAATAACAATTGTATTTGAATGACCCTATTATCAGGCGGGAAGGATTCAATAAGTGATTTGGCGGAAGGCAAAGAGGATGTACTCGGCAAGAAAAGGAAGATGTGGCATTCAGTAACTGGAGTATCCGAGGTATGAACTCCCACTAGATAAACTAAAGAACTAAAGTGAATAGCTCTCCGTCTGAACTTTAACCTGGGAATTTGGTTGCACATCTGCAAAAAGAGATCCATTCTCGAATTGTACGTAAGCAAGCTGGAAGAGCCAATGAAACTGCGAGCGCAAAGCGGAAGTCTCTTTAACAGCCAATAGTGATGAGAGCCGCCAGTGGCTAGCTAACTAGGGTATCTATAGACTAAAGTGAATAGCCCCCCACAGAATCGCGACAGAACAGACATCAAGGTGTGAATGCGGTAGTGAAAATATTAGTGGGAGGCTAAGCAGAAGCTAGTCCTAGCCTACGATTGCGTCACTCACGACCTTCCTCAATATACCACCCACACACACTTCATCACGACTACACCTACAAACAGTCCACGATGAAAAAGAACTTTCTCAGCACAATGATTCGCACGCTACGCACCCCGCTTCCCTCGAATATCAATCTCTATCATACTGGTCTACCATACCCCAGCAGCCTCCACCTTACTAGCAATCCATACGTGCGCCTCATGCATTACACCCGTCCCCATCCTTCTCGACCTGCCACTCGCATATTCAGTCAATCCCAGACTCAACTCCAACCCCGTTTTTGTACCCAACGCTTCGAATCAATGTCCACAACACTGAGTTACCAACAAAGACACCCGCGATTCGACGCCCTGATTTCCACGCGGAAAAGAGCGTGGGAACGGAAACAAAACTTTTATTTGGTGGTTTTGATCATGATGTGTATGTGCACCTTTTCTTATGTATACTCCTATTGGATTCGGAGCCGTCGTAGGGAGAAGGAGAGGGAAAGGGAGGGGTCCATTGAGGACGGTGATGGGAAGGATATCGAGCAAGTGGAAAGTGTTTCTAGGGAGGGAGAGCCTTTGAATTAGATGAGATGGAAATTATGGAATGGGATGGTGTTCAAAGGAGTTGTAGTGGTGATGGTTCTACTGGCATTCTGGCCACGTCAGCCCTCGAATTCTATGTGAATTCGATACATTGGCAATTCGACAATATGCATGTTGATGTACCGGTAGTTGATGACATATATCGACATTTCAAATCGAGCGCCAAGTGAGCAGGTGTACCAAGTGGGAACACTCAGTGCCAATTAGCCCAAGTCCTTCTCGATGAGTAAGCTTTCAACTCTACAACTCCATATGCATGTTGATTTTGGTCTGGGCTAATAAGTGCGACTGAAGAGAACATTGAGAATTTATGGCTCATAATTCTTTGCCTATGAGAGCTCCCTGATTTATTAGTGAGATATAGAAATGCTCTTCTCCAAGAGAACACAATTCGGCTAAGCCCTTGGAGTATTGCGTTCCTGCCTTAGACGCAGGCGCAAACTTAGACTGTAATTTGGCTGTGCCTTGAATTGACGACACAATGAAACCCTCTTCGCAGACCGACCATAATTTGACTGCCCTTGAATTGACGACACATTGAAATCCAAATCTGCCCTATCCCGACGTATGAACCCGAGGCTGTGATGCTCGAATCAGTAATACTATTATCTTTTGCATGCCGATTGATAGGATTACTTACAGTGGAGGACACGCAAATGATGATTTATATCATGACCCTTATCATTCCGCTTGCGCCCTTTATGTCCTTTCTCCAAGTATAGACATCTCTACCTACTAGGTATACATACATTCTCTTCATAGAGTACTCATTACCCTAGATCAAAATCACCGTTCTAGTTCAAGTTTCGAGAGTGAGAAATATCAAGGCAAATAGGAATCCGCAACAGAAATCCATTCGAGTCTTATTGAAAGAGGAATATGATGGCTATAGAGTTCTGCGGATAAAACCTTCGTTCGAACTTGCGTAATGCGCTTCGCGGGTGGTTTAGCCTAGCTAGCTTACAGACTCCCGAGAGAAGTGTTCTGCTTGCGAGAATGACGTTCGATAATATCGGTGGTATTACGAGATTCTCGTCGAAAACCTCATCAGATAGGATGTTCCGAAACAGAAGACTCGTTCGGATCTCGCTGGACAGGAAATATTATATATATAAGATGTTGTGGACAGTGGCGGTCTTTATAATAAATACCTTCATCAGAAACTACTGGCAATACTTGACAGACGATTTGGCTTGCTGGCTGAGGACTATAATTGCCTGGATTGCTGATAATGCTCGACTGTAGTCCAATAACATTCTAAGAAGGATGTGGGGGGGCGGGGGTCATAAGGGGCAAGGCAGTAAGAAGCGCATATGTGTAATACTACAAATATATATTGTTCTACATTGAATACGAACATCACAAACCAAATCCTCATTCCACTTCTCACAAGAAAGACTCAGGACCTTTATAAGAGCCTATACTAAAGTAAGGTACCGAGAACATTCACATCCAAGAAAACAAGTAGTTAGGTATGTACAGATTTACAGATTCACATCACTAGCCGAAAGATGGAGATTTATTAATAGCACACGGGATCTAGCGAGGGAACTACTCGTAGCGAGTCTGTGCAGGGGGGTGGTGGATTCACTTGATTTGATGCTTGCGTCTAATTTATACAATCAATTTTCACCATTGAACCGGAGCATGAATTTTCGGGCTCTTCAATCGAGAGGCGGAATGTATGTTCATGGGGGCCATAGATAGTAGGGAAGGTACTGGTAAATTCCATTGAACTATCGAAATTCACTGCTACACCAACAAAGGGCCAGAAAGCGAAGGGAAGGGGGAGGTGAAGACAAGAATGAACTCTTGTTAAAAAAGCATTCATTCCATTAGGGTATCAAAATACAACATCAATTTCATTCCCAATCCATCATGAAGATTCCGCCATAACAAGTCCTACAGTTGTCCTTAGCGCACCCAGTGGGCCCTTCTCCTTGACCAGTTTCCGGAACATACTTTTAATCTTACTCAGACTATTGCGATCGTCTTGTTGATGCCCTACATATATGTTAATATCTTTTATGCATGCATCAAATGGTTTAAAGTCGGTACTCACAAGTACTTGGCAAGTCTAGATCAACATCCAAACTACTCTCTACATCACCAATCCAATCAAAGCCAATCCTCCACCCAACTCGAATCTCGACATTGCTTCCATTAAGACTCATACTCGTTCTTCCCATTTGCCGGAATAATTCCTTCCTCGTCCATTTTCTGGTGTCTCCCCCCACCCTATCATCTTCCTCGTCATCTTCTACAGCCCTTCTCTTCCTCTTCCTCTTCCCTTGTTTCTCCAAACTTTTCCTTCTAGCTTCCGATGTTCCAAATTCTCTCTCTGCATCACACCAAAACTTAGCTCGTGCTACGGATACTTCCGTCCATCTCCCCATTGCCCAGCAAACTGTACCAATGTCTTTCCCAAGCGGCCCATCCCCGTTTGCTCGTCGTCGGACAAAAGGCCCAAGTTCAGGCTCAGCATTGGGATCCAGTGTGTCCACATTAAGTGAAGAAATTGTAAGAGATGAGGTATCGACGACCATAGAGAGGCGTGCACTAAAAAGTCCAGAAGGATGAGATGCACATATTTGATGGTGTTGAAGAGTCGGCATGGGGCTTTCCATAGTAGATTCATTTGGCGAAATAGGTTCAGCTGGAAGTAGAGTAATGTTGGATGTGTATGTTAAATGACTGAAAAGTTGCAAGTGTGGAAGTGGATCGCTCGGTGCTATGGGTAGATGAGATGGAAGAGGCTTCTCGCTCGGTGTTATAACTGTCTGTCGGGCTTTACGTCGCCCGGAGAATGGCAAAAAGAGATTAGTAGCTTTCGATGCACTTATGGGCTCCGGCTTTTTCTCTTGTTTTTCAGGTGCAGTTGATCGTAAAAGTAAATCTAGTATCTCTTCCGAGTTTGATGCTCTTGCCAGTTTAGTACTCTTAGACTCGTGATGTAGACGAATCCTTTCATTCTCTTTATTCGCCAAACTGACATCCGCCTGCAATTGTTGTAATTCTTTAAGAAGATCATCTCGAATTTTCTTCTTTCCTGCATTTGGATCAGAAGGGAGGGAAAATCTAGCCGACTTTCGTCTCTTGGCAGATGGTTCTGGGAGAACCTCTACTTCTGGTGAAATTTCTGCACGTGGCTTTAATGGAGACGACCGCATTGTGGCACCGAGTGCCTTGTTCCTCCTGGCAGTCTTGCTTGGGGTATTGTGAATTCCAATTGGGGGCGTCGTAACGACTGGATCTGCAATACCTCGTTGTGCGGGTGTTGGCGGTAAGTCAGGCTCTTCTGGTGCTGTGGGTTGCTGGGGCCTTTTGGAAGGAGATAGAAGTGGTGTCTTTTCGGATTGTAAGAACACTGGTCGTTGTGTTGGCCTGGACATAGATAATTGCCGCGCTTTGCGCTGAGTGGGAGAGTCATCACTCGTCAAAGGATTTATATCTTCAGACTGTGGAAGCTCGGGAACCTGAGGTTCTTCTTCTAACTCCTGTCGTTGAGGTACGTCGATTACAAAAGGCTCACTTGCTTGTAAAGTACGCTTTTGAGGTAGTATAGGATCGCTTGGGGTCATGGAGATGACTTCGTCTGTTTGTTGCGGGCCAATATCAAGATTGTCCTCATCCTGATCTGAAACTTGAGGGGGTTCGACAGGACTCGCAGGAATAGCAGGTTCTGCGACTTGTGGGCCTGGAACATCAATAGACCCAAAAGCCTGAGAAGAATGAAGTTGACTTGAACTTCTACTTCTAATGACAACTTCTTCTGGTGCCCTAAGGTATGGCTCTAAAGCCTGAACAGGTACTGGATCCTTAGGCGTAGTCGAAGCATATGCAGGTGTCGGTTCTTTCGGTGTAGTTGAGGGGTATACTGGTATCGGGTCCTTAGGTGTAGTAGAGGCGTGTAAAGGTACTGGGTCTTTTGGCGTAGTAGAGACAGGTTCCTCCATTTCTAATGGCGTTTGGGGCACAAATGTTTCTGAGTTTGGTACTGTAGCGGGTACCGCAGCAGGGGGTGATCTTCTTAACCCAGTTTTCTTGAATGGATTGATATCATCCTGCGGTTGTTCTTGCGATCCTGCCATAGGCTGGCTGCTCTGTCCTGGTACTGGTGATCGCCTCAAACCCGTCTTTTTGAAGGGATTTGCAATATCCTGAATGTTCTCAAATTCGACTGCAGGCTTGAAGTTGCTCCTTGGAGTTTCAGTAGTGATTGGTGGTCGTTTGGCAGGAGATCTTGACATTCTTTTCGGTTTCGATGCCATTCCACCTCCCACTGATCGCGCTCTCGTAGGTGTACGGGTGACCTCATCCTTCCCCTCCAATGTTGATCCTGGAATCGGTCTTTCAAATCCGCTGGTAACACTCCGTCCCCTCTCTCCTTGCGGTGTATTCCCTAGAGCTCTATCAAAAATACCTTGTACTCTCCCTCTACTCGGGGATCTGCTAACTTCGGGTCCTGTGGAAGTAGCTCTCGCAAGCAATTGTGGATTGTGCCGTGCTAAACTTGCTTTCGTTGGAGAGGCGAACGATGGATAACGCGACGAAGTTTGTGTTGGAACCGGGATGCGACTCGGGGTTGGAGGAACATTGGCGGCGGGGATTGGAGTTTTCGAACGGCGTGAGGGGGTATTATCTGCCATGTCGCCGTGAGGGTCTTGCGCTATCCCATTGTCGAGTTCGAATTGGGAGAAAATCCGTTGTTGGGTGTGATGTTTAAAGATCGCGTGCTGGGGGACGCGACGGAGGGGCTTCGCGAGATGGCTACTGTAACAAGATTCACTAAGGCTACTTCACTACAAACATGAACCTGGATAGAAGCGACATCATTAAATAAAATTTCATAATTTTTATCATTTATAACATATTGTTTTAAATAGAGAAAATGCTTTCGCATTCCATATAAAATAAAATAAATAAATACACCATGTGAATTTCAAAAGTCCTTCAGATGACTGACCATTCCAAGTCGCAACGATGACGTTCCTCAAAAACTTTCCGAACATCAATCCCGAAAATAAAATAATGCCCTCGCCGCCCTCTTCTCTACCTACACTCAAAGCATTTAACCCCCAAACAATCCTCCTAATGATTCCGCGATAACAGAAGCCCTATAAGTTACTCTGCAGGGTACAACACATCTAATATCATGGAGCAAAGAACACTCCTCCGATTATCACAACGTCTCAAACTACCCCCCTCAATACGCCACCTCCCCTCCTTCCCACGCTTCGAGTCCACATCCAATAAGCCTACCCCCTCAACCCACCAAGCAAACCCAATAGGCGACTACTACGCCTTACTCCTCTCATCTTCCTCTCCAGAAAAATCCTCCGCGCCCCCCACCACTGCCTCCCCATCAAATCCACCTACAACCGCATCCCCCTCTCGTTCCTCAGAAACCGCAGACTCCGAACCCTCCATCCTCTTCTCCTCCCGGCTCTCCTCCCCACTAGAACGTCGCTCCGAGATCCTACGCAAAAGTCAACGTATAGCCGGCATCCTCGTTCCGCCACGCCCAGAAGAACCGGATAATTGTTGTATGAGCGGCTGTGTGAATTGTGTCTGGGATCGCTACCGGGATGAGATTGAGGAATGGGCTGCTGCGAAAAAGGAAGCGGATAGGGCATTAAAAAAAGAGCGGAGGAAGGAGAGTAGGGGGGTTGTGACTGAGGCGGCTATGAGTATGGATGATGATGGGGGTGGGAGTGAGGGGAATTGGGATGTGGGAGGGGTGGGCAAGGATGATGATTTATTTGAGGGGGTGCCGGTTGGCATAAGGGCTTTCATGGCGCAGGAGAAAAAGTTGAAGGAGAAGCATCGGAGAGAAGGTACGGTCGGGTAATAGGGGGTTGCAGAAGACGGAGATATAGAAAATGTATATATGTTATATCGCGGAGGGGCGATCTATTCCCAGGGCTTGGACGCCGTCAACAGAAGACCAGGAAGAGCGAGGGCTGTGAAAAGGTACTCGTGCATTAAAAAATACAGGTATGCCTCTATAGAGTTTGATTGCGAGGAACTACAGTACTTCAAGCGCAGAAGTATAAAGGGACGTGGTAGGTTTCATGGGCATCTGTATATATAGAGGTCGAATCATGGTTTATGAGCTTGTAGAACCCAGGTTTCAGCATTATAATGAACCGCCAGTGTAAAGAATATCCCTTCAATTATTCGACAAATATACTGTCCAATCCACCCTCAACTCCGACCCACTGCCAATAAGACCTTCGATATGCGATCCTGCCCCGTTCCCTCTTCTTGAAGTGCGTCGTCCTCCTCCATCTAATCGACATCAACCCCTCTTGTCCTAAGATCCTTCCTCGCCATTTCAATTTCTTCCATCAACTCCGCATGCGCCTTTGGCACATCATTAAACGTGAAAACGCCGTAACCCAACTTCCCCAAAAGATACGCTCCAAACGAAACCAACACCCAGAACGGCAACTATTTCCGCAGAAACAATACGAAGTCAGCGATGATATTCTTGATGTGAGCGACAATCGATATCGTCGTCATAGATTTGATCGAGCCATCACGACGCGAGAATAAAGTCGAGGAGGGGGAGGCGGGTGGTGGGAAGGGAAAGGATTCGTATTTCGAATCACCTATGGGCGGCGAAAGAGGAATTTTCTCCCAGTTCTCGGGGGTGGGATAGACATCGGTAATGGGAAGAGGGCGAGAGTTTATGGGTATGGTGCAAGTAGCCATCTCCTTCCTATCCTCGGTGCGTACTCTTTAAGGGAAAGAAGAAAGGAGGAAGAGGCGTAGAAAAAGCAAAATAAACATAACGTACCACAGGAACAACCTCTTCAGAAACCTTTCCAGGAAGAGGGATCAACTCCAAGTAAACCGCCAAGTACAACTGAGTAAACCCCCCGAATCAGCATTCATTCATTCGTTCATTTCCTCCCTCCAATTCCAAGCTGCCCCGAATCTGCCGTCAAATTGTTGCACTATGCTATGTGTTTGCGCATTTGCAAACAAGAATTCCAACACATAATGACCAATTCAATTAAGTAGAAGCAGACAACATACCGAAGTGACGAGTAAGCCAATAGAGATAGTTTGCTGTGCGCGGGTCATCTTTGCGATGCCTTGTGCGATTGCTCAGGTTCGGGGTTGATGTGTTTTATAAGGTTAGGGTTTCGGTGTGTGTGATGCGTGTGTGAGTTGGCAGATTCTCAAGGGTGGGCAAAGGAGTGTGGTTCGCAAGGAAAGTTGAGCTGTTTTTCAGGTATTGGGTTGGTTTGAGCCTTTGAGGACAGCTGGTGCTCGTCAGTCTGTCGCGATTGGGCCCAAAATTTCTACGACGCGATAGTCACGTGTCTCTTCTTGAATCCTTCATTCAAACCTCCTTTTTTCCCCCGAGGATTTCTACTCTTAATTAAGGGGATGAATATTTGGGTTGACAGGTTATTTGACGAGCTTGAAAATATTACATATAGTCCATCAGGACAATCTTGATTACAAATCTATACGACATGATATCCATATTCCGTACCATCAATACCCATCCCCAAGGGAATATTACTCCTCTAACCCGGTATCATGTAACGCCAATTCAATTACCCTAATAATCAAATAAAATACAAAACCATTCTAGTCAACATCCGTTGGACTAGTTTCCTCTACAGGTATCTCTGCAGAGGGTATCCTGTCTCTCAACCATGCAAGTGTAGCTTCCGTACCTTTCTCCAGAATCGTATATTTCGGCACACGGAAACGGTTCCCACTGACATCTAGAGTCTGCAGCCCATCCGGTCCACCCAACAGCCCAATTCGCGAGTTCAAGCTGTTTATCTCATTGCTGCTACAGTCCAAAACTCTCAAGCCTTTAACTGCTTCCGGCATCAATTCACGAATTGTGTTGTTTGACGCCATCAGGAATATCAAGCTCGGGAAATGGGGTTTCAGAACGGGTAGGGAGGTCAGACGATTGAAACTGATGTCTAGCTTCTCTAACTTAGGGGCTTGTAGATGTTGTATTAGTGGTTGCAGTGAATTGAATGTATTAGAGCTAAGATTCAATTCTCTCAATGCAGGTAAATCTAAGTCATCCTTCAGGAACGTGTCGCTTGTCAACTCGTTGTGAGCAATGCTCAGTGAGGTGAGAGTGGATGCAAAGAAAGCAATAGAGTTAGGTATCTCCTTGAATTGATTATGTTGTAAGTGCAGGACTTTGATTGCATCGTGTGCAGCGATTTCTGCAGCTATCACTGGATTGAGGGAGTGTGAAGTTGTGCTGGATCGATCAAGAATTCCTCCTGCTTTGACGGGCCAATGAGAAGAGGATGGTCGACTTGAAGTGCTTGGGCTGCTTGGCTCGGATAAAAACTCATTTTTCTCTTCCTCGGCGGGTGTAATTCGGGCTCTCAGGGCATTCTTCAGATCTTCGGTGGACATTGCAGAGAACTTCTTTTCCCTCAATGGATTCCCGCTTATTCGGAAGATGTCAAGGCTTTCCATTCCACCAATTCTATCATCCAGAACTTTGATGTTGTTGCCGCTGAAGTTGACATTCTTAACCTTGAGAAGGTCAACGAAACCAGCTGGAAGCTCAGAAAGATTATTGTCTTCGGCTGTAAGTGTACGTAGAGAAATCCACGAACTCAAATCGGGAAGACTTGCAATGCGATTTGAGGAGCAGCTCAGCTGATGAAGCGAAGGAAGCTCAAGCGCTGATTCACATAGAGCAGTAATAGCATTGCTCGTAACATCCAGAATTTGAAGTTGTGATAACCTTTCCACAGCTCCGGTAATCAGAGTACCAGCCAGACCATTCTTGACAGCTATGAGCTCGACAAGGGGTAGGCGACTGAGAATTTCGAAAGGTAACGATCGGAATCTGTTCTCGGTGATATTAAGAACCCTGAGTCGCTCTAACTGAGAAAAGTTGTCCGGGAATGTATCAAGAGCATTTCGTTGCAACTCTAAAACCTCCAGATTTCTCAAATTTTCTATATCTGGACTTAGGGTCCCACAGAGGCCGTTGCCTGCTATTTTGAGATCCCGCAAAGGTAAAATTTGTGTAATGACTGGGAGGCATTCATTACCTAGCTTATTGTTCGACTGTTCCGTATCAGCAATGGACCATGCAATATACATTTGTTGATCCGTCAACTTACCAGATTCAAAGATGTTAAGAGCTCAAGTCTACGTAAACCCATAGGTATCTCTTTTAACAAATTACCGTGTAGGTCCAATGTCTCAAGGCCACCAAATTGGTTACCTGTGAACTCATCATCTTCCATAGCCTCACGTGGGTCGATATCCGGGAAAATTTTATCATCGAGTATTTCAAACTCATTGTCAGCTGCAATAAATCTCGTCAAATCGACAGCTTCAGCCCATGATCCACCCTGATCTCCGAGTGCATCAAGATTATACATGGTCATAACCTCCTTAGGCATCTCTTTGAGACCCATAGCAGAGATATTGAGCCGCCCATCGGTTCGTGCAGCAGCAATACGTTTGCGCAAAAGGCCTTTGCTAGCATCTGGATCAATTCTTTGATTGAAAGGATCATCTGGAAGACCGAAATCAAATGACGATGTAGGGATTACAGGTACATCTTCATGATTGCTTGCGCGGCTTGTGTTTGCTGCAGCTCGCTTTGCTGCTTTAGCTTTCGCAATTTGGTCTCTAAGGGATGAAGAAGATTTTGGCGCTGCTGATTCTGCTGGTTCTGCTGTCTTATCGGAACCCCGAGCCGCCGCACTAGGAGCAGATGTCACGGATCTATGAGAAATACTCTTGAAGTTTAATGACTTCTTCCTGTTCACAGAACCCATACTGTCCTTGTTGAATGACAATTCTATAGTATCTTCACTAGGGGCCGATGTGACTGACTTTGAAGGAATATCCTTGAAGTTCAGGGACTTCCTCTTAGTGACAAAGCTAATGTTATCCGTATCAAACGATTGGTCCATTGAAGGCATTGATGGTTTGCGGAATAGACCAGTTACTGAGGCGCGCTCCTTTACAGATCGGGCACTGAAAGTCTTGCTACCAGATTTGATCGTTGGAAGCTTTTCTGATTTTACCGGACTCGGAGACCTTTGCAAGGCATTTCCAGGTGATGGAAGCTGTGCTATGCTTCCGGGACTGAAGCTGCTTCGAACGGTTGGCGTCTTGAGTGTCTTTTCAGGACTTGGTCGTTTCATTGGTGTGAAAGCCTGATAGTTTGTCGGTGGGGGTCGGAAAGTGCCCGAAGATGATCGCATGTCAGGAATTGATTGCCCAGAGTCTGCGCTCGATGGTGGTCTTGAGCTGGCAGAACGGCGGGATGGTGGTCTCATAGACCCATCGTTTTGGAAACTGGACCCGGGTCTAGATGATGAGCTCGCACGAGATATAGAGCGTTGAGGAGCAGGACCCTGAGAATTGAAGAAGTTTGACTGTCTCCGTCGAACCGCTGGCGAAGGGGGAATGTGCTGGAGTGTTTCCATTGTTCGTTCAGATAAGGAAGGTCGAGAAGACGAGCTTCCACTAAGCACTTCATCATCATCAGATATAACTGGAGAGAATCTGTGCCCCTTCACATGTTCCTCCTCACTCGAAGTTGGCCGAAATTGTTCTTGGTCGACTGTTTGAGGCTTTCGAAAGGAACCATCGCTTGCTTTGCGCTGTATCGGTCGTGGAGGTAGGCGACTAGCAGGAGATGCTGTGATACGTTGTTTTGAGGGTGTTGATGCGGAGAATTGATCTTTCGATGAAGTGTTTCGTAGACGTGGATTGACGACAGTATTCGTAGGTCGCAAAGGCGGCTGTTGCAAGTTTTCTCTTGAGGCTGAGGGTCGTGGAAGCCGTGAAGGTCTAGGTAGACCAGAAGGCCTCGGTTTGTTGACTGTAGTGTTGTCCATGCTTGCGATTGTGCTTGAGGAAGCAGTATTGTGCTCAATAATTAATCATACCTTGCCGGAGCTACATCAATTCGCACAAATGCGGAGATGATATCAATGTAAACAAAATGTTTTCCTTGTAAACAAACGGAAGGCTTTGCAGAAAGGGAAAGGGAAAACCAAAGCTTTAAAGTTACCTTCTCGTCACACCAAAAAGTACCTGTACTGTATGTCAAAGGAAGAGATACTTTCTCTCCTTCAATAGAATAGATAGATAATTAATTGTATGACTGTGTCAAGAGTCAAGACTCAAGACTCAAGAGCAGCTACCTTCAAAGCGTAAAGCGGATCTCTTATTCGAATCTCATTTCCCAGTCACCTTGGAAGCTCGTTTGGGAGAATAATAGATTATTGATCAGTTAGGGGTCCACCGGTATTATTTATTATTTATCACCCGGTTAGGGGAACTGATGGCCCGGTGGGGGTGGTTATTTTGATATTGGGCTCGGATTGTTAGTGATTTACAGGCTCTGGGGTCCTTATGGATGATTTTTCCATTTACAATTTAGGCTTTAAAGAATACCAGTATCTCGGGCTAGGTGAATTTGTTTGTTGTTTAGGTAAGCTTAAAGAAGTTTAAGGAAGAAGGAAGATGGAAGATGCATACTACGGAGTACCAAAAGACTCATATGTTCCAGGTCAGGTGATCTTAGTTAACACAAAAACAATTCTTACTAGATATTTATTTAATATTCCAAGGTTATTGTTATAATTTTTATTACTACATTTCCATCTATGGTACCCGGTACTTGAAATATCTACACAGACACCTGCAGTTTTCCACTTTCTAATAATATCAAAATAGGCTTAGGCCAGCCTCAGCCTTTTCTTTTCACTCCCTCACCCCACATGACTACCTAGTACGTTACTGTACGTAATCACCTTAGCAACCGAGCTTCCCCCCAGCCATTTCTGCACTCCTCACTCACTCTCATCACTCTGCCTGAGAGCTGTCGCAAATAATTTGTCCCACCTTCAACCTTCTCTTATCACCACGAAATTCTAGCCCACAACATTACATATCCGTGGATGAGTAAACATATCTCATTACCCATACCTACATACTGAAATTGCAAGAACATATCCATATTGATTGTATCTATATTACGATCGCATTTGCTGCCTCAGCAATTCAACATAAATTATATCACAATTGGTCTTGTCGGCACTTCGCAAACGAATCAATCGCAATCTATCGCAACATTAAATCTTCCGACCACCATACATTTCCTCAAGCCAACGCGACTCTTTCACAGTCCCTATTCATCTGCAAAGCCCCAGGGAAAGTCAACGGGCAATTTGCGCGGAGCTGAACAAGTTCACAGATCAATTCTATTGCGCTTCATCTTAGCAAAAGATCGCAGTTTTGTAATACGTCATCAATTCTTCATCTGCTCAAATTTGCTAATGTTCAATAAGATATTCCTTCCCTCTATCTAATATCAATATCAATGGCTTCTCCTAGCTCATGCGACAATATGTCAACTCCAATTGATGGTCCTGCTACCCCTCAACCTACTCATAGTCCTTCCCCTCCTCAAGATGAAGACTCAGGTCACTTGCCTTCAACATCCCTCATGGTAGCTCGCGATTCACAAAATGGTATCAGAGAGCCACCATTAGATGTCTCTCTTGGAGGAATTATGAGGCATCATCTATTTGGTGACCACATGTCATCATCAATGACCCCTCCACCATCATCCCAAATATCAAACGTTCGTCAATCGCTTCCAATTCCAACAAACGCAACAACACCATCTATTATTGGCTCTACACCTGCCACAGACTCGAATGGCACCAAAGTAGCCTCTATTCCCGGTATCACTCGGCCACCGACTGCTCGGGAGATAGCTGAGGCTTCTACAGAAGAGAAGACCGAATGGATACAGAGGTTGATTGCCAACAATAGCAAGCTGTATAACGCAGTTCGAGAATCTCGCATGGAACAGGCACATTACAAATTGCAAAATACACTTCTGGCCTTGGAGTCCGAAGAAGCCATCAAGCATTTGGAAGCAGAGCATGAACTAACTCGCCGAGAAGTCCAAGTCTTGCAACTTGCATACCAGGGAAGAGCTGACCCCTATGCACCAAGTCCAGAGTATGTTTCAAAGCTCAAAGCCATCTGCAAGAGCCTGAAGACAGAGAATGAAACTATCAAACGCCGTCTTGAAAGAGCGAAGAGGGTAATAGAGGCAAAGGAAGACGAACTGGAGGCTGCTAAAGATACGAATGATCGTCTGACCCAGCGTATCCGCGAGAATAGAGAGCACATCAACATCATGCGTAGCCCTGGTGGTATGTTTCATGTTTCTACACCGAAAATATCACACAACAGTTACCCAGCTACTCCACAACAATATCGCAGAACACCACATCAGACTCCTGTAACCGGTCGCCCAATCCGTGAATCTCGCGAACATGGCCAAGAATTTGCTGCTCTCTTAGCTGCCGCTCACCAGGAAAACAATAGCGCACCGACCACCCCTCTCATCAGTCAACGTCATGGTCAACGCGCACCAATTAATAGGCACAATCGTGGCGTTCAATCCCTCTCTTCGTTACCAACTACACCTCCTTCAGCCCGCCCAGGCACTGCAAATTCAACACTTCTTCCTTCTGCGCAATTCATTCCAAACACTGCCGCTCGATCAGCTTGCGCCAACCTCACTCCAGAAATTGCCCCTCGTCGACGTGAAAGTCGCGACAGCACTATTTCGGCTGAAGATGCTGAAGGGTTTAACCATGCTAGGTTCGAAGAACGTCGACGCAGAGAAAGTGAAGAAGTTCAAGAGAGCCAGGCCGCCCAAAGTGCAAATGAAATGCTACGTGCTGATCCTCGCGAATCATTTGAGGTTGCCGCTTCTAGAACCAACACTCCAAATCCTGTCACAGCAAAGAGTGAACTTTTACAGTCCAAGCTCTGGGGGACTGTCATTAAATCGGCGATAGAGAAGAGAAAGCGCGAAGATAATTATAGCGTTGAACATGCTAACAAAAAATCGAGAGCTTCTGATCCCATCGGCCTTGGTATTGGTTATGAAGCATCCCGAGTTTAAGGTCTGATTCTTGAAACTCTCAAGTTTATGGAAGGCCATTTTTTATTGGCAGGTTTATCTATGACAGAAAGCTTGTACGGCTATTCTCATCACTTCATCACTTCATCACTTCATTATTTCATTACTTCATTACTTCATTACTTCATTACTTCATTACTTCATTACTTCATTACTTCATTACTTCATTACTTCATTACTTCATTACTTCATTACTTCATTACTTCATTACTTCATTACTTCATTACTTCATTACTTCATTACTTCATTACTTCCATGGCTTTCTTTTGTATCCAGGACTAATTTATTATTATGATCTCTAATATAAGCCAATATATTCCATCTACTTCATATTCCTGGCTTTTTGATGAGGAGTGTCAGCGTGGAGAAAAGAGATTGACGGAGGCGTGTTTGGCTCTAAAAGCAGTTTTCAATCAGCAGAAAGACTCTTGGGTTGACTTTTTGAGTAATACATCAGAAGGGGGGGCATCGTAGCAAGTACCTAGTATATTTACCCAGGACTATTGCACGCTAGTGTGGCGTTTTGCAATGAATGTTTGGCAGCGAGTCGAAGTTTTTGGATAGAGCAAAGAGATCTCAAGGGAATACTCTGTAGCAAATAATGAATCCATGCCATTGAAAATATGTGACGTTCTATGTGATTCCAACTTGATGACCTTCGGTATTCCAGCCCACCACATAACCCCTCACATATGCATCACTTGTAATACTGTCGCATTGGGATAGAATAGATGCAATTTTTATCATTATATTCTTTAGTGATAAATACCTGGGGGGGGTTACAGCTTTTGTCTCTTGTTGGGTTTATATCGGATTCAAATACGGAGTAGATGACTTCTTATTTCACGTCAAAACGGAAGTGATGGAAGATTGAACTTAATAAGTAAAAGCTACTACTGTAGCGCAAGGGCTACCTAGGTACTATATGAGAGGCTAAGAGCAGAATAAATAGGGTTTCTATTAGAGTTTGAAGAACTCAAGAAGTCCTTACTACTGACAGTCTACTGTACAGTATGTGTGTACACGTCTTCGGCACATCTTCGGCTCGTATGTGTTAGCGTGTCATTACCCTAGTATTTTATTAGATGTACTAGGTAGGTAATTCCATTCAAGCTTTATATTCAAGGTTATATCAAGTTGAGTAATCGAATGAAAATCATTATTTTATATTAAGTTTAAAAAGCCAAATAGTTTTAACTTTATTTTAAATTTAGAAAATTTAATTTTTTATGCAATTCATAAGATCTCTAATTGTATACGATATATAATCTTGGAAATCATTTATACAATTGATATCCATAGAACAGAAGCTTTAACCCCCCGTTCGTTCCCTTCAAGGTAGCTGGATCCATTAGTGAATGAATAATATCAGTCTTGCCAGCAATTCGAATCCAATTCTGTTTCTTTCGACACATTTGATACACAACTCCGACTCTCAAAATATCTTGTAAAGTTGTCGTATCGTATCTGAGTTTAAAATCCGCAACAAAAACCTCACTCAAATATTTCTATTTTTGTGTTAGTTGTACGTCAAAATAAAGTATCCGCGATCTTCCTTGTCACCGCCCGCTTTTCCCCGCTAGTATCTTTCGAAATACTGTTTACCGTCTATCAAGCTTACAAGAACAAAATTCAAAGGCGGGAAACAAGCCTCTGCATACCAAACAACAAGACTCTGCATATAAGACCCTGCGTCTCGTCTTGCTGTATCACTTGTTTCCTCTATCGGTATTCAACTGCGAACAAATTCAAGGTGGCGCAGTCTTTCTTGGCTCTACGCATCTCAAGCCCCCCAGCTGCATTCGGGAATTTGTAGGATCGAAGTCATGATGGACAGAGTAAGTACTGGCGCGCGTCCTACGAATGAGACGGGCGTTATTGATCCGATGAGTTTTTGGGATGGGAACTCATATACGAGAGCCCCTCTCCAGTCGTTTGAGGGTGGGAAGGAGAAGTATAAGCAGTTGACCGAGGAGGAACAGAGAAACATGTCAACATCTATTGCGGACATCTTTAAGTTAGAGGAGGAAGCTCAAAGTGGGGAAGATGTAGATATGGATGACGATGCTGAGGAGGTGGTCGATGTGGAGGATAGGGAGAGGAGGACGGAAAGATTGAAGGGAGCATTGGAGATATTGGCGCACTTATGGTGGCAAGATTCGATTTTAATTAACGAGGCTGCAGAGAAACTGGCGGACGGGAGTAGAGATCGTGAGTTACCTTTTGAGTTGACACACGACACCACGTGGAGTTCTCAGTCTCACGTGGTCAAGTGGCTACTGTGAAATTACTAGATAACTCTCGAGAAGTGCATTCGTTGATCTAAACTCGTTCTAATTCGGAAACAGCTAAATGGCGAGTACCTCTTGGAGACTCCGGTGTTTTGAATTTCTTTCTTGAGATATTGAACGCACATACTTTACGCCATGCTCTCAAACTTCAAATATTACGGCTGGTGGGAAACTCTTGTGCAGATACAGGTAAATCAACTCTTGCTGTATATTCTCGCGGTACTAATATCGAGATAGATGAGAATAGGGCCCGTGTTGTAGGGTCAAATTACATACCTTTGATTATCACTCAGTTATCAGATACCAACTTACTCGCTTTTGCAATACCCGTTCTTTATAATGTTTGCGTCGATTATGGTCAGTACATTTAGCACTTCCAATTGGTGGGCAACCATTGACTTCATTCAGTTCCTGCTCAACAACAGGCTTCCAGTTCATATTTAAGCAGAGAGCTCATTACACTGATTGCGAGCCCTAGCTTCAAGGACAGTATCCATTTCCTTGGATACATATGTAAATTACTTGATTTACTTATACAACAACGTAAGCATGACTTTCAACTATATTTGGTATTGAAACTAACAAGCATCAAGCCTCGGAGCCAGATGTGGCACCAGACAATATCCCAATTGTCTTACTAAAATTGGCTTCGGATCGTGAAAACCCAGTGGATATGGATGATTATATTGCTCTAGTTAATACTGCTGTGGCCTATCTAGGACATGAGAAATTCCAGAAGATATTGGTCAAAACACCTCAGGCTCTCGATACCGCTCTTTCTGTCCTCGTTGGTTCATATACAAGATTCGACGCTCATCCATCAATTGGCCCCTCGACAGCACACGAAGATGATGCAAAACTGTTGTCGCAAATGCGTATTAACCTGAATTCAGCCTTGTCAGATGTCTCAGCTTTACCAGAGTTTAAGGAGGCATGTCCAGTTGTATCGCCATTTTCTTCTTCGCTCCGCCGATGGTTGTCAAGCGAACAAATTCAACTACAAGTTTGTGCTTGTATAATGTTAGGTAACCTCGCTCGTAACGACGAGGCTTGTGAACTGTTCGTGCACACGGCTCGAGTTCACACGCCCCTCATCTCTATACTCAAGGAAGTCAACGATTCACAACTACTCCATGCCGCCCTTGGTTTCCTCAAGAATTTGGCGTTGCCCATGAAGAATAAGGAAGTATTAGGAAGTTCAGGGATTTTCGAAGTCCTCCCTAGGCTATGGCTTCTTGACATCCTACAACCAATTCAGTTATCATCCATATCTCTGAGTCGTCAACTTGTCAATGGTTCTATGGAGAATGTCGAGCGAGTTTGCGCCCGCCTTTCAAGAGATGCGAATTCACCAGCTCACGAACGTTCAAATCTTTCTCTTTTAATCGCATTATTCTATCGCACCGATGTAGAACCAATCAAAATGGAAATCTCACGTCTAATCACGGCTGTATGCCGAGTCTTTACGGCCTGTAAGAGTCAACCAGCCGAAGAATTAAACGAAACTCGAAGAAAATTCCTACTCCGCCATCCCGACATCGGACGACCCTTAAGTTTCATGGTCTCTCAAACCAAATGGCCGATTGTCAGAAGTGAAGGATGGTTTGTTTTTGCACTCATGGCTCGATATCCAGATAGTGCGCAATGCATTAGCGATATGATGCAAGACGTTACAGTCTTCCAACCTCTCGTCGAAATGCTCACCGGCAAGCCACTCCTAGAATATAAACCCGCCTCAGCAATCAATTACTCCTCATCTACCTCCCAAACCATCTCATCCAGTACCCTCGATATCGAGCCTCAAACCCCCGAACCCGTACAACCTCACGCACAGGCGGCGGAAATGGCACGTATCGACCGGGAAAATGCGCTAGTGCTCGTTAGTGAGTTGTTGAAGAATAGGGGAAGCCAAATGGCGCTTATGAGGCGCACGCTTTTTGAGGATTTATTGAAGGGGGGTGGGGAGTTGGTTATGAGTTATAGGGAGGCGAAGGAGGGGAATGGACCGGCTGGGTGGAAGGACGCAGATGGAGAGGGTGCGGAGTTTGATTTAAAGGAGGTGGCTATGGAAAGTATTAGTGAGTTTTAGGGTTGGGGAGTGAAGAAGGTAAATGATATTTGGGACAGGACAACGGGCAGATAAGGTATTCGGCATTCAGCAATCATACCCGTACGGTCATTTCAGATCTAGACGGAGCAATATCCCGCCCATCAAAAAAGAAGATTTGAATAATAATACTCTGGACATGCTAGGCGAATACTATAGAATTTTAGATATCGATTGGATAGTTTGGTCTATGCTATCAAAACAGCTCTGGATAATAGTCCAGAAGTAGATATGGGGTAAATTTATACATGCTCAGTACTGGTCGCATTCTACAAAGCTTTTAATGAGATCTATCTAGGTATTAATTGATTATTTGAACTCTTCCTGGGGTTTATGAAACTATTAGATGAGTGAATGAGTGGATGAGCCAAGTATCAAGAAAAAATAGATACGAGCGCTCCGAAAAACCTTGGTGAGTCTAAGTCTAACACGAGGTCGTCCGCAGCCAGCAGACCTCATGGAGTGTTGATGTTGATGATGCAGGGTTTGATTTTT